>CM054167.1:17298071-17303071 GCA_028751875.1 Rapana venosa | reverse complement strand
GTGATGTGTGTGTGTGTGTGTGTGTGTGTCTGTGTGTATGTCTGTGTGTATGTATGTAAGTCTGTGTTGTGGTGTGTTTGTGTTTGTGTGTGAGCGCGCGCGTGGTGTCAGTGTGTTTGCTTGTCTGTGTCTGTAGGTGAAAATGTGTGCCCTTTCTAATGCAATATTCATTTTTCAATCACATTATTTTCTGCACATCAAGTAGTGTACTTTGCTCTATGCCTCGATTTCATTTAGTAAAAATACCAGCAACAAACAATACACGGAGGGTGAAAGTGAGAATGCAAAAAATAAAGACGTAAACAATGAACAAGTTGAATAAAGAGAAAAAGAAAACCAAACAAAAGGTAACAATCTCTCTCTCTCTCTCTCTCTCTCTCTCTCTCTCTCTCTCTCCTTCTCTCTCTCTCTCTCTCTCTCTCTCTCTCTCTCTCTCTCTTCTCTCTCTCTCTCTCTCTCTCTCTCTCTCTCTGGTGTTTATCTAGTTCACGCTTTTGCCAATATATTTTTTAAATTATAGTTTTGGGTTGCTATGCTTGCGTTTTTCTTTTTTCGTGTAATTCTATCCTTACTTTTATTTTAATTTTATTTTATTTATTTATTTATACCACTTTTAGTCACGGCAGATTTCTCTGCGTGAAATTCAGGCTGCTCTCCCCCGGGGAGAGCGCATCGCCACAAGAGCAGCGCCACCCATTTTGTTTCTTTTTTCTGTCTGCATCTGTATTTGTTTCCCGATCAGAGTGGCTTCTTTGCTACAGAATTTTGCCTGGGACAATTCTCCTGTTGCCGCGGGTTCTTTTACTTGCGCTAGAAAGTAACACACGGGACCTCGGTTTATCGTCTCATCAGAAAGACTAGAAGCCAGACTACCACTCACGATCAAGTGGATGGGGATGGGGGGGGGGGGGGAGTTTTGGGCCTAAACGGGGATCAAACCACCGCACACTTCCGACCCGAACTTTTTGCTTTCTAGACAGGCGCGTTACCTCTCGACCACCGATCCACTAAACTTTTTAAAAAACATTGATTTTCCTTTCATTGTTTCCTCTTTCAAGAAAATACACACTAATATCTTCACACAAAATACGTAAATATTCTTCGTTCAAACAAAAAAATGGCAGTCAGTATCATCGATGCCATGTGAAATTACCCGAAAATAGTATTTATATCCAAATTATTGTTCTATTAATGTAGAATATTCCATGGGAGGAACAACTGTACTTTGTTGGCTCTGAATAAAAAGAGTCCATAACAAGGTCTTAAGTCAGGTGATATGCTCGGTATAATCTTAAAGGCAATGTAGTTTGTTTTTCTCCTTGAAAATGTTTGCAACAGAGTTCTTGAGAGAAGGGTCTATTGTTCTTGATTCATGCCAGGGACAGACACAGGGACAGACACAGAGACAGAGACAGAGACACAGAGAGACACAGAGAGAAGTTTGTTTTTACAGATTGTGTGCAATCTTGCGTTGTTATCTTCTTTCCTTTTTTGTTTTTGTTTTGTTCTTTGATTTTTTGTCTTCTGTAGCCTGGTAAGAGGGGAGAGTGGGGGAAGGGGTCGGGATGGTGGAGGAGTGGGTAGGGATGGTGGAGGAGAGGGTGGGGAGGGGTGGTGATGGTAGGCGAGGGGGTGGCGATGGTGGGGGAGGGGTAGGGAATGGTGGGGGAGGGGTTGGGGATGGTGAGGAAGGGTGGGGATGATGGGGGGGGATGGTGGAGGAGGGGGTAGGGATGGTGGGGGAGGGGGTAGGGATGGTGGGAGAGGGGTGGGAATAGGTAGGGAGGGGTGGGATGGTGGGGGAGGGGGAGGATGGTGAAGGAGGGGGTGGGGATGTCCGTGGTCTCTCTTGGGATGAGTAGAATCTGAAAATAGTTCGGTTTTTTGTGTGTTGTTGTTGTTGTTGTTTTTTTTACCTTGAACAAGAGTGGTTAGAAGGATGTGAGAATAGGGTGGGTGGGTGAGGGGCTGAGGTTGTTGTTGTGCTTGTTTGGTTGTTTCTTGTAAGTGTGTTGTTGTTGCTGTTGTTGTTCTGTTGTTGTTGAGGGTTGAGGTTTTGCTGGGTTTTTTTTGCGCATTATTCCTTCCTTTTAAATCTAAATGTGTGTGTGTGTGTGCATGTGTGTGTGTATGTGCGTGTGCGCTCGTGTATATGTTCAAGTACGTATGTGTTGGCATTCCTGCGTGTGTGCATGCGTGCGTGTGTGTGTTTGTTGTGTATGTGTGTGTTAATGTGTGTGCGTGCGTGTGTATATGAGTACACACGTTCTTGTGTGTGCATGCGTGCATGTGTGTGTTTGTGTGCGTATGTGTATGTCTGTATGTATACGTGCGTCTGTGTGTGCATTGCGAGCAAGGGCGTGCGTATGTGCGTGTGCATTTGTGTATGTGTGTGCGTGAAAATTGCGTACGTGTATACGCATGCCTCTGTGTGTGTGCGTACATGCGTGCGAGCGTATGCGCATGTTTGTGTTTGAGTGTGTGTCTGTGTGTCTGTGCGCGCATAGATGCTCACGTTAGGTGCGTGTGCGCACTCGTGAATTCTTCCCAACATTCTTCCTAAAGAACCAGCAAAAACAAGAAACAACAACCACAACAACAACAACAACAACAACAGCAACAACAACAACAATCATCATCATCAGCATTCAGAAAGGAAGTAGTGTGTGGAAGAAGAACAGCGCCATCATAGCGAAACACAACATCAGACTGTTGCGTGCAGTGCTGCAGTCCATTATCTTTCCGCTGCTATGCAATGCCAGAGCTGATACGCGCATCGGATAGAAGCAAGTTCCAGAGAGAAGAACAGCCATGCGTGGCTTGGAGATGATGGCTTCGATGAGGCAAGATATTGAATGCCCTGACCTACACTGAACAGGACTGTCGTCATAGTCGAAAGAATGTGTGGAAGCTTGGACAGTAAGCTTTTGTTTGTATCCGTACTTTATTCTGTATATGTATGTGTGTCTGAGGGTTTTTTGTTTGTTTGTATGTATGTCTTTTTGTCTGTCTGTTTGTCTGTGCGTATTTTTAAAAACAAATTCATTTTCTTTCTTTCTTTCAGTCTTTTTTTCTTTGTTTTACCATCTTTCTTTTTTGTCTTTTTCAAATCTGTTTTTTTTTCTTTTTTGCTTTATTTCTATATGTCTTTCTTTCTGTTATTCTCAAAGTCTTTCTTTTTTTAGTCCTTTCCCATTTTTTTCTTTTCTTGTTTTCTTTCTTTTTTCTTTCTTCTTATTTTGTTGTTCATCTTTCTTTGTTGCATTTTTCTTTCTTTTCATTTCTTCCTTTCGTTTTTGTTTTTGTTGCTTTATTTTTTTCTGTCCTTCTGTCTTTCTGTTTTTTTGTCTGTCTTCCTTTCGTTCTTTCTTCATTTCTTTCTTTCATTGATTGATTGATTCATTCATTCATTCATTCAATCTTTCCTTTCCTTTATTCTTTCCTTCTTTCTTTTCCTTCTTTCTTTTTTCTTTTTTTTTCTTTCTTACAGTATTTGTTTTCTTTCTTCCTTTCTTGTTGTTGCACGTGTCCAAACGTAACACCCAAGGTCATCTACGACATTATTCCCTGACTGACTCATCTCACATGCGAATCCTTGTAGACAACATTATGTAAACACTGGATAGCAAGTCTGTCTGTATGTATGTTTTAAAGTATTTTATTTCGCCATTGAAGAAAAGTGCAGTTTTGGTATGCTTAGAACTTGTCAAGGCTAAAGAATGACCCCAAAATGCCTTCAACATCTGGACTTTACCACAGTTTTGTATTAAATCATTGACGCTGGGGGCAACAGCAAATTGAGAGGCTGCATGATCAGTGGCTCCCACTCATTGAATTTCACTTTACAGCTTAGTCTTTAGTGGTAGACTATGACTCTGACTAGAAAGCTTGACTCGCACAGTCCTTATGTGCTGCAGCCCTGGGGGCTGGTTGGCCTTTGGAGAACATCTCCAACGCTGACTGTCCTTATGCCCACTTGGCCGAGAGAGTGGGGATGTACTGTGGGCAAGGCATCTCCGCTATAATCAAATTTCTGCCCAATTTCCGAAATAGCAGCTGCCTCCTCTGCTATTGTGGAGTTCACCGTCGAACACGAGGGAGAAACATGTAAGGCATAACATGGTTTTGATAATTATACGCCCTAACCTTAGATTTCCACGAATAATTGACAACTCATTTGACCTACGCCATTCGCGTGCACGCGTATGTGTGTGAGTGTGTGTGTGTGTGTGTGCGCGTGTAAGTATGAGAGAGAAAGAGAGAGAAAACACATGTGTGTATGTCTGTGTGCGTGTGTGTACGAATGCGCGTGTGTGTATGACTCTGTGTATGTGTGTGTGTGTTGTGCGCGCGCGCACGCGCACGTATGTTTGTGGAGTTGGAAACGTTACTGGGTCAGTGTGAATGTCTTCTTCATCAACACAACGCTTTGCCAATGAGGCGTGACTCATGATTGCTAATGAATTGCCTATTGAGAGTGGCTAGAATGGCCCTAACAGGATCTAGGCCATTAAGTGGAATGGCTGATTGTCCTGGTGGAGGATACATTTTTCATATGCAACGCCGTAATTGCCTTCTCTATGGTTCTACCAGAGGGGTGTTTTGTTTGATTGTTTGTTTTCTTGTTTGTTTGTTTTTCATTCTTTTTGGCTTTTGATTTTTAAAAACAACAAACTTTCCGATGTTTACTAGTCTTTATTTTCTAACTGATGAAGAACATTTCCGAAATTGGAGTATGCCTCGGGTATAGGTCAAGTATACATGCGTACATATAGGTCGAGTACAAGTATAGGTCAAGGTATTACAATAATTTTTCTTTCTTAAAAACATCAATATAATATATGCACAATTTCTATCTCATCTGCTGTAGATTTAAGATCTTACTGTGATTTCCAGGTGAGATGAGATAGATAAAAAGATGACATAATCTAAGTGACCATGAGGTTTGTGTTCACTGTGAAACAACCATGAGGACAACGACGATGGCCGCCACCACAACC
>CM054167.1:17285571-17290571 GCA_028751875.1 Rapana venosa | reverse complement strand
CGTCTTTCTCTATGCCCGTCTCTCTCTCTCTCTCTCTCTCTCTCTTCTCTCTCTCTCTCTCTCTCTTTCTATCTCTCTCTCTCTCTCTCTCTCTCTCTCTCTCTCTCTCTCTCTCTCTCTCTCTCTCTCTCTCTCTCTCTCTCTCCCCGTCTCTTTCTCTCATTTTCTGTCTCTATGTTTCTCTGTCACTCTCTTTGTCTCTCTGTGTCCTCTCTCTCTCTCCGTCTCTGTCTCTCTGATTGTTTAACTGATGCAAAATGAGCATGATCCTCAAGTATCATGGTTTTTATTTTTTACTTTCTTCTACCAAATCTCTCTTCATCATCACCACCGTCCCCATTCCCCCTCCTCCTCTCTCTCTCCCTCTCTCTCTCTCTCTCTCTCTCTCTCTCTCTCTCTCTCTCTCTCTCTCATTTACCATTTCTGTATGTCTGTCAGTCTGTCTGCCTGTCTTCTTTCTGTCTATATTTCTTTCGTTTAGCTTCTTTTTTTGTATTATATATTTTTCTTGCTGTCTTTCATCCAATTTGTCTTGGTTTTATTCCTTCTGTGTTTTTTCGTCTCCTGATTTCCTTTCCACTCTGCCATCGTCTTCTGGAAATAAAAGAATGACCCTACCGCCATTGCTGTCATCGACATCATCATTATCAACTTTATACTCCTCCTTCTCCTCCTCCCACACCTACTCCTCCTTCTCATCATCATCATCATTATCGTCGTCGTCGTCGTCGTCTTCATCATCATTGTCATTATCAGTATCACCATCAGCACGGAGAGAACAAGGAAGTCATACATTTGATATAAAAAGAAGCACGACTTATAACGAACGTAACACAACAAAACACAGATACCAACAACAACAAAACCCCCCGAAGAAAACAACAGAAACAAACAAACCGATAACCTTCCACAAACAACAACAACACTAACTACAACAATAACAACAAAACTGACAGATGGGTCTTGATTATGAATAAACTCTCTTATAGTTTGTAATAAGGTCATTTTTATGTATTTATTTTATTTTTTATATCGAGGATAATGGAATAAGCACTTATGTGCTTGTTTACATCAGTCCCCGTGTGCATGCGATTTTGTAAATTGTCATCTGTTCCTACCGGCACACAATGGCCTACTCTTCCGATAAGCGGAACAGGATTTTAACGTGTGGGCAAGATGTTCTGCGTGCATTCGCACACGGGTCCTTGGTTTATAGTCTCATTCGAAGGACTTTTGGGGAGAGTGGAGTCTGCACTGATGTAAACTCCAGGGGAAAATATCCCCTTGAACGGGAATCGAACCCGGGTCGTCAGATTGCGAGCACTATGTTCTAACCACTAGGCTATTCCGTCCCCTGGGTCTGATGGAGTTTGTTTGTTTTCATTTTCATGGTTAATCTAACAAGCATGGCATTACACATGCAAAACAAAACGGTACACTTGCCAGAAAACTAGGCCAAAATAACTACTTCACGTAGAATGAAAGTTTTTTTTTTAAATGCAAAATAAAAACGATGCATATGAAACGGTTTGGGTGAGACATTAGTGAAAGTTCTTTACTAACGCGTGAACTGACTCTGTGCGCGAGCAACATTGCACAAGTGTGGACAATGCATTTTTTTTGCTCAACATTAACTAACCCTGTACTAGGGCAAGATTAAACAAGACTTAGTATGGACACGCATTTTGCTCTGGGTCAATATTGGACAAGTATGGACTCGGATTTTGTTTGAGGGCAATATTGGACAAATATGGACACGAATTTTGCTTGCTAAACATTTCCTTACCCTGTACTGGGGCAATATCTAACAAGTGTGGACATACATTTTGTTCTGGGGCAGTATTGGACAAGTATGGACACGCATTTTGTTCTGGGACAATATTGGACAAGTATGGACACGCATTTTGTTCTGGGGCAACATTGGACAAATATGGACACGCATTTTGTTCTGGGGCAATATTGGACAAGTATGGACACGCATTTTGTTCTGGAGCAATATAGGACAAGTATGGACACGCATTTTGTTTTGGGGCAATATTGGACAAGTATGGACTCGTATTTCGTTCTGGGGCAATATTGGACAAGTATGGACTCGTATTTCGTTCTGGGGCAATATTGGACAAGTATGGACTCGTATTTCGTTCTGGGGCAATATTGGACAAGTATGGACTCGTATTTCGTTCTGGGGCAATATTGGACAAGTATGGACTCGTATTTCGTTCTGGGGCAATATTGGACAAGTATGGACTCGTATTTCGTTCTGGGGCATGATTAAACAAGTATGGACACGTCTTTTGTTCTGGGGCAATATTGGACAAGTATTGACTCTCATTTTGTTATGGGGCAATATTGGGCACGTATAGACACGCATTTTCTTCTGGGACTTGATTGCACAAGTAGGGACACGTATTTTGTTATGGGGCAATTTTGGACAAGTAGGGACACGCATTTTGCGAACTAAAACATTAAGTAACCCATGTCTTGGGGCACGATTAAACAAGTACAGGCACGCATTTCGTTTTGGGGGTACGTTTGGACAAGTGTGGACACATACTTTGTTGACTAAAACATGAGCTGTCCCTTTTGAGCAAGACAAGCATAGACATGCATTTCGATTTTGCTCTTTACTGGACTTCAAACTTGAGTGAGGAGACACACTTTTTCAACTGGAGTTTGGAGCAATCCAATCGAGTTGTAAGGAAGTATCTCTGCAAGGTATTGGCAATTCTCATGACGGAGGTATTTATTAAACATTTTTTTATATATAAAAGAACTACTTCGTTTTATTGACAAAAAACTGAGGCAGATACTTATCTAGTGCTTTTCGCTGTCTCTGTCTGTCTGTCTTTGTCTCTCTGTCTGTCTCTCTGTCTGTGTCTGTGTCTGTCTCTCCATCTCTCTCTCCATACATACATACATCATACATACATACATACATAGCTCCATACATGCATACATACATACATACATACATACATACATACATACACACATACATACATACACACAGATACATACATAAATACATACATACATACATACGTACATACATACACACACACACACACACACACACACACACACACACACACACACACACACACACACACACACACACACACACACACACACACACACACACTCCACACAGAGTATGAATTCAACTTTTCAGTGCGCTTTTTGTTTACTTTTCCTTTGTTTGTTTCTTTATAAGCGGACCATTATCTGCTGAAATCAGCTGCGCTATGGGGTGAAAGCGTTACAGTTGTAGGTAAACGGGTGGATTAAAACAGTTTATCAAAGAAGGAGGGTAGCAGAATGGTTAAGACGTCCGCCTGCCTTCAAGTAAACCCTGAAGTTTTGGGTTCGATTCCCAGCCTTGCCCTAGACAAAAATAAATCGAAACTAAATGTCACATTCCTTCGGATAATATTGTAAACCGAAGTCCCGTGTGTGAATGCTCGCAGACCATCTTGCGCACACGCTTTTCTAATTAATTGTTAATGTTATTTTATTCTTTTATATCGAGGATAATGAAGTAAGCACTTATGTGCGTTCTTTACATCCAGTCCCCGTATGTATGCGGCTTTGTAAATGCTGTCATCTGTTCCCACCGGCACACAATGGCCTACTCTTACGAAAAAGCGGAACGGGATTTAACGTGTTGCTCAAGATATTCTGCGTGCGTTCGTGCATACGGGGCCTCGGTTTCTAGTCTCATCCGAAGGACTTTTGGGGAGAGTGGAGTCTGCACTGATGTTAACTCCAGAGGAAAATATCCTCCCTTGAACGGGAATCGAACCCGGGTCGTCAGATTGCGAGCGCAATGTTCTGAACACTAGGCCATCCCGTATCCCGTTTAGAAGACGCACGTTAAAAATGTGTACGGACTTCTGGAAGAGGAGGCCATTGTGTGCCATTAGGAACGGAACGGATGACATAACAGCAAAACCAGTCTGCCCACAGGTGTGGTGTTTATAATATTTAAAAAAAAATATATAAAAAAAAAATAAAATAAAATAAAAAAAATGAAAAATAATAATAATAATAATAATAATAATAATAAAATAAAATAAAATAAATAATAATAATGTATGGAATTTAAATAGCGCTGAATCTTGTAAAGCAACAAATCAAAGCGCTTAGATGACTTTTTTTTTTAAATCGAGGATAATGGAACAAGCACTCATGTGCTTTTTTACATCCAGTCCCCCGTGTGTATGAGGTTTTGTAAATTTTGTCATCTTTTCCCACCGGCACACAATGGCAAACTCTTTCGAAAAGCGGAATAGGATTTAACGTGTGCGCAAGATGTTCTGCATGCGTTCGCACACGGGGCTTCGGTTTATAGTCTCAACCGAAGACACTACTGTTTAGACACTTTATCCAGAGTCGGGATTCAGCTGGTGAGGGAAAAACGGTCGCAAACGCAAACATCTCACTATAGTGACGGTGGGACGGATAGCCTAGTGGTTTAGAAATTTGCGCTCGCAATCTGAGACCCGGATCGAATTCCCGTTTAAGGGGATATTTTCCTGATGTTACCATCAGTGCAACGTCTACTCTCACCAAAAGTCCTTCGGTTAGAGTTTAACCGAGGTCCGTGTGTGGGAAATGCACGCAAACATCTCTTGTGCACACGTTCAATCCTGTTTCGCTTTCGTAATGAGAGGCCATTGTTGTATCCGGGTGGAACAGATGACATACATTCATAAACTGGAATACTAAACGGACTCGGGTGTAAAAAACAACGTAGGTGCTTGTTCCTTATCTCGAAAAATAGCAATAAAACAATTAAAGTTGAAGCCTAATTCGAAGAATGAAACACAACAGGCACCACTACCACACACACACAACAAACACAACACACAACAACACACTCAAAAACGACACACACACACACACACACACACACACACACACACACACACACACACACACACACACACAACACACAACACACACACTCTCACACACACACACCACACACACACACACAC
>CM054167.1:17275571-17280571 GCA_028751875.1 Rapana venosa | reverse complement strand
GGATGGATTTTTTGTGGGTGTTAAATCAATAATAAATCACAGAAGAAAAACATAGAGCAAAATATTAAAAAAAACAAAAGGCAGGTGGGGGGAGGGGGGGGGGAAGATAAACGAGAACGACAAGAAGACAAAAAGAAAGAAAGATGAAAAGTAGACCCCCCAAAAAAAAGAAACAGACACAAGAAAAAAAGAAAGACAGAAAGAAAGAAAGAAAAAAAAAGTAAAAAAATAAATAAAGAAAGAAAGAAAGAAAGAAAGAGAGAAAGAAGAAAGAAAGAAAGAAAGACAGACAGACAGGTAAACGAAAAAAAGAAAGAGAGACAGACAGACAGAACAAAAGAAAAAAAAGAAAGAAAAAGAACGAAAGAAAGAAAGAAAGAAGAAAAGTAGACCCCAAAAATGGAAATAGACACAAGAAAAAAGGAAAGAAAGAATGAAAAAAAGAAAGGAAGAAAGAAAGAAAGAAAGAAAGAAAGGACAGACAGAAACAGACAGACAGAAAAAAGAAAGTAAGAGAGAAAGAAAGAAAAAAGAAAGAAAGAAAGAAAGAGAAAGAAAGAAAGAAAGCCAGGCATCACAACCAGCCAGCCATTTAGACAGACAGACAGACAGACAGAAAGACAGACAGACAGATAGAAAGACAACAGACAGAAGAAAGACAGACAGACATATATAAAGACAGACAGACAGACAGAAAGAAGAAAGAAAGAAAGACAGACAGACAGACAGGAAGACATGAGGGAAGGAAGAAAAGAAAGAAAGAAGAAGGAAAGAAAAGAAAATGAAAAAGGAAAGAAAGAAAGACAGACAGACAGACAGACAGACAGAAAGAAAGAAGCATCGGCCAAAGACAGACAGACAGGCTCATACACACAAACTGGCAGACAAACAGACAGCCAGGCAGACATCAGAAAGACCAAAAATCATGAGGAAAAACAAAAAGTAAGGAAAAAACACTAACTCAAAAAACAAGGAAGTAACTTACGTATAGACAATCAGGGTTGCAAAACAATTGACATAAACACCCAGCAGAGATAAGAAGAAGAAGAAAAAAAAGAAAGAAAAGAAAAAAGAACAAAATAGGAAAACGAGAGAGGCAGACGAAGACAATACAGATAACAGAGACATATCGACAAAAAGACAACAACAACAGCACACAAAAAAACATGCTAGAAAATATCAAACAGACAGATCAACAAGAAGAGAAGAAGAAGAAAAAAACCAAAAACACCAACTTGACACAAATACTGACATAGACAGACAGGTGTGATACAAATAAGGTTATACAGAACTGTTGCCAAAAGAAAAGAAATCGTGGAATAACATGCTGGATGATTAAGGTATCTTTTCTTTTCTCCCAAGAGATAAAAGAAGGGTGGAATTAAAAGGAAAAAAAAAACATAGGAAGGAAAGAAAAGAACAAGGCGAGGGAAGTACATAAGTTTTGAAAAATAGTTGTTAAAAAATAAGAAAATGAAAGATAAAGTAATTACCTAAGGATTAGAAAAAAAAGAGACAAAGACCTAAAAGAAAACCGCATATCCAAGAAGAGATAAGAATACACAGATAAATGGGAAAGAAAGAATGAAGAAAGAAAAAGAATGCAGGAAGGAAAGAAAGAAAGAAAAAGAGAAAGGAAAAGAAGGAACAAAGAAAAGAAAGAAACAAAAAACAACTAGAAAAAGAAAGAAGAAAGATGGAAAGAAAGAAAGAAAAGAAAGACAGACAGACAGACAGACAGAAAGAAAGAAAGAAGAAAAGAAAAGAAGATGGAAAGAAAGAAAGAAAGTAGGAAGAAAGGAAGGAAAAGCACGAAAGAAAGAAAAGAAATAAAGATACCCAAAAAACCAAACCAAAAACATACAAAAATTCTGCAAATAAAAACTAAAACGAATAAAACAGCAAAAGAAATACTGGGTACTTCTTCCAAACGTACATGGAAAAAGTCAACCAACTGACAGGCAGACAGATAGACAGACAGACAGACAGCCAAACAGACAAACAAACAGACATAAAGAAACGACAGGCATCAATAAACAAACTTGTATATGGCAGAAATGAAGACAGATCAACAAAATAAAAAACAAAGAAAACCCCCAAGAGATCCACAAGAATGTCTAGCACTTTTAAATCACTTGCCTCGTTCTTCAGGAAAAAAACACAGATAAACAATTACCAAGACAAAAAATCCATGCCATACGACTTACAAACGAATAATAATAAGCTAGCAGACAAACATACACAACAAACACATCAAAATAAACAAACATCATAGCGAGCACTTACCTTCAGATATACAGGTATCAACTGGAATCCTTCACAAGGAAATGAAAACACTGTTCCACTGGTATCAGATTTCAAGGGGAAAAAGAAACTGTACATTAAAGTAGCACTGTCATAAACCGAGAAGTAAACGTCATAAATATACCTTTTTCTGCCACTTTAAAAGAACTTTTCATGCCCCAAAATAAGTGTTTGTCACCAAATAATTTTTTTAAGCACACAGCAGTAAATAGTCGTGAAAAGCTAAAAGAAATCTTTTTTCAAGTTCCCCAAATCCCCCAAACCAGAACGAACGTCCAAACTAAAGCGTAGGAAAATGTCAGAAGTTGCTGATGGAATCAACAAAAGACAGGGGAAAAAAAAACAAAAGAGAGAGAAAGAAACTCTCAGACAAAAAAAAAACCCACCTCAAACAAAACAAACAAAACAACTACAATCCCAAGTTTAATTAACCGAGAGAAGAAAGTTCAGTGGTATACGCCACAATCCAGCAGATTCCAATCTGGTCCGGCAAAGACTGCAAAACCATTTGTGGCGCGCGACCAGCATCACTGTCTGCAGCAGCAGCAGCAGCAGCCGCGGCAACAAACAGCACGTCATCGTCTCTTGCGTGCTGGCTTGACGCATGCAGCGGCCTACGGCATGACGGGTTTTTTTTTTCGACGCGTAGGTAGGTCCACTGGGCGGTTTGTGTGAGTATTTAGTGGTAAGGAGGGAAGGGAGTTTCTTCTGTGTTTGCTTGTTTGCTTGCTGACTGACTTACTGGTATAGCAGACAGGTTGGGGAGGTTTGTGTTATAGGGTTTGTGTTATAGGGTTTGTGTTGTTCGAGGGTTTGTGTAATAATAATAATAATATAATAATAAATATAAAATAATAATAATAATAATAATATAATAATAATAATAATAATAACAATAATAAAAAATAAAATAAAACTGTATGAATTATATAGCCTGAACTTGTAAAGCAACAAATCAAAGCTCAGATGAGATGACATTTTTTTGTTATGAGGAAATGAATAAGCACTCATTGTTGTTTTTTACATCTAGTCCCGTGTGTATGCGGTTTTGTAAATTTTGTCATCTGTTCCACGGCACAGAATGGCCTACTCTTTCGAAAAGCGAACATGATGTACATGTCGCAAGAGTTATGCATGCGCTTGCATCGGGGCCTCGGTTTATAGTCTCATTCGAAGGACTTTGACATTCTGTTCGATTTTTTTGTGTCAAACTGGGAAGAAAGGGCGAGGCTGGATTTGAACCCAGAAGCTCATGGCTTTACTGTTGGAAGGCGAAGTCTTAACCTTCTGCACCTCTTCCTAGGGTGTTAGGTGTGTGGGTTTGTGTTAAGGGTGTGGGGGGCTGTGTAGTTTGTAGTATAGGGTTTTGGTAGGGTGTTGTGTTTGTGTTAGGGTGTGTGGGTTTGTGTTAGTGATGTGGGGGTTGTGTTAGGGTTTGTGTTAGGGTGGTGTGTTAGGGTTTGTGTTAGGGTTTGTGTTAGGGTTTGTGTTAGGGTTTGTGTTAGGGTTTGTGTGGTTTGTGTAGGGTTTGTGGGTTTGTGTAGGGTTTGTGGGTTTGTGTTAGGGTTTGTGTGGGTTTTGTGTTAGGGCTGTGGGTTTGTGTTAGGTGTGTAGGTTTGTGTTAGGGTTTGTGGGTTGTGTTAGGGTGTGTGTTAGGGTTTGTGTTAGGGTTTGTGGGTTTGTGTTAGGCTGTGGGGGTTGTGTTATTGTTTGTGTTAGGCTGTGGGGGTTGTGTTAGGGTTTGTGTTAGGGTTTGTGTAGGGTTTGTGTTAGGTTGTGTTAGGGTTGTGTGGTTTGTGTTAGGGTGTGTGTGTTAGGGTTTGTGTTAGGTTAGTGTTAGGGTGTGTGTGTTTGTGTTAGGGTGTGTGGGTTTGTGTTAAGGTGTTTGTGTTTGGTGTTAGGGTGTGTGGGTTTGTGTTAGGGTGTGTGGTTGGGTTTTTGTGTTAGGGTTTTTTGTTAGGGTTTGTGTGGGTTTGTGTTAGGGTGTGTGGGTTTGTGTTTAGGGTGTGTGGATTTGTGTTAGGGTGTGTGGTGTTTGTGTTAGGGTGTGTGTGTTTGTGTTAGGGTTTGTGGGTTTGTGTTAGGGTTTGTGTGGGTTTGTGTTAGGTGTGTGGGTTTGTGTTAGGGTGTGTGGGTTGTGTGTTAGGGTGTGTGGGTTTGTGTTAGGCTGTGTGGGTTTGTGTTAGGGTGTGTGTGTTTGTGTTAGGGTTTGTGTGTTTGTGTTAGGGTTTGTGTTAGGGTTTGTATGGGTTTATGTTAGGGTTTGTGGTTTGTGTTAGGCGTGTGGGGTTTGTGTTAGGGTTTTGTGGTTAGAGGGTGTAGTTGTTTTTAGGGTGTGTTTGTGTTAGGGTGGGTTGTGTGGTGTGAGTTTTAGTGGTTTTAGGGGGGGGGGGGGGGTTGTGGTTGTGGTGGTTTGTGTTAGGGTTTGTTTGTTAGGGGGGTTTGTGTTAGGGTTGTGGTTTGGTAGGGTTGTGTGTTTTGTGTTAGGGTGTGTGGGGTTGTTTAGGGTTTGTGTTAGGGTTTGTGTTAGGGTTTGTGTGTTTGTGTTAGGTTTGTGTGTTGTGTTTGTGTGTTAGGGTTTGTGTTAGGGTGTGTGGGTTTGTGTTAGGGTGTGTGTGTTTGTGTTAGGGTTTGTGTTAGGGTGTGTGGTTTGTGTTAGGGTTTGTGTGGGGTTTGTATTA
Source organism: Rapana venosa (assembly GCA_028751875.1). Classification (NCBI taxonomy): domain Eukaryota; kingdom Metazoa; phylum Mollusca; class Gastropoda; order Neogastropoda; family Muricidae; genus Rapana; species Rapana venosa. The sequence continues at coordinate 17,275,586 of CM054167.1, read as the reverse complement.
GGGTTTGTGGGTTTG
>CM054167.1:17260571-17270571 GCA_028751875.1 Rapana venosa | reverse complement strand
TTTGATATAATCTGTAGAGCATTGGTCCTTCCCTCACTAAAGTTGTCATCCAGTTTTATATTGTTCATTCTCGCATATTGTTGGATCGATCGCACACAGCTAATATAATGCAAAAAGTTAATGTTAGTACCTAATTTGCTTGATAAATTCTCATGAGTTCTAAAATCACCATAATCTTGCAGCAAGTGTTTAACCAAAAGTAATTTGTTTTGTTCCCACTTTTCATGATATATGCATTGGTCTCCCACTTTGAATTTTTTATTGTGAAAAATTGGTTCTGCTAATAACCAATGCTTATCCTTTGGATCCACTTGCCTGCAAAATGTTTCATATGAGTGAAACACGTCTTTCCATAATGCAATGGTTTTAAATTTTGAAAACCGTTTTTGGCCCATCCAATCTAAATCATGTATATTTAGGCACAGTGAATGCAATATTAATCTCCACTTTTGTTTCTGTGTACAGGTAAAGGTAAAGGAGTCCCATAACCTATAAGGTCGTAGGAGAGCGAGGCGTCAGAGACATCACTTCTCTAGGGCCAGCATATTGAGGGCGGCGCCCATCTCCTCTCCCTCGCTGCTTTACCTTCCCTGACCCTAAAGAGGGCAGGTACCCATTTACAGCTAATAAAGTTTTTTAATCCATGCAAGTTTCACTGATTGTATATACACTCTGATATTTGGTATACCTATACCGCCTTTTTTAATGCTTTGCACCGAATATGCCCTTATAAAATCTTATCTGTTTTCTTGTCCCACACAAATTCATAACACAGTTTTTGCAACTGGGCAACTTGAGCATCCGGGGGATTCGGCAATAAAATCCATAAGTATACTAACTCTGAGAGTACTAGTGATTTAAGCACTGCTACTCTACCCAAAGTGTTATTAATCTTTTTGACCAGATCTTAAATAGTTTGTTTAACTTCGCATAGTTTATCAGTTATATTTACTTGCGTCATACTAGGGGAACTGTTCGTGAACCAGATTCCAAGGATTTTATATTCTTTTGGATTCCACTCCATATATTGTGTGGTAAGTAGGTTATTAGCGATTATTTTTTGCTGCCTAGCCCAACATTTTTGGCTTTTTCGAAGTTTAACTTTAACCCTGACATATCCTGAAAGGTTTCATGGCTTTGAAAAAGCACTTAGAGTGAATGATGTATCATCAGCAAACTGACATATCTTTAGTTCAGTATTTGCTATTTCTATGCCCTTAATATCCGTCTGTTTCAGTAGCATTCGGGCAAGTATTTCTGCGCATGAAATAAAGAGATATGGAGAGATTGGGTCACCCTGACGGCATCCCTTTCCATATAGAATCCTGAAGATACCTTATTATTTACAGTTACAAACGAATTTATGTTTTTATAAAAAAGCAGACACCCATTTTTGCAAACCCTTCCCAAAACCAAAGTGTTTTAAAACACTTTGCATAAATTCCCAGTCTACAGAATCAAATGCCTTCTCGAAGCCTATTGACACCAGTTAGCCAGGCAAATGTTTTTCCTCTAAATAGTGTATTAAGTCATATTGTGTTCGTATAGTGTCTCCTATATATCTCCCTAGTACAAATCCAGTTTGGTTTTCATTAATTAACCATGGTAAAAGTTTTAAAATTATGTTTGCAATACATGCAGAGCCTACTTTATATGTCACAGAAGAAGAAGAATTTGAAGAAGAAGAAGAATTTGAAGATAAGAGTTTGAAGAAAAAGAGGAATTGGAAGAAGAGCAGCAACAACAATACAAAGAACAATCAGAAGAAGAGGAATTTGAAGAGGAATAAGAAGAATTTGAAGAAGAATGCAAGAACCATGCACAGAAGAATGCAAAGAAGAAGAATTGCGAAGAATAATTGCAACGAAAAAAAATTGCGAAGAAAAAGAACTGCGAAGTAGATGAAGAATTGCGAAGAAGGGAATGTAAAGATAGAGAAGAAGAATGCAAAGAAGAAAACGCAAAGAAAAAAATGATAAGATAAAACAGCAAAGATGAATGTAAAGAAAAGGATAATGCAATAAAAAAAAATGAAAGCAGAATAAAAAGACGAAGAAAAAGAGAGATAAAATCATGATAATGGTTATGATAATGATGATGATGATGATTACAATGATCATGATAGGTAAATAAGACAGAGATAGAGAGAAAGGCAGGGGGGGGGGGAGGAGAGAGAAAGAGAGAGAGAGAACATAGACAGACGGTCTCTCTCTCTCGATATATATATATATATATATATATATATAATATATATATATGTATAAATAAATATATATATATATATATATATCGAGAGAGAGAGAGAGAGCATAGACAGACGGTCTCTCTCACTCTCTCGATATATATATATATATATATTATATATAATATAATATACATATATTCATGCGTGTGTACGCACATAAGTTCGAATAATATATACATTTGTTTAAGTTTTTGTTGATCAAGGTGTTTTGTTTTTCCTAATAAACCCCTTGATAATTATGGGCATTTGTCATTTCAACATATCTACAAATAACGTTTTAGAACATGTTACAGCATTGTCATAAAGACATAAATAATATCGCAAATATTTTTAAAAATTTATTAAACCAAATGATACGTTTATGCCACACACAACAGTCTCAACATACATAAGAACATTCACAATGGATAGTTTTCCCTTAGCAGCAGTTATCTCCCATTGCAAAAGCAAGTCCCATTTCCTTTTATAGCTCTCTACGGATACATTATTGTAGCTGCTGTAGCACAACATAGACATTGTATGAAAGTGCAACATTGACATGCATGAGAGCACACAATACCATTAATCTTCTGCTCAGAGACTTATGGAAAAAGCAGGTTTGGATGAACATGTAATGCTGCAATCTTTGGACATAATATGTGAAGATAATATATTAGACTAGCATCGGTTTATATAATGGGGAGCAATTTTACAGTTTACTACACATGAGGACTTTGTCCGCCCTGTGTGTGTGTGTGTGTGTGTGTGTGTGTGTTTATTTACATTTTCATTTACACCAATTTAAGTATTTCTTTGCGTGAAATTCGGGCTACTCTCCCCGGGGAGAGCACGTCGCCACAAGAACAGCGCCACCTTGTATGTGTGTGTGGGTGAAGTCAAGTCAAGTCAAGTCAAGTCAAATTGATCTTTGAAGAGGGTAAAGGATTATTTGCACAACATTTTTGTTATTCTGCCCTCACCGAGAAAGAAAAGAAAAGAAAACTGACTTACAAAAGCATTGACAAGTACAGGGTTAATCTACGTTAAAAAAGAACATAATGAATTAGGAAACATAGTATTTTTTTTTAATCCAGACATTTTTTAATCTTCTGTGTGCGCGCGCGCGCACGCGCGCCCGTGCGTGTGTGTGTGTGTGTGTTTCTGTGTCTGCGCGCACTGATAAATAGAAAACTGAGCCAAGATGAGAAAAACATACTCACTACGACAAAAAAAACCTCAAATGAGTGGGAAAAAACCCAAAACAAACAAAACACCAACAGCTAGTAGTGCAGGATAAACCAAGGGTTGAAGAAACAGTATGAGGAGAGGCGCGGGTTGTGGAAACTTAAATAAATCAGCTATGACCACACAAGTTACGCACGCGCGCGCGAACACGCACGCACACACACACACACACACACACACACACACGCATGCACGCACACACACATTTACACATGGTATAATTACAGACATATTTCTCAGGAAAATAAATCTGAAAAGAAGTATTTCTCTCCCTCTCTCCCTCTTTCTCTCTCTCTCTCTCTCTCTCTCTCTCTCTCTCTCTCTCTCTCTCTCTCTCTCTCTTCTCCATCTCTCTCTCTCTCTCTCTCTCTTTCTCCCTCACACACACACACACACAAACAAAACACACACATACACACACACACACACACACACACAAACACACACACACATCTGATCGTGATTTGCTAACCCGGGTTCGAATCTCGTTCAAGAGGATTTTTTCCCTGGAATTAAAATCAGTGCCAACTCCACACCCCCTAAACGTCCTTGAAAAATAATATAAACCGAGGTCCCGTGTGCGAACGCACACAAAACATGTTGCACTCACGTTTAAATCTGTTCAGCTTTTCGGAAGAGTAGGCCATTGTGTTCCGGTGGGAACGGACGACAAAATGGACAACACTGTATACACACGGAGATTGGATGTAAAAGAAAAGCACATGAGTGTTTGATCCATTATCCTCGAAATAAAAGAATAATAAAAGGATAAAATAAATAATCAATCTCTCTCTCACTCTCAATCTCTCTCTCTCTGTGTCTCTCTATCTCTCTCTCTCACTCCACACACACACACACACACACACACACACACAAACACACACACACACACACACACACACACACACACACACACACACACGCGCGAGAATTAAATGGCGATTGCGTATTCTAAATCTGAATCTGAATCTAAATATGAATCTGTCTTTCTCTCTCTCTCTCTCATCTCTCTCTCTCTCCTCTCTTCTCTCTCCCTCCTCTCTCACTCTCCTCTCACTCTCTCTCTCTCTCTCTCTCTCTCTCTCTACTCTCCTCTCTCTCTCTCACGCACACACACACACACAACATCACACACACACACACACACGCACACACGCAACACACACACACACACACACACACAACACAACACACAAACACACGCGCGCGCGCCCCCGCGCGCGCGCAAACACACTCAGAGATATGGCTGGCTGTCTGTCAATCAAAAAATAGTGCCAGACAAAGTCATCAAAAAGCAATCATTCAGTCTGTTTGTGCCACCACTGTCTGTGCTACTAGTAGCTGCTGTGTATGTGGACGATGCGATGGTCAACCTGCTCTCTGTCTCTCTCTATCTCTCTCTGTCTCTCTCTGTCTCTATCTTTGTCTCTGTCTGTCCGTCTCTCTGTCTCTGTCTGTCTGTCTCTGTCTGTCTGTCTGTGTCTGCCTGTATCTCTCTCCCTCTCTCTCTCTCTCTGTCTCTCTTTCTCTCTCTCTCTCTCTAACTCTCTCTCTCCCTCTCTGTCTGTCTCTCTCTGTCTCTATCTGTGTGTCTCTCTCTCTGTCTCTGTCTGTCTGTCTCTCTGTCTCTGTCTGTCTGTCTGTCTGTTTGTCTCTGTATGTATCTCTCTCTCTCTCTCTCTCTCCTCTCTCTCTCTCTCTCTCTCTCTCTTTTCTGGATGTATAAAAGCACATGAGTGCTTATTCATTACCCTCGAAAGAAAAGAATTTGACTTGACTTGACTTCTCTGTCTCTCTCTCCGTCTCTTTTTCTGCCTCTCTCTGTCTCTCTCTGTCTCTATCTTTGTCTCTGTCTGTCCGTCTCTTTGTTTGTCTCTCTGCCTGTATCTCTCTCTGTAACTCTCTCTCTCTCTCTCTCTCTCTCTCTCTCTCTCTCCTAACTCTCTCTCTCTCTGTCTGTCTCTCTCTGTTTCTATCTCTGTCTGTCTGTCTCTCTGTTCTGTGTGTCTGTCTGTTTGTTGTCTCTTCTCCTGTATCTCTCGTCTTCTTCGTCTCCTCTCTCTCTCTCCTTTCTCTCTCTCTCTCTCTCTCTCTCTCTCTCCCTCTCTCTCTCTTTCTCTCTCTTTTCTGGATGCATAAAAGCACATGAATGCTTATTCATTGCCCTCGAAAGAAAAGAATTTGACTTGACTTGACTCCTCTCTCTCTCTCTCCGTCTCTTTTTCTGCCTCTCTCTGTCTCTCTCTGTCTTTGTATCTCTCTGTCTCTGTCTCTCTATATCTCTCTGCCCACTTGTTGTAATAATATGAAATTAAGTGTAAACAAACAAAACTAAGATTATGGTGTTTAGGAAAGGGGGGATTCTTAGGAAAACGTGAAAAAGGGTTCGTTGATAATACGAAATTAGAGGTAGTTAACAGTTATTGTTATTTGGGATTTGATTCTACATATATGATTAGCGCAAAGAGAGGTACATCACATTTGATTACTACAGACAAAAAAGCAATTACTCAGCTTAACAAAGTTCTTCAGAAGTTTAAAGAAATGACAGTAAATACATTTTTTTCAAAAATGTTGATACCAAAATCCAGCCAATAATGTTATATTCAGCTGAAATTTGGGGATTGAATAGACGAGAGCATCTCAAAAAAGTACATTTAATCGCTTGTAAAAGATTTTTAGGTGTGCCTGTATTGCTGCCAGCGCCTGGGGTTTATCACAGTTCTTGATTAAACCATTGACGCTGGGAGCAACAGCAAAGTGAGAGGCTGTAGTATGATCAGTGGCTTTCTTTCCCACTCACGGAATTCCACTTTACAGCTTAGTCCTTTAGTGATCGACTATGACTCTCTGACTAGGAGGCTTGAATTGCACAGTCCTCATGTGCAGCAGCCTTGGGGGCTAGTTGGCCTTTGGAGAACATCTCCAACGCTGACTGTCCTTATGCCAACTTGGCCGAGAGAGTGGGGATGTCCTGTGGGCAAGGCATCTCCACTATAATCAAATTTCTGCCCAGTTTCCGAAACAGCAGCTGCCTCCTCTGCTGTTTTGGAGGTCATCGTCGAAAACGACGGACTAACATACATACAGGTGTGCCTGTCAAGACACCAAACATAGTTTATTGAGATCTGGGCAGGTACACATTGATGTAAATACGTATGTTGCATGCGTAATATTTTGGTTTAAATTATTACACATGGATTCTGAAAGATTGCCACACAAAGCTTATTGTATTTTGTTAGAATTAGATAAAAAGGGCAAACAATGCTGGGTCTCTAAAATCAGGGAAATATTATGCATAACAGGGTATAATATCGTTTGGCTAAACCAAGGAGTAGGAGACATAAAAATGTTCTTACGTGCCTTTAAACAGAGACTTGTAGATTGGTTTGGTCAGGAATGGACTGGCACCATCAGAGATCGCAGTAGATTTGATAGTTATAGAAACTTTAAGACTGTTTTTGAAAGAGAGAAGTATATTAGTGAAATGGATACATATTGTTCTCGCGTTGCAGTTACTCAAGTACGATTCAATGCGCTACCATTAGACACTAATAAGCGCTTTAATTTGTCTTTGCAAGATACAGCGCTATATAAATCCCATTTTATTATAATAATAATAATAATAATAATAATATATTATAATAATAATAATAATAATAATAATAATAATTAATAATTATATATTATTATTATTATACACATCACTATAGTAGTTCAAATGAAGATAAGCAGTGTCTTGCTTGTACAGACCAAATAGATAATGAAGAACATTTGTTTTATTCAATTGTGCTTTCTATGAAGATTTGAGACTTAATTTTTTTTAAAGATTCGAAGAGGCTTCCTTTTGCACGTACTACTCAAACCTGCAGTATCTACTGATAGATGCAATTTATCACGATTTATTTTTCATGCAACCAGCAGAAGAAGTAAGATAACTTTCTAGAAATGGATCCTTATATTGATGAATACTACATTCAAAACAGTGTCGATTATGACGCACGTGAATTGATTCGTAATGAATATTTAGGTAATGGCTGATGCAATTTCTTGTGTTGTTATTCCTGATACATTATTTCATATTTATATACGTTGATAGTAATGTATTTATTACACTCATGTCATATGCTCACTCCCTACGTCCATCATTCCTTTGTATTGTGGCCCAAAGCCGATGTAGAGTAAAAGTCTGAAGTCTGAAGTCTGAAGTCTCTCTCTCTCCCTCTCTGTCTCTCCCCTCTCTCTCTCTCTCTCCATCTCTCTCTGTGCTCTCCCTCTCTCTCTGTCTCTCCCCCCCCTCTCTCTCTCTCTCTCCCTCTCTCTGTCTCTCTCTCTCTCTCCTCTCCCTCTCTCCTCTCTTCTCTCTGTCTCTCCCTCTCTCTCTTCTCTCCCCCCTCTCACTTCTCTCCCTCTCCCTCTCTCTGTCTCTCTCTCTCTCTCCTCTCTCTCTCTCTCTCCTCTCTCTCTCTCTCTCTCTCTCTCTCTCTGCCTGGGGAGAAGGACTCTTCTTCCCCTGTCTTCCTCTCTCGCTTTTCCCTGTTTCTTCTGTTCTCCTTTTTCCATATCCTCTCATCTCGTCTGTCTTCCTTCCTTCCTTCTCTCTTTCCCTTTCCCTCCTGACTTGTTAGTTATATTTTCTGTAGAGTCGGGCTGTGAAGTGCTGGAGTGTGGTGTGGTGGTGTTGGCGTAGTGGCGTGGTGATGGTGGTCGTGGTAGGGGGGGGGGGGTTACCAGTTGTCATTATTTGTTTGGTTTGGTTTGTTGGTTGGTTGTGTTTTGGTTGTTATTTTTGCTTTTGTTTGTTTCGTTTTGGTTTATCTTTTTGGTTTTGGTTTTTAAATGAGGGTGGGGTGGTTTTTTTTGTTGTTGTGTTTGGCTTTTGATTTTAGGTTATTTCGTTGTTTATTGACTGAATAACTTCCATTAACTAGCTGTTCATTGTTTCATTTTTTTCTTGGGGAATGGGCGAAGGTTTGGGTGTGATTTTTTTTAAAAATTTGCAGAAAAACCTATGCCAATAACTGATCATTATTTATCATCATCATTATACATTTATTATTATCATCATCATCATCATCATCATCATCATCATCATCATCATCATCTCGTCGTCGTCGTCGTCGTCGTCACCATCTCATCATTATCAATCATCATTTTCTCATAAGTCTCATCATCATCATTATCATTACTAGTAAGTAGTAGTAGTAGAAGTAGTTATAGTAGTAAGTAGTGTAGTAGAGTAGTAGTAGTAGTATATAGTAGTATTTGATGATGATGATGTGATGATGATTGATGATATGATTTATTACCATTTATTATTATTATTATTATTATTATAATAACAAAAGCTGAACCAGTTTTGTGGTTGTCTAAAAGTACAGCATCAGTGTACACTTGAACATAGCGACAGTAGCTGTCATGAATATAAGATCTAACAGCAGCTGCCAACGCATGTGGATTCCCATTCTTGCTTCATGTCTGTGTAATCAATATCAACATGTGCTGGATTCAATTCCTAAGAGGAGCAAGCTGGAACTGCTTTTTGTGAGTCTGCATTCATTTTATTAATATCATATTTCTCGTCAAGGTCTGCCACTTAGGTACCAACAGTTGTTAAAGAACGTATCTGCTGAGCTCGTTTTAGGAAAACAAAGCATTCAGATTATTTTTATTGTTACGTCCTCTGACGCAAAGATTTTTGGGTGTTGAACTTCTCAGAACATTTTTGGCGCATGTAAGTTTTCGGTATTCATCTAACAGCAACATCCTCCGCAAAACTCCTTCGGATGAGACTTTAAACACACACGTTAAAACCCGTTCCACTTTCCGAAGAGTAGGCCATTGTGTGCCGGTGGGCACGGATGACAAAGGCGAAAAAAGCTGCATACAGACGGGACCGATGAAAAAAGCTATATACGCATGCTTATTCTATTTTCTCATAAATAAAACAATGCTAAAATTACATGCTGACTTATTTATATTCTTAATTGCAGATCATGAAAAGATTCTATCATGGTAAGCCATGTGCTTTACATCTATACTTGAAGTTTCCTTCAGCAATATATTCTGGGGCATTAAGAAAGACTTCATGCCCGTATGATAACTTTGATCTGATTATTGAGATCCGTAAATGTTTAAGGATCGACATATTTCACTCCCAATACTGCTTAATAATAATTTTCAGGAGATTAAGGCTTTTTGATTGTTTCAGTCAGAATACATATTATATTTATTCTATGTTAACTTCGATGTGAGAAAGATACCTAAAAATGTTACTATTTGTTTGTAATGGATTTACTCATTTTCAGTCTTTAACACTGATGATTCGTTTGGATCACTGCCGTTATTCAATAACACCATATCTGTTGTTTTTTTCCCCGTAGAAAAGGGGAGGCAGTTTTCTGTGACAATATACTGATTTAGATTATCAAGTTCCCCCGAGGGGATGCCGGGGGCCTATCAGTATAAATAGCATCCCCACATTCTGGAAATTCTGTGCTAGAAATTTCCTTATTTCTATCACTCTCTTTG
>CM054167.1:17230571-17250571 GCA_028751875.1 Rapana venosa | reverse complement strand
CATCTATCATCTATCTACTCCCTTCAACGTATACAAAACTCTGCCGCTTGACTAGTCCTCAGAGAGAAAAAAAAATCTGAGCACATTACTCCTCTCTTGCGATCTCTCCACTGGCTGCCTGTGCCACAGAGATTAAACTATAAGAGCAGTGCTTTTTGTTACAAATGTCTCCACAAAACTGCACCTTCCTACCTCTGTGAATGTCTTCACCTGTACACTCCTTCTCACCTCCTCCGCTCTGCTGCAGATACCTTGTTCTTACGAATACCTAGATTCAACCAATCCACTGTTGGCCGTCGCTCTTTCTCTACTTTTGGTCCGGTGATCTGGAATGACCTCCCTCTCTCCCTTCGCCAAAAGCCTACTTATGACACTTTTAAATCCAGCCTCAAGACACATTCATTTAAAACCTAAGAATCTCCCCTTTTGTTTCATCTCATTTCTGTCCTTGCGCTCAACAGTCAAAGCCCCCATCTTCCTGCCAAAGTGTACAACCTTCATGTATGCATGTGTGTTGCGTGCGTGTGTGTACATTTGAATATGTAAAATCTATTAATTGTAACTTGTTGCATGTGTAAGAGTAGGATGAATGCAAGCGCTTTGATTTTTTTAGCAAGATATATTGCTATATAGATTCTATTTTTTATTATTATTATTATTATTATTATTATTATTATTATCATCATTCTTCTTTTTCTTCTTTTTCTTCTTCTTCTTCTTCTTCTTCTTCTTCTCCTTCTCCTTCTTCTTCTTCTTCTACTTCTTCTTCTTCTTCTTTATGCATTAAGTGAAAACAGCCGTAAAAATAAAATGTCTTGTTCATGGAATGTAAAATCCACGATTTGTTTATCATACAGTGATAGCTCATTTGGCAACAATTGACTCTGGTCAGTTCTTTCTCTTGGTTTTGTTGTTGTTTTTGTTGTTGCTTCTTGTTGCTGTTGCTCTTTATCACCTTTGATAATGGATATGCCTTGTAAATATTTTCCTAACCATTTAAATAAATGTTGTTAGTGTTGTTGTTTTTTTAATTAACTGGTTTTTTCTCTAAAAGATTGTTTTTACAAGTGATCTTTTGTTCCATGTTTGCACACTTTATAACATTGTAAAATTGATGCATTATCTTTATTGAATTAAAGGGAAAACACAGTCAAAAACTGTAACTAGCAACCTCCCCCCCCAAAAAAATAGTATTCAACTAACATAATGTTCAAACGGAATCAACCTATTATATAATACTTTATTATTGTAATTTGTATTAATGGTACTTAATTTAATCAGTTATTCTGTAGTTTGTTTGATGCGTTTTGTTGTTGTTAGTTTGCTTCTTTGCTTCTTCGAGCTAGTTACTTTGCTTTTGTCTTGTTTGTTCAAGGCTGCTAAATTAATGAGACGGTACCAATCAAGGGGACATAAATGCTGTTGATTGTGCTTAGGATACACAGAGAGAGGAGAGAGATTATAGATACACAGAGAGAGAGAGAGAGAATGAGAGAGGAGAGAAGGAGAGAGAGAGAAGGAGAGAGAGAGAAAGACAGACAGAGAGAGAGAAAGAGAGAGAGCGAGAAGAGAGAGAGAGAGAGAGAGAGAGAGAGAGAAGAGAGAGAGAGAGAGAGAGAGAGAGAGAGAAAGACAGAGCAGAGACAGAGACAGAGACAGAGAGACAGAGAAAAGCAAGAACAACGAATGATGTTCTATTTCTGTCCCTCCGCTAGTTCGATCAAGGGTATGATCTTAATGCAGATAATGCGCGGGCTCTGACTGTCATACCTAGTGTGTGTGTGTGGGGGGGGGGGGGGGTGGGGGGGGGGGGGGGGGGGGGGGGGGGAGGGAGAGGAGGACGGGGAGGTGGGGAACAAGCCTACCAATCAGCATCACTAATCGAATCAGAGATGCAGAAGAGGTAGCTATTCTACCTAGTCTGCAGAAGCATAGTGGAGGTATGAACAAAAAGAGGCGGTAGACTGACTGGTATAACTAGTGGTGATCCCTTTTTAGGGATGTGATTAGACTCAGTGGCCTGTCGGGGGTGTTGGCCTCCCTCTCCCTCCCTCTCCACCCCCCCCCCCGTCTCTCTCTCTCTCTCTCTCTCTCTCTCTCCCTTCTCTCTATCTCTTCCTCTCTCTCTCTCTCTCTCTCTCTCTCTCTCTCTCTCTCTCTCTATCTCTTCCTTCTCTCTATCTCTTCCTCTCTCTCTCTCTCTCTCTCTCTCTCTATGTATCCTAATCTCTCTCTCTGTGTATCCTAAACACAATCAACAGCATTTATGTGCACTCCCTTGACTCGCACCGTCTCAAAAATTTAGCAACCTTGAGCAAAGAAGACAAAAGCAAAGCAACTAACAAACTATTAAGCTAAAAAATAATAAACTATTAACTATTAATAAACTATTAAGGCGGTGATGATGTAGATACTGAACCTGATGATAGAAAGGATGATGGAGATGCTACAAAGGTGGTGTGACGATGATACAAATATTGATGATGATAACAGTGATGTTGATGATCATGATGTAGATGTTCATAAAGATGGTGGCGATGATGATGGAAATGCTGAAGCTGGTGTTGATGTAGATGCTGAGAGTGATGATGGTGATGATGGTGACAATGATGTGGATATTGAAGGTGACGATGGTAACGATGGTGTACATTTTGAGGATGATGGTGGTGATGGTGATTATGATGACAGATGTTTAAGATGACGATAGTGACAATGATATATATGTTGAAAATGACAATCGAAACGGTGGTGTGGACGATGAAGATAACGATCACGACAATAATGTAGATACTAAAGATGATGAGCGTGATGATGATAATTATACAGGCCAAAGAAGACAATGATAGTGTAGATAACGAGGAGGAAAATGTTTGTGATGATGACATAGATGATGAAAGTAGTGATGGTTATGCTGATATTCTTGCTGCAGATGCTGCTATAGGAAAATGACGGTGCTGATAGCGATGGTGATGTAGATGCTGAAGAAGATGATGAGGATGATGATAACTAGAAGACTAGAAGTGTGGTTCTGCATGTTTGCAGAAGTGGGAATACCAAATGGATATAACGTTTGCTGCTGTGATCTATACCTACCCCCTGCGCTAAACATGTTTTGTATAGTGGCCTAAGTCCGAAGTACAATAAAACCTTTCAGTGTTCAGTGTTCAGTGTTCTCTCTCTCTCTCACTCTCACTCTCTCTCTCTCACTCTCTCTCTCTCTCTCTCTCTCTCTCTCTCTCTCTCTCTCTCCCTCTATATCCCTCTCTTTCTCTCTCTCCATCCCTCTCTATATCCCTCTTCTCCTCCCTCCCTCTCTCTCCCCCTCTATCTCTCCTCCCTCTCCCTCTCTCTCCCCCCATCTCTCTCTCTCCCTCTCTCTCTCACTCTCCCCCCTCTCTCTCTCTCCTCCCTCCCTCTCTCTCCCCTCTCTCTCTCTCCTCCCTCTCTCCCCCTCTCTCTCTCCCCCTCTCTCTCTCTCCCTCCCTCTCTCTTTCTCCCTCTCTCTCCTTCCCTTCTCTCCCTTCCTCTCTCTCTCCTCTTTCTCTTTCTAAATCTCTCACTCTCCCCTCTCTGTTTCTCCCTCTCTCTCTGTCTCTCCCTCTCCCCTCCCTTTCTCTCTCACTCTCTCTCTTGCTCTCTCTCTTCCTCCACCCTCTCCTCTTTCTAATTGTTGTACTGATACTGTTGTTGATGGCGGGAGTGTTTAAAACTGTTTTATATCGGGCTCTTTTGGCATTTTGTAATTTAACTTGATATGTTTATATATCTTGTTTGTTGATTTAAACCTGATAATGCTCTCTTTCTCTCTCTCTCTCTATCTCTCTCTCTCTCTCTCTCTCTCTCTCTCTCTCTCTCTCTCTCTCTCTTTCTTTCCTTCTTTCTTTTCTTCTTTCTGTCCTTCTTTCTGTCCTTCTTGGGTTGTTATTGTTGTTTGGTGAGGAAGTATGCTTTCCTTGAGCTGTACAAAAGACAAGACACTTCATTAGACGAACGGGTGAATTGTTGGACTTGAGGACTAGAGGACTGGTTGGCTGGTTGGCTGGTCAGCTGGTTTTCTAGCAGGCTGGCTGGCTGACTGACTGACTTTCTAAAAGAAAAAAACACAATAGATTTAATATGAAAGATTCTTAGAAATAAGGTGTTTGCGTCCTCAAAATGTATGTCAGCTATTTTCTACTGTCATGTTGTATGTTGGTAACTGGGATGGACGGTCAAGTCATGAACGTTGTTTGTCATGGAGTTTGTTACTGTTTGTATTGCTGTGTCCGTATTTTGTCTGTTTGGTTCGCTGCTGGCTTTGACGTTTTCACGGTTGACTGGCTGGCTGACTGGCTGACTGGCGAACTGGCTGGCTAGCTGGCTCGTGGACCGGTTGAAACAGATGCGAACAAACATATCTAATTTTCAGAAGTGAGTTTGTAGTTCTTTGTTCTCGTTTTGTTTTATCTGAAGGGAAAAAAGATTGGAATCATTTTGTAAACGGAAAAATAAGTAGCGAATACAAGAACAATATCACAGTAGTACAAAGAAAATAAAGCAGTGGTAGGTACGACCATGAGAAAAAAACAATGTCATCAACAATAATAACAGACACTCACTTAGATGACAGAAAATATCTGTCAAGAGATGCACGTAGAAATGATGGAAACAATACAAAGAATGATACAAATCAAACATAATTGTCATTTATTTAACGCATAAAACAAAGAAAGTAAACATGTTGCCCCATCCCCCCCCCCCCCCCCCCCATCCCCCCACCCAAACGTTTCGTTAAAAAAATTGAATCATGCGAGAAAGAAAGCTTGCAATAAGGGGCAGAGATATAGCAGCACTGCTTCATGTTAGATTGGAGATTTGATGAAACTGTCACTCATAATGGAGCATGGGAAATATTAGGGAACAATATCAAATGCAACATACATAGCTTAAAGTCACACAAAACCATAAAAAAGAATGTAAAACGCATTTTAACATTGCGTGTAACAAAAAACAAAACATACATGGCACCCATTTCAACATCGTTTGAAAAACTTCGTGGATACCACAGAAGCAAAACGTAGCAATGAATAGTAATGAACCAATGGTTTATGTGGAATGTGTGAGTGTGTGTGTGTGTTTGTTTGTGCGTGTGTATGTGTTTGTGTGTGTGTGTGTGTATGTGCGTGCGCGCGTGCGTGTGTGTGTAAAGTCAAGTCAAGTCAAATTTTTATTTCCACATGTTACATTGAATAAGCAATGCATTTGCTTATTTTTATCAAGCCATCTATCTAAGAACGAAATTTCTTAATGATAATATCGAAGTCCTACATTATTACAACCTTCACTAAAAGAGTATACCATTAAAAAAAGAAAACCAATAAAAAAAATACACTGCAAAAATACAAAACACACATACACACAGACATACACAGCCAGACTATATATATATATATATATATATATATATATATGTATATGTGTGTGTGTGTGGGTGTGTGCGTGTGTGTGCGTGTATGTGTGTTTGTGTGTGTGTATGCGTCTGTCTGTCTGTCTGTCTGTCTGACTGACTGTCTGTCTGTCTGTCTCTGACTGACTGACTGTTTGTCTGTCTGTATGTATGTATGTATGTATGTACGTATGTATGTCTGTATATATGTCTGTCTGTCTGTCTCTCTGTATGTATGTATGTATGTATGTATGTATGTATGTATGTATGTATGTATATATGTACGTACGTGTGTATGTATGTATGTGTGCATGTATGTATGTATTTATGTATGTACGTACGTGTGTATGTATGTACGCATGTATGTATGTATGTATGTATTTATGTACGTACATACGTATGTATGTATGTGTGTGTATGTATGTATGTATGTATGTATGTACGTACATACGTATGTATGTATGTGTGTGTATGTATGTATGTACGTACGTACGTATGTATGTATGTGTGTGTATGTATGTATGTACGTACGCGTGTATGTATGTATGTATGCATGTATGTAAGTATGTACGTGCGCGTGTATGCATGTATGTATGTACGTATGTATGTATGTGTGTATATATGTATGCATCACTGCACATTTTCCTGTGCGGTCATTTGTCATACCATGATTCCTCTCCTCCAGCACCCCGCTCATTACAGGGACCTGGCAGTAAGGTACTACTACAAGTCTGGTGCTGTCAGCTTTGTGGAACTGATCCTACAGTCCACAGCCATCAGTAGCGGAGCCTGGATCTTTTTAAAGAACAAAATAATTGTTTTCAACTTTTCTTCTATCTGACTGTCCGCCTGCCATTTTGATACTTCGTCTTTTGTCTCTTTATGTACGTCTGGGGTTGATAAAGAAATACCTGTGAAATGTCATAAATAAAGAAATGTATGTGTCGTCTACCTGCCAATCTTGATGCTTCGTCTTTGTCTCGTTATGTCTGTACCTATTTCTCTTTCTCCTTAGCTCTTTATTTGTATATATATCTTTCCGTGACTACGTTTTTTGAGAGCTGGATAAAAGAAGTTTCGGTTACATAATATATAACCCTTTTGAAAAAAAGAATTGCGATTGTGTTTGCGTTTGCGTATAAGCGTACCTATCTGCCCCCTCTATCTCTTCGCCTGTTATCTTATTGTTTCTGTCTGTACGTCTGTGTCTTTCCCCTCAATCTCTTTGCCTGTCTGTACGTCTGTCTCTTTCCCCCTATCTCTTTTCCTGCTATCTGTCTGGTTCTGTCTGTACGTCTGTCTGTGTCTGTACGTCTGTCTCTCTATCTCTTTGTCTGTCTGTTTGTTTCTGTATGTACGTCTGTGTCTTTCTCTCTATCTCTTTGCCTGTCTGTCTATTTCTGTATGTACGTCTGTGTCTTTCTCTCTATCTCTTTATCTATCTGTTTGTTTCCGTCTGTACTCTGTGCCTTTCTCCCTCCCTGTCTCTTCATTTATATCTATCTCTTTCTGTGTCTGCATGTTTTAAGGTCTGGTTAAAAAGTGTCGTTTATATAATCTAATTACCCTGTGAAATAAAACTGCGTTTGTGTTGGCGTGTGCATGTACGTCTCTGGCTTTCTCTCAGTTTATCTATTGTTTGCTTCATTTATACCACTGTAAGTCACGACAGATTTCTGTACGGTGTAATTCGGGATGCTCTCCCGGGGGAGAGTACGTCGCCACAAGAGCAGCGCCACAATTATCTGTGTCTATTAGCTGCCTCTTTCTGTCTGTACTTTTGTACAGTACAGTTTTTTGGTCCGTTATTTGACTCTGTCTGTCTCTATGGCATGATCATTCTCTGCCTCCATTTTATATTTCTCTATTTCTGTCTCTCTATTGTTCTGTCTGTCTCTTTCTCTCTGTCTCTGTCTCTTCCTGCCTGCGTCTCTATCTGTCTGTCTATCCCTCTGTTCTGTCCTTGTCTGTCTGTCTGACTGTCGGCCTTTCTGTCTATCTGTCTGTCTATTTCTCTCTCGCTTTCTCTCCCTCTCTCCCGTTGCCCCTCCCTATCTCTCTCTCTCTCATGCCTTACTCCTTTTTTCTCTCACTCTCTTTCTATCTTTACCTTCCATTTAGGTGTTTCATTAGGTAATGTCTTCGTCTTTTCTTCTTTGCATTTCTTTATCAACCCCAGATGCAGCTGATAATGCGTGTTGATATGGTCAAAGCCTCAGACGACACATTCACATCCACATAATGATATACAACAAATCATGGTGGGGGATGGTGGGGGTGGCGAGGGGATGGGGTGGATGGGGGGTGGGTGGGGAGATGGCATCAGCTTGTTATTAGTGCTCTTTTAGCTATATTCAGATTTGCACTCTTCCTTTCTAATTCAAGCACGTTTCTTGAGCAAAACCATGTCGTGCGTATGTGATGTAGAAGCTTGTGGATGGTATGCTTGTTGTTGTTGTTGTTGTTGTTGTTGATGCTGTTGTTGTTGTTGTTGTTGTTGAAGTTGGTGTTGCTGTTGTTGTAGTTGTTGTTGCTGCTGCTGCTGCTGCTGTTGATGCTGCTGTTTTTGTTACTGTTGTTGTTGCTGTCTTTGTTGTTGTTGCTTTTCTTTTTTCTTCTTCTTCTTCTTCTTCTTCTTCTTCTTCTTCTTCTTCTTCTTCTTCTTCTTCTTCTTTTCTTCTTCTTCGTCTTTGTCTTCAACTTCGTCTTCTTCATATTCGTCTTCTTCTTTTTCGCAATCCCTCTTCTTCTTCGTCGTCGTTGTCGTCTTTTTCTGGATGAAAAGATTGCTTGTACAGCTGTTTTCAAATACCCCACCATATATAGGCAGCACATACTGCAAGAAATCCTGCGTGCGTTCGTACATGGAACTCAGTTTGAAGTCTCATCCGATGGAATTTTTTTGGAGAGGGGGGGTATCAGCACTGATGTTAACTCCAGGGGGGAAAAATCCTATTGAACGGCCATCTTGATGTTGGCTGGGAAATGGGGTCGATTTTTTAAAATTAATTCATCTATCTTTTCCTTTTATATCGAGATTAATAGAATGAGCACTAATGTACTGTTTCCACATGCAGTCCTTGTGTGTACGTATATATATATATATATATATATATATATACGGTCTTATCCGAAGGACTTTTGTGGGGAAGTGGAGTGGGCAACTGATGTTGTTAACTCCAGGGGAAAATCATCCCCTTGAATAGGCGTCTCTGTCAGTTACTTTGAACCTATCATCCCTGTCTCTATCGCTGCCTTTCATGTATCCGCCCTTTCTTCACAACCCTAGGCTGTCTGACAATGCCCCTTGGAATTGGGGATAAAAGTATGATAAGATCTGCATACTGTCGACCAGAAACCGACCCCCCCCCCCCCCCCCCCCCCCCCCTTCTCCCCTCCCCACCTGCGCTCTAAAGGAGGGGTGTTAGTATGGGTGTAATAAAGCAGGACGAGAGAGAGAGAGAGAGAGAAGAGAGAGAGGAGAGAGAGAGAGAGAGAGAGAGAGAGAGAGAGAGAGAGAGAGAGAGAGTGAGAGAGAGAGAGAGTGTGTGTGTATGTGTTGTGTGTGTGTGTGTTTATGAGTTTATGCATGTAAATGTACTTGCTTGTGTGTGTGTGGTGTGTGTGTGTTTGTGTGTGTTTATGCATGTACGTGTATATGCTTTGTGTGTGTGTGTGTGTGTGTGTGTGTGTGCGCGCGTGTGTGTGTGTGTGTGTTTGTGTGTGTGTGTGTGTGTTTTATGCATGTGCGTGTATCTGCGCGCATGTGTGTGTGAATGCATTGATATATTTGTGTATGTGTGTGTATGTGTATGTGTATGTATGCATGCGTGTGTGTTTTTATGTGTTTGTATGTATGTATGTATGTATGCATGTAGGCACGTACATACGTATGTATGTATGTATGTATGTATGTATGTATGTATGTATTATGTTTGTATGTATGCCTGTACGCATGTACGTATATATGTGCGCCTCACACGCACAACACCGCACACCTAACTCATGACAGCACATACTTTTTTCGTGGGCAGTAATTTGTCACCTGATTTTTTGGCCTCCAGCATCTCTGCCCTATAAAGGCTATGGCCAACATGACTGCTGTCGTTGTTTGGTTTGTTTGGTTTTTCTTGTGGGCGATGTGAAACTGATCTTGCATGCCGTGAACATCCATCATCGCTGTACAAAAATAATGAGGATTGTTTGCTGGGTTGTTATTTTGTTTGTCTTATTTTAGTTTCCGACTTTTTTCCTGTTTGGATATGGTCCTGTCTGTATTTCTGATGTTATGTGGGTTTTTTTTTTGTGTCTTAGGGGTCTTTTTCTTGTCTTTCTGCCTGTCTGTCTCTTTTTTCCTCTGTCTCTCTATGTCTAAAGTTTTTTTAGAAACCCTGGCTCTGGATTCTGTTTGTGTTCCTTGTTCCTGTTAATCTCTGTCTCTCTTTCTATGCTTGCTTATCTCTGATTATGATTGTGTCTGAGTTTTTTTTGTTTGTCTGTCTGTTTGTATGTCTGTCTGTCTGGTCTGTCTATCTGTCTGTGTCTCTGCCTCTCCTTTATGTATATGTGTCTGTCTCTATCTCTGACTATGTCTCTGTCTGTGTGTCTGTGTGTCTTTCCTCCCTCTATCTCTCTCATCTGTCTGTCAATATATCTATCAATCAATCTATCTATCTATCTGTCTGTCTCTCTATCTATCTATCTATCAATCTCTTCTCTCTCTATATATATATATATGTAGAAAATATATATAATTTTATATATATACCTATCAATTTGTTCTGTTTTCTTCTCTCTTCCATTGTTATATCTCCTTCGCATGTCTTTGTCAATCACAGACACGCACGACAATGTTTGCTGATGTGGCCAAAACCTCTCACCCACTGCACACGCACTACACACACACACACACCATACACTACACTACACTACGCCACACTACACACACAACACTACACTACACTACACCACACTACACACCACGCACACTTACACACACACACACACACACACATACACACACACACCACGACTGCGCTACACACACTACACTACACCACACCACACACACACCACACACACACACAAAACACACACACACAACACAACAACACACACACAACACACACACACACACACACACACACACACACACGCGCGCGCACACGCACACGCTCACACAACTACACACACGTCTAATATCACTAAAAGTGAACAGACGTAAAATTAAAGTCAAGAACAACAACAACAACAACAGCAACAATACACACATCACATACTACACTACACTTACACATACACACACACACACACACTCACCAACCCCCCCCCCCCCCACACACACCACACACATACACATACACACACGTAGAGAAAGTGAGGACGGGCACAGGCAAGTGGGCAGACAGATGAAACCAAAAAAAATACAAACCTGACCGTGGGACGTGGTCACAGGCTGGAGGGACCGGCCCTGACATGGCTGCACTGCCCACACACACAGGCTGAAGTACACACAGAGCAGCCTGGAGGCCACTGTCCACACACACAGGCTGAAGTACACACAGAGCAGCCTGGAGGCCACTGCCCACACACACAGGCTGAAGTACACACAGAGCAGCCTGGAGGCCACTGTCCACACACACAGGCTGAAGTACACACAGAGCAGCCTGGAGGCCACTGCCCACACACACAGGCTGAAGTACACACAGAGCAGCCTGGAGGCCACTGTCCATACAGGCTGAAGTACACACAGAGCAGCCTGGAGGCCACTGTCCACACACACAGGCTGAAGTACACACAGAGCAGCCTGGAGGCCACTGTCCACACACACAGGCTGAAGTACACACAGAGCAGCCTGGAGGCCACTGCCCACACACACAGGCTGAAGTACACACAGACAGCCTGGAGGCCACTGTCCACACACACACACAGGCTGAAGTACACACAGAGCAGCCTGCAGACAACTGCCCACACACACAGGCTGAAGTACACACAGAGCAGCCTGGAGGCCACTGTCCACACACAGGCTGAAGTACACACAGAGCAGCCTGGAGGCCACTGCCCACACACAGGCTGAAGTACACACAGAGCAGCCTGGAGGCCACTGTCCATAGACGCCTCCCTCCTGTCTGTGTTTCCTTGATGATAGCCATCTTGGTCAAGGAGTTGGTTCGTTGGTTGGTTGAGTGAGTGATTGATTGCTTGCTTGATTGATTGATTGATTGAGTGAGTGAGTGAGTGAGTGAGTAAGTGAGTTAGTGAGTAATTGATTGCTTGGTTTGTTGGTTGATTGATTGATCGGCTGATTCATTTGTTGATTGGTTGGTTGATTGGTTGATTGATTGGTTGATTGGTATATGTGTTTGTGTGTGAGAGAGAGAAAGAGTGTGTGTGTGTGTGTCAGTGTGTGTGTGCGTGTGTGTGTGCGTGCGTGTGTTCGTGTGTGTGTGAGAGGGAGTGTGTGTGTGTGTGTGTGTGTGTTTGGTTGTGTGCGTGTGTTCATTCAACAGTATGCAGCAACAGAAAGAAGAAGAGGAGGAGGAGGAGGATAATGATGATGATGAGGAGGAGGAGGAGGAGGAGGAGGAGGATGAGGAGGAGAAGGAAGAAGAAGAACATCAAGAACAACACAACAAGAAGAAAAACAAAAACAATAACAAGAACGAAAAGAAGAACAAGAACATGAAGAACAAGAACATGAAATGTGTGTTCAGTCAACACTGATATGTTCTCTACCTCACAGTACAGCCACACCCCCCCCCCAAAAAAAAATCCCTCTGACAATGCTAACTACAGTAAACGTCTTCATCAACATGCTTCTGTTCTTGCTACACTTATGCAGCCAAGCAACGGCTAAAACAGTGCCTTCCTGAATTAAAAAGATTCCTAAACCCACCACCGGAATAATCAACCTGATCCGTTATCAGTGAAGGACCTCTTCAGGCTAGTGACCTCACATTGTGTGATTGTATAAAGCCTGGATATCGCAATTCGTGCAGATAGAAGCCTGGATTTAAAGAGATGGTGAGACTGCAATAGGCAACCTCTGGAGTGTAATGTTCATGCAACTAACCAGCAAGAAGCGTCATTGATTAGAAAGAACAAATCGACTACAACGCGAAGGAAGATGAGATTAAACACTGGGTGTCATTACAACCATTTAGCTTTATCTGTGACCGAACAATTGAAACGTCATCCCTTGTCTGTTTGTTAGTCCCTTGTTCTCTATGGTTGAGGTCTTTTCTTGTACTGCTTGTTTAAATACGGATTGGCTTTTGTACTGGCTGGCTGGTTGGCTGGCTGGGTGGCTGGCTGATTGAGCGACTGGCTGGTTTTTGTGCTTGGTGGTTGATTGGATTGCAAATTAGTTAGTTGACCGGCTGGATGATTGGCTGTCCAGGTTGTCGTCTTTCTCTACCTCTTTGTCTAGTCTGTCCGTTTTTTTCTTTTCATGCCCACAAGCATTTCGTACAACGTCCGTTGTTGTGATTGAGGCCATGATGAATGCTGCCTTTCGCAGGCGCAGTGTGGAAACAGACCAATTTCATGGGTCATGATCATCTTGTCCAATCACCTTTTAGGGTTGCTTTTTGTAATAGTCTCATTATGTCTGTACTATACCCACGGGGACGGGATACGTCAGTGGTCAAAGCATTCGTTTTCCCCCCAGCCAAGTTAAGTAGCGTCGAGCATGGTTACCACTTGGATAGGTGACCGTTGGCTTCCGAACAGTGTCCCAGTTCACCAAGCTGTAAATGGGTACCTGCCTCTTTAGGGTCAGAGAAGGTAAAGCAGCGAGGGAGAGGAGATGGGCGCCGCCCTCAATATGCTGGCCCCTTGAGAGTCTCTGACGCCTCGCTCTCCTACGACCACATAGGTTATGGGACACCTTCACCTTTACTTACCATACCACCTTGAATTATTTGTTCGACAATGCTTTGTTTGTTGGCAATCTTACTTTTAATGTGTCCAAAATTATGTTGTTGTAAGAATGTGATTGTGATCTGTATACACTCAGTATAGACAGTTTGTTTCTCAACACTCAAAAGCGCAGTGCGAAGTTATCAAGCAAAACGAACTGCTGAAAGGTATCGTACCCGTTTGTGTTTGTTGTTTTATGTTGAAATCTCCTTCTTTTATAGTGTGACTGCATTGCAAAGTGCCGCATGCTTTTTTTCTAATGTCACCCTTCCCCGGCAATTTAAAGACATAACTGTTGCAGAGGTAGCAGTCTCTTATACCAACTACTGTTTCTGTATAAACTGAACGGATTATAAGCTCGGCATATTATACGAGATCGCATAACTAAGGATGAAGTAAAAAACAACAACAACAAAAACACACATAAAGCAGACAGACAGGCAGACAGAGACAGAGCCATCAGACAGGCAGGCAGGGCGGGGGCAGGGCAAGGCACCCCACACACACACACACACAAAAAACACACACACCACACACACACACACACACACACACACCACACACACAGGAAGGGAGGGAACAATTTTAAAACAATTTTTGAACAATTTTTATTTTTCAAGGGTAGTAGATTAAGCATTACATGCTTTTTTACATCCAGTCCTAAAAATAATAAATAAAAAAATAAATAATAGAATAAGAAACGAAAATATGCATATTGACATAGATTACATGGAAAACAATACACACACAGACGCCACACACAATATGGAAGGCAAGCAAGATATAGAGAACATCAGGAAAGTGCTTAAATATATCAAAAATAATTAAAAACAAACAAACAAAATTTGAAAAGGAATGGATATAACAATAACTAATTATACCATGGCGGGGAAAATTTGTGTAACTGAAACTACTAACGGTTTTGATTAAAACATTTGTGATGAAAGAAATGTGACATTTTCTTTAGGTCATTAGAAAATCAAGAACAGACTCTTAAATCTTGAAAATCCTGTTTCATCTTTTAGAAAGGTTGGGAGTCTATTCCAAAACCAGCTTCCAGAATATACTAAGCTTGATTTAAACAGAGTAATAGCTGGAAAAGGGGAGGTTAATTTTATGTGAATGTCGAAAATTGTTTTCGCTGAACATGCTGCTCAAGGAAGATGGGGCACTCCCATGAAGAATTTTATGCATTAGTATACTTTATTAAAACAGCAATCGTTTTTGGAGAGGAAGAATATTAACATTTTGTAATCTGAAAATGTTAATGAAGATGATTATTAATATATTTTGACAGCTCGTTTATGTATAATGATTAATGGTTTGAAATAAGTTATTATGGCTAAATCCCATAGTGTAGATGCATAATCCACAGAAGACTGAATAAATTAATAAAAACTTTTTTTTCTCGCATGCAGATTTAAAAAGTGTTTGATCTTATTTAACTGGTAGGTTTTGGAGGCAATTTTCTTTGTTAGATTACGTAATGTACAGACAAGCCCAAATTATTATCGATGGTTACCCCCAAAATTTTATGACTAGAAACTTCTTCAATTTTGACACTGTTGACGTAAATAGAAGGCAAGCTTATGTTAAGATTTTGACTTTTTTTGTCTTGTTAAATAACGCAAAAATTTTTGTTTTACTGGATGAGGGCCATGTGGTTCATTTGTGTCCCAGTTGAAAATTATGTTTATATTTCTTGTAAATTTTGACATAATGAAGAGGGTTTTTGTGGCTAGTATAAAAGTTGTATCATCTGCAAATAGTTCATTTTGTATAGTTATACTCAAGGCAGGTCATTTATATACATAAGAAACAAAAAGGGGAAAATTTTACTGATCTTGTGGAACACCAAACCTGTTAAAAAGAAAACTTGAAGAGTGTTGTTTAGATGTACCTTTTGCTGTCTCAGATAAGAATGACAAAATAAGTGTGAGGGTACTAGGAGATAGTTTTGTAGGGCTGCAAGCTTTCGTAGTAGAAGTCTGTGGTCTATAATATCAAAGGGGTTTAGCAAAATCAATAAAAAAGTATACCCGTAAATTTTTTTTATTCATATTAAACAAACCATCTATCTGCATTTTACAAGAGTAGTGTGGCCCGAATGGTTTTGCTCTAAATCCAGATGGTTTTGGGGGTAACAGATTATATTTATTTAAGTGGGCTAGTAAACATTTATAATTGCTGCTCTTATGGTTTTTGAAAGTGTGGACAATATTGGAAAATTTGGTCTGTAGTTTGATGGTTCTGAGGTATTTCAGATTTATGTAAAGGGAAAAATTTTGCTTGTTTTAAGATTTTAGGAAAGTATTCTTACTTATGCAAAGATTTTTAATATATGTAAGTGTTTCTGCTATAAAGGTGCAGATAATTTAAGAATTTTTCCCCTCCCAAACCATCAAGACCACGTGTTGATGATTGTTTTCAGACGATTTAAAGCAGGGAACACCTCGTTAACTGTAATAAATGCTATCTCAATTTCGATTGAATGTTCTTGCTGTCGCAAAAAGCTATCCAGTTTTTAAGTCATTGTCTTCTGATTTGTCCTTAGAGATTAATGGGCTGCAACAGTTGAGAAATGAAGATTTAATGTATCAGCAGATATATCACAGCCAACGTTTGATTTTTTATTATAACTTTTGTTGGTGAGTGGTTTATAGTTTTCCAAATGATTTACTGTCCCCGTTGTTTTTTAAAAAGCTCTTCAAAAAGCTTTTTTTTCTCAGCTCGTAAAAGGGAAATTTCATAATTTCTCTGTTTTTATAATCTTCTCGGGAACCTTTCTTTAATAGGTAATCTATGATATATATGTTTCTGTATTTCGTTAGTAAGCCATGGTGGTTTGGTTTTGTATTTAACTCTTTTAGTTTGTAACGGAGCATGTTGTTGTAGGAAAACTATTTAAAAAATAGGGAATACCAATGTTCAGTAGCTATATTGGGATCAGTAATTTGATAAACATCACTCAAATGCGAATTTGAAGGTCTGTAGAAAAACGTGACTATTTAAGTTTGGAAATTCTGTAAGTTATAGTTTTATGGCTAACTTTTGGAATTTTTACTCCTTTTTCGACCAAGTTATACATATAGGGGAAAATGATCACTACAGCCAGAAAGTGGAACATTTACCTCTACAATAGTCTCTTTATTTACAACATATATGATCTAAATTAAAGTTTTTTGAAATATGTGTGACACGAGTTGGAATGTTATCAATTGCTTCAAGTTGAAAGATTCAAATGTCTGTATCCCAAAGATTATTAGGTTTTAATAAATCAATATTGAAATCACCCAATTAATTTTATATCTAATCTTTATCTATGCTATCCATCATTGGATATAGCGATCAATCCCTTCTGCTTTTCTTTTTGGGGTTTCTGTAAGAAAACATAACAGAATTTGGGTTTGGAAAAGTCTTAGTTTAATTTCAATCCAAATTGTTTCTACATGAAGTTGCTCTAAATTGTAACTTTTTTGAACTGTTTCTGCGTGAGAATATAAAAAAACTTTTACAGTTTCTTTATGAATACGGGAGTCTCTGCGAATGGTATTGTTGCCTGGTACTGAAATGTCATTGTCTGAAATATGGGGTGATAGATGGGTTTCTGTGAAGCCGAATACATGGAAATTTGTCCCTGAATTTGAAATATAGAAGATGTTTCAGACATTTTGTGTATTGCATGGTTGATGTTAAGATGACCAATTCGAAAACCATCTTTAGTTAACCAAAGATTATTTTTCTCCCGGGGAGAGAGAGAGGGGGGAGAGAGAGAGAGGGAGAATAAGAAATACATAGACAAGAGGCAGCCAGTCAGCCATCTAGCCAGCTGGTACAGATTTGAACTCAGAAAAGAAAACCGTTTACAGACAGGCACGCCAACAAAGTTAACACTCAAAGGCACAGGCAACCAGTATGCCAGTTAGCCAGACCAAGCAGACAGCCAAACAAGAGAGAAAAGATAGTCAAGACAACCAGCCAGCCAACCAGTCAGCCAGAGAAACAGAAGTAAACAGACAGGGATAGACACATAAACCAAGACAAGAGCACAGGCTCCCCAAGGAGACAGCCATCCTCATAAAACAGCTGGCCCGCAAGATGCCATCACACTCTGACCCCAAAGTTTGATATCAGCAGAGGGACAGAGGAGGAAAGGACCAAAGGCGATCAGTTCAGGTCAGTGAGACTGAAGAAGAAGAAGAAGAGAGAAGAAAGAAGAAGAAAAGAAGAAAGAAGAAGAAGAAGAAGGAGGGAGAAAAGAAGAAGAAGAAAAGAAGAAGAAGAGAAGAAGAAAGGAAGAAGAAGAAAGAAAGAAGAAGAAGAAGAAGAAGAAAGAAAGAAGAAGAAGAAAGAAGAAAGAAGAAAAAGAAGAAGAAGAAGGAAGAAGAAAGAAGAAGAAAAAAGAAGAAGAAGAAGAAGAAGGGGGAAGGAATGTGTGTGTGGTTGTGTGTAACAATAAAAATGATTTAATTCAGTTTTTCCAGGTCATATGGCCCATAGGAACAACAGTTAATCAAATACTTTCATGTGAGGTGAACATCCTTACTTCTGATATCTAATCATTTAGGAAGAAATAATCCAACTTTAAACATCAAACTAGGTTTAGTGTTCAAACAAAGAAGCTGCACTTTCAGATTCGATGGAAATCTGTAATAATACAAAGGAATACATTTTCTTCGCAATACAACATATTATTTTGAGCATAGAAGTAAAAAGTGACAAACATCTTTAATTTGTTGGCTATCACACTGAGAGCAGAATGGATCAGTAATCGGTTTGCTATAACGTGAAATTCCATTTAAAGGTAATCTGTTTGACCTCAGCAAACATATAGCTCTACGATATTCTAAAGATTCTACCTAACTTACATAATTGTACATCGTCACCAATGCCTTTCCCCCGTGGGACTCCCGGGGTATGTTTACAAAGCGAGCATTGCAAGAATAGGATCCCTGCCCTCCAACCAGGCATGTCATAAGAGGCGACTAAGGTGGAACCCTTCCTCCAGGTTGGGGGTTGGGCACAGGGCTAACAACCCTGTCCCGTAAAAAAAAAGAGCAGTTACAGAAACAGCAACAGAGAAAACTTATACTTTTGCGTGCGAAGGACCTCCCGGGTCCAGTAGGACTCGTATGAATGCTGATGGCCAAAGCCGAGAGGAAGCTACCAGCAGGATAAGGGAAGACCTGAACACCCCCAAAACTAAGATCAGACTAGGACATTGGAACGTGAGGACGATGTATGAGACGGGCAAACTGGCACAGGTAACATTAGAGATGAGAAGATTCAACCTCAATGTCCTAGGAGTAAGCGAGAGTAGATGGACTGGATCTGGGAGAATGAGAACCACCACCGGAGAAACCGTCCTCTACTCTGGGAGAGATGACGACCAGCACCACGAGGGAGTTGCCATCATCCTCAAGAAAGGCGTTGAGCGATGCCTTGTGGAGTGGAAGCCCATCAACAGCAGACTAATGAGTGCGAGACTGAAGGGAAGGCACATCAACATCACCATCATCCAGTGCTACGCACCAACCAACAACAGCAACGATGAGAGCAAATATGACTTCTACCACCAGCTGCAGACAGAGACAGAGAAAGCCCCACGCCATGACCTCATCGTCATCATGGGGGACCTCAATGCCAAGGTCGGAAGTGACAACACCGACTATGAGAGAGTCATGGGAAAACACGGGGTGGGGAACAGAAATGACAACGGGGAGAGACTTGTGGAGTTCTGCGCCATGAACAACTTAGTGATAGGAGGGACCCTATTCACGCACCGGGACATCCACAAGCTGACTTGGGCGTCGCCGAATGGGAGAGATATGAACCAGATTGACCATCTGATGATCAATGGTAAGTGGAGAAGATCTCTTCTGGATGTGAGAACCAAGCGAAGTGCGGATGTCGGGAGCGATCATCACCTGGTGACAGCACACATCCAGATGAAACTGAAGAAGAACACAAGACCAACCACTCAAGCGCGATTTGATACCCAGCGTTTGAGAGACATCAACGTGAAGTCTGCATTCGTCAACGATCTGAGAAACAGATTCCACATCCTGCAGAACATGACAGAACAGCATGACATAGAAACGACATGGAAGCAGATCTGTAAACTGTACACTGAGAGCAGCAAGGACAACATCGGCCATCAAAAGAAGAAGACCAACAATGACTGGATCCAACAAGAGACCCTCGATGCCATCAAAGAAAGAAGAGAGACCAAGAAGATACTTCTGCAAGTAAAGTCTCCACGGCTACGAGAGAGGCAGGAAGAGTTGTACAGAGAGGTACACAGGAAAGTGAAGAGACTCGCACGCGTGACAAGAGAGAAGCCATGGACCAGCTGGCAGCTGAGGCAGAAGAGGCGGCGGCCCAAGGAGAGCAAGGGAGAGTCTACAAGATCACCAAGAAAGTATGCAACAAATTTAAGAGGAGCGCTGGGGGACCAATCAGGGACAGACAAGGGAAACTGTTGACAACAGAGAAAGAGCAAGAAGAAGATGGGCTGAACACTTCCAGGAAGTTCTCAACCGACCACCACCTACGAGACAGCCGACATCCCAGAAGTACAAAAGACTTAGACATTGACGTCAAACCCCCCAAAAAAAGGAAGACATAGTGGGGTGCCACAAGACCCCAAGGAAAC
>CM054167.1:17215643-17230071 GCA_028751875.1 Rapana venosa | reverse complement strand
AAAAATTATCAAAATCCCCAAAGAAAGGAACCCTGAGCGACGCAACAACTGGAGAAAATCACCTCTTTTGTCTTTTGCCAAGCAAGATACTGGCCAAGGTCATCACAAAAAGAATATCAGACGCTGTGGACATGCTTTGAGGAAGGAGCAAGCAGGTCAGGAAGCAACGAGGATGTATAGACTAGATATATCACGCCAGAAACATCATCGAACAGTGCACAGAGGGCAAAGACAACGGTATGGAATTTGTGGACTTCAAAAAGGCATTTGACAGTATACACAGAGACAGCCTTTGGAGTATCCTTCGACACTATGGAAATCCCATCGAAACTGGTACACCTTATCAAAAGCTTCTAAAACAACTCCAATGCTCTGTGGGCCATAGAAACCACTGTCTTCGAATCAAGCCCTGGAGTAAGACAAGGATGTGTGATGTCAGCAGTTCTCTTCAATCTGGCCATTGTTTGGGGTGATGAGGAAGACGACAGAAACACCCCAAGAGGGATTCGCGGGAGCCTGTTCCAATACTAGACAAACCTTGACTTGCGGATGACCGGGCCCCTGCTGTCCCACACACACCAACATATCCAGGAGAAGACCAGCAGACCCCAAACATTGGGACAGCAAGTGGAGCTTCGTATCAGCACCAATAAAACAGAGACAATGTCGCTCAATGTGAACACACCAGCCCCTGTGAAAGTGAATGGAACTGACCTGCGCCAGACAGACAAGTTCACATACCTTGGCAGCATCAACAAACCAGAGGGTGGCACAGAAGAAGACATCCACAACAGACTGGGCAAGGCCAGGAATGTGTTTAAGGAGATGAACAATATCTGGAGATCAACTCAGTACAGCACTAACACCAAGCTGAAGCTATACCAGAGCTGTGTTGTGTTACGCTCCTGTAGGGTTCTGATTGCTGGAGGATAAAGGGAAGTGGATCTTACCAAACTTCGATCCTTCCAAAACCATATGCCTGCAAGAATGTCCCGGATCTTTTGGCCAGAAAAGATCCCCAAATGAAGACCTACTACGGAGATGCAGGCAAGAAGACAGGGGAACCATCATCACCAGACGACGGTGGAAGTGGATTGGGCACATCCTCCGAAGAGACCCACAGTCCATCACAAGAACAGCATTGCACTGGACCCCAGAAGGAAGGAGAAAGAAAGGAAGACCAAAAGCAACGTGGAGAAGAACTGTAGAAAGTGAGATGAAGGCCATGCAGCACTCTTGGGGATCAGTGACTAGGTTGGCCCAGAATAGGCAGGAGTGGAAGCGCTTTGTTGCTGCCCTACACACCGCTGGGTGTAATGGCTAATGATGATGATGATCAATGCCTTTGTGCCTTATTGGCACGTAGGGCAGCAACAAATGTTCTCCACTCCTGTCTGTCCTGGGCCAGCTTCCGAATGGTTCCCCAGGTATGTTGGAAGGTCTTCAGCTCTGTTTCGACAGTCCGACGCCAAGTGTTCTTGGGTCGTCCTCGTTTGCATTTTCCCTCTGGTGTCCAGTGGAGGGCTGTTCGGGCGATGTTTCCCTGTTCCCGACGGCAGATATGCCCTATCTATCCCCATCGCCTATGCATGATGTGTTGTCCATGCTTTCTTGGTTGCCACGGGCAAAAATTCTTGGTTGGAGATGGTCTCAGGCCAGAAGATACGCAAGATTCTTCTGAGATTCTTCGTGTGGAATGTGGATAGTTTGTCGAGGTCACTCTCAGTCATCCTCCAGCACTCCGAGCCGTACAAAAGGGTGGAAAGTACACAGCTCTGGTATAGTCTTAGTTTGGTTCTGGTGCTGTACTAGGACGATTTCAAACACATTGTTCAGATTTCTATAAGCATTTCTTGCTTTGCTAAGAAGGAAGAGATTATAGCAATCAGCTCTCTCAAGAAAGGAAAAGCCCCTGGCCAGGACAACCTTAACGCAGAACTTTTCAAGGCAGATCCAGAGTTTGCATCTAAAGTTCTACAGCCACTCTTTGCAGCTATATGGGAGGAGAAACAGCTACCCGCAGATTGGACAGAAAGAGTCCCTCCCTGAAAAATCCCAAAGAAAGGACTCTGAACAATTGTAACAACTGAAGTGATCACTCCTACTATTCCCAGCAAGATTCTGGCAAAGACCAAACATCTGACGGGAAACTCAGAGGAGTGGACCACAACTCAGAAGGAAACAGGCATTTTCGACCAGAAGAAGATGCATTAAAACCCAAACTTCACCCTGCGCAACATCACGAACATGCAGGAATGCAGAGACAGCGGGATATCAACTTTGTAGATTTTGAAAGGGCCCTTTTACGCTTCATCGAGAAAGTGATGGCGCATACTCCGAACATATGAATTCCACAGAGATTACCAAGTCATAAAAGCTTCTACACAGTTCACGTGCAGAGTAGGAAACAGCAAAAACCGTTTCAGTTACACCGGCGTCAGACAAGGCTGCCCCATGTTTAGCACTACCATCAACTGACAAGATTGGGGGATGAACAACACAGCTGACCAGTCATGGGGCACAGATGGACCCCCATTTTCAACGCTGAAAGACCAGATTTGCCGCGATCTGGCCCTGCTCCCAAATCCCACCATCACATTCAAAGAAGACATCCGTCTCAGCACTTTTGCACAGAAAGTAGGCCTGAAAACAGTCAAAGAAGACAGAGGGATGAACTGAAGTTCAGAACCCCTCACCGGTCACAGTGAATGGGAAGATTTACCAAAAACTGAAGAGTTCACGTACCTTTGGGAGCACTGTAGGCATGCGGCGGCGCAGCAACATCAAAAACCGGATAGCAAAACTTACTAATTCTCTACAAAATCGGGTGAAATCTAAGTAGCAGGGTTCTGTAGAGACATCTATTTTTGTTGTTACATGTCCCTTTTGTCTTGGGAATTTTCATGAAGGAAAATTACTCAATTCTGCATTGTCCAAGCATAACCAAATCGTGGGTGCATGCTCTTCTAATAGTTACCCAATTATTTTGTTCTCCCCCGCTTCATCCTGCCCACACAAAAATTGTAACATTGTTCCTGGATATCAAGACCAGCATATCCAAATTTTAGCCAATATTGATTCCTCTGTACAGTGTCAACAAAAACGGGGTATCTACCACAATCGCCAAGGCAAATATTTTTCACATCTCTGCCGACCCCCAGGACCATTTTGCCAATTTTTACCTGTATTTTTGCAATATCATTATGTTGCTGAAAACCCCAAATTTCAGAACCATAGAGGAGGATTGGTTTCACTTTTGTATCAAAAATTCTAAAAACTGTAGATGCTGGAAGATTCTTTAACCTGAAGTACAATCTTTTGATACTAGCAACAGCCTTCAATGCTTTTCCAGTGAGATTTTCTGTGTGTGTGTTGTGTGTGTGGTGTGTGTGTGGTGTGTGTGTGTGTTGTGTGTGTGTGTGTGTGTGTGTTGTGTGTGTGTGTGTGGTGTGTGTGTGTGTGTGCAACTGAGAGTCCATCTAAAATGACAGGTTTGTGGGTGTGTACTTTTGTTATCTTTGCACTGGTAGTGTCACTGATCGACTGCTGGATTGCTTTCCTCCTCTTTGGCTGTGCTCAGTCTGGTCAAGGTGTTGGGGTGGTGTTGTTGTTGTTGTTGTGGCGGTGTCCAGTTGTAGATGCACGGTTGGCCTGGTGTCCCATCTCTTTGATTAACCTTACAGTTGTCTGTAGAGCTCTGTCTGTCTCTGCCTGTGTGTTTGTGTGTATCTGTCTGCGTGCCTGTCTACCTGTCTGCCTGTCTGCCTGTCTGTCTGCCTCCTTGCTTGCCTGCTTCTCTCTCTTCTCTTTTTTCTTCTCTCTTCTTCTTCTCTCTCTCTCTCTCTCTCTCTCTCTCTTCTTCTCTCTCCTCTTCTCTCTTCTCTCTCTCTCTCTCTCTCTCCTTCTCCTCTCTCTGTCTCTCCCACTCACTCACTCTCGTGTAATTATTTTTACTGTATGCTCGTCTGTTTCGATTAAAAGGGCATTTCTAAGCAAGGAATTTCCCAATTGTTGTTGTTTTTGTTGTTGTGATTACATTAACGTCCTAGCGGAGATTTCCGATTTAGGAACTGAAGAATTTAAAAAAAACGGTGGGGATGCAATTTATACTTATTGTCCCCCCCCCCCCCCCCCCCCCACCCCCCCCCCAACAACCCAATCGGGAAGCAAGAAAGACACAACACTGAGACAGAACAAGCATACACATCATCACGCATCAGGTGGCGCTCTCTTTGGCGACGCGCTATCCCCAGGGAGTGGCGCAAATTTTCACGCAGAGAAATATCGCGACTTTGAGTGGTATAAAAAAATTAATAAAATGAAATCATCTCTGACATCTCATCATTCATATTCACATCACATCAATCAACATCATCATCATCATCACCACCACCACCATCATCATCATCATCACCACCATCACCATTATCATCATCATCATCATCATCATCATCATCATCATCATCATCTGCTCTAGTAACTGACTCCGGGGTGGTAGGGGCACTGCAGTGACGAAGGTTGCACCAGTTGGCTCCATTTGCGGCGGTTGTGGGCAAGTGCCTGGGTTGTGGAGAAGCTCTTCCCAGGTCCATTCAGTGTTGTCTGCCCATTTCTTCTTCAGCCTGCCTCGCCTTCTCTTCCTCTGCACTGTTCCTTGCAGTATGGTCATACACACAAAGATAAATAAAGGATCAAAATGGAAAAAATCTAAAGAACAATCAAACAGCAAAGCAGTCAAGTCTTTCCAAAGCGTTCATGTCATGTCATCAGAAACTAGATAGACACAGAAGCATATATTTTGTTATATTTTAAAATGTTGTTTATACCACTGTAAGTCACGACAGATTTCTCTGCGTGAAAATCGGGCTGCTCTCCCTGGGGGGAACGCGTCGCCACAAGAGCAGCGCCACAGATTTTGTTTTCTGTCTGCAACTGCAACTTTTTCCCTTTCAGAGTAACTTTTTTTTTGGTCTACAGGATTTTGCCAAGGACAACTCTTCTTGCCGTGGGTTCTTTCACGTGCGTTAAATAATAATATAACACACACGGGATCTCGGTTTATCGTCTCATCCGAAAGACTAGCACCTAGACCACCATTCATGGGGGGAGCTGTTTCAGGCCCAAACGGGATTCAAACCACCGCACACTTCCTACCCGGACTTTTCGCTGTCTAGGCAGCAGGCGCGTTAATCTCTCTACACCACCGACTTTCTCTCTCTCTCTCTCTCTCTTTTCTCTCTCTCTCTCTCTCTCTCTCTCTCTTCCTCTCTCCTTCTCTCTCTCTCCTCTCTCTCTCTCTCCTCTCTCCCCTCTCTCTCCTCTCTCTCTCTCTCTCCCTCTCTTCCTCTCTCTCTCCTCTCCTCTCTCTCTCTCTGTGAAAAGAGGACCACACACCAAAGAGCCATTATCTCTCAGACCAGATCAATGGCTCGATGATGAAGGCGATACCTGTGCGGACTAAAAAGGGGGTTGAAGTGGTCAGTGGGTAAGCTATTGGTCAGTGGGTAAAAGCTGCCTTACTCTCTGCTGACAGTGTAAAGCAATATTGCTCCACTCACTTGATTCTCTGACCGGCTTGTTGCTTTATCAGACTGGTCAAGGGGGCGTATTTTGGGTGTGTGTGTGTGTGTGGCGGTCATCGTTCCATTAAAGTTATTGCTGTCTGTGGGTGTCCCCTCTTCTCTCTCTGTGTGTCTTGTCTGTGTCTCTGTGTCTGTCCTTTTGTCTGTCTCTCTCCCTCTCTCTGTATTTGGTTTTGTGTCTGTGATTTGTCTTAGTTTCCCTCGCTCTGTCTCACCTCTTCTCTTTCTGCATCTTCCACTATTTCTGTCTGTCTGTCTCTCTGTATTTCTGTCTCTCTGTTTGCCTGTTTGCCCACCCCCTCTCTCTTTCTTTTTCTCTCTCTCTCTCTCTCTCTCTCTCTCTCTCTCTCTCTCTCACTCTCTCTCTCTCTCTTTTTCTTTCTCTCTCTCTCTCTCTCCTCTCTCTCTCTCCTCTCCTCTCTCTCTCCTCTCTCTCTCTCTCTCTCTCTTTGTCCCCTCTCTCTCTCTGTCCCCCTCTCTCTCCTGTCTCTCTCTCTCTTTATCTCTCTGTCCCTCTCTGTCTCTCTGCCCCCCCCCCCTCTGTTCTGTCTCTCTCTTCCTCTCTCTCTGTCTCTCTCTGTCTGTCTCTGTTTCTGTCCCCTGTCTCTTCTCCTCTTCCCCCCACCCCCGCTCTCTCTCTCTCCCTGGCAAACCATTAACATCTATTCCCATTTCTGCAAACTGTCTGTCTCCTGAAGATATCAATAAGCATTTTGCTTCTGTGGGAGAAAAAGTGATTCATGTCAATAATACAAAGTTAAACGATTTATCTGAATTAGAAAAATTTTGTTGCTCTAAAAATGTACAATCTAGGTTTAAGTTTAATTTCATTACTGTTCATGAGGTGTACAAAGAATTGTGTTCTTTAAAACAATCAAATGCACGAGGCTTAGATGATCTTGACAGTAAAATTTTGAAGGTCTCGCACCCATAATATCTGAGCACATTACCTATATCTATAATCTTTCCATTGCAAAATGTTGTTTTCCTTGTGCTTTTAAAGATGCTAAAGTTTTGCCCCTCTTCAAATCTGGTGATCCCAAAAATCCATCAAACTACAGACCGATATCAATCCTGTCTTCATTGTCTAAGCCTCTTGAAAAACATCTGAAGAGTAACCTTCAGTTGTTTTTTATTAACCATGATCTCTTTCATCCAAATCAAAGTGGATTTCGGAAAAACCACTCTTGTCATACTCTGTTAAGCAATCTTATAGAACAGTGGCATGAAAATATTAACAACGATCTGTTATCTGGTGCTGTATTTGTTGATTTCACAAAGGCTTTTGACACAATTGACCATGATCTTTTGCTAAGAAAATTAGTGATATATGGTTTATCCCCAACTTCACTTCGACTTATATCATCATTTCTTGAAAATAGAAGGCAGGCAGTTTTACAAGACTGTGCAATGTCTTCTTTCATGCCTATAACATATGGTGTCCCCCAGGGATCAGTTCTGGGACCACTCTTATTTTCCATTTATATAAATGATCTTCCACTAAATGTTTCATCTTCTTGTGAACTGTTTGCTGATGACACGACAATTCATACTAAGGGTACTAATGCAAGTATAATATGCAATGTGTTACAGAAAGATATAGATAAACTTATCTCTTGGGCTGATCTTAATCATATGGCTCTTCATCCTGATAAATCTAAGTTTATGATAGTAACAACAAGGCAGAAAAGACAAAATATCAAATCAATGTCAAGAAGTCTAAAAGTTTATGATAAGGTATTGGAAGAGGTAGATTCTCACAAGTTACTTGGCTTAACTGTAGACAACAATCTTTCCTGGTCAAATCACATTTCAAAACTATCAAAGAAGCTATCTCAAAAGATATTCCAGCTAAACAGAATAAAGCATTTGCTTGATGAGCATAGTCGGAAGTTATTTTTCTACGCTTACATACAGCCAGATATTGATTATGCGTCAACTTGTTGGGACTCAGCAAGTAAAAACTGCTTAAAAAGACTTGAGAGCTTATACAGACTTCTCTGAAAGTGATACTCCTCAAACCTTCCTTGCAAACTGAAGATTACAAGAAATTAAATATTTTTCCGTTTAACCTCAAATGCCATTTTAATAAAGGTATTTTCATGTACAAAATTATGAATAATCTAGCACCACCCTACCTGAATGAAAAATTTTTGGTCAAGACTTCTCGAGGTAAACGTGTTCTATTTCTTCCCCGCCCAAGAATTGACCTTTTCATGTCATCTTTGGTATACTCAGGTGGTAAAATATGGAATGAAATCCCTGATAATCTCAAGCAAAAAAGTAGTCTGTCATCATTTAAGAAAAGTTACCACAGACATCTATTCAAACGTTTTGATTGAAATTGTTATTATTATTTTTTTGTCTTTGTCTATGGAATTTGATTGGTTGTATTCCATATTATGCAAGTCATGTTGAATGTCTTTCAATTTCCACTCCTCCTTGTCTGTTGTCTGTCTGTCTGTCTGTCTGTCTGTCTGTCTGTCTGTCTGTCTGTCTCTCTCTCTCTCTCTCTCTCTCTCTCTCTCTCTCTCTCTCTCTCTCTCTCCTCTCTTCTTCTGTTCGACTGCTCCTCCGATTTGATTTTTTTTTAATTTTTTTTTTTTTTTTATATATGCATATTTGTTGTGTCTGCATACGTAGGTGTATGTGTATATGTAAACATATGTGTGTAAATTGTATGAAAAATGCATGATTAGAGATGGTATGGGGAGATGAAGGGATTTGCTGAAAGTAGTTTGAAATGGATGTCAGTGTGCTAAATCATAATTTCAAGTTTGTTTATTAGCTCATTTGTTTGTTTGTTTGTTTGTTTTTTGTCTGTTTGAGTCTTTTATTCACTTGAACTTTTTTATGCAATTATTTAAATTTGAGATGTTTTGGGCTTTTTCCTTTGCGTTTTTCTTTGGGGGAAAGGGAATGGGTGGGTGGGCCTGAGGGCATGGTGTAAAGAAGCTGTAAGCTTATCCATTTACCCTCAATAAAAAATTTCGTATTCGTATTCGTATTCGTATTCGTATCCCTCTCTTTCCCTCTCTCTCTATCCCTACTCTCTCTTTCTCTCCCTCTCTCTTTCTACTTTATACCTTCCTCCTCCCCCTGCTCATCACCCATCTCTGTCTCACATCACACGCAGAATCCTATCTCCAGTAAGCAGACGCTGCAGGAGTATACACCCTCTCTACAGTCATCCACTCAGCAGTGCCATGTTTGCAGACATACCCTGTTTAACCCCATTGAGCTTAAAGAACCGCATGGGTCATCTTTGCCCACAAGCTGCTCTGTTCAAAGTAGCAGGAAACAGCCCGTGTCTGCATCGTTGCCATCAAGCCATCTTTGGCTACAAATGGCCTCGGTTATCTGATGAAATGTATACGTACAAAGTATCTCGTGTTGATTAAGCTTATGATGCAGCTGTTCAACAGGCATGCACGTATGCAATGAAATATATATATATATTTATATATATATATATATATATTATATATATATATTATATATATATATTATATATATATATATATAATATATATAACATATATAATATATAATATATATATATATTTACTATATATATATATATATATATCCATTCAGCCCGAGGAAGCTTCAATGGAAGCGAACATTTGCTGACACAAATAAAGGAGAAATGAGCTGAGCATAGCTGTGTTTTTATTGCCATTTTATATATATATATATATATATATTTATATATATATATATATATATATATATAATATTATATATATATATATATATATATATATATAATATGGTCTAAAAGCTTGTGGAACTTAGGGCAATGTGGGTATTTTGAAGACCTTTTCAAACACTACTCTGCTTCTCTCCATCTTAATAAAAATGTTTAAAAACTATACACAATAGAGAAACGTGAAGTTTTTTTTCTCATTTATGTAACGTTTTAAATGTGTTAACTCTCCTTTGGGGCATGCTGGGGGCCTGTCAGCATAAACTGCATCCCCGCTTTAAAAAAAATTATGCGCTAGGAATTCCTTATTTTCTATTCTTCTGTTTCTGCATTGTCCTTTTTCTCCCCGTCCTCTCTGTATTTCTGTCTGTTTTCTGCCTCCTTGATCCATCCTCCTGTTTTGCTTTTCAAGAAAGTCTTTGAAAATAAAAATTCTCTCCCACGCCAAAATTAGACGTGCTGGGCCTGACTTGTCTGTCACTTACTGGCAGCACAATGCATTTTCGCATTTTCGCAAACCATAATACTTGTCTGAGATGATACAGGGCCGGTATTGATGTTGTTATAGGTATTAACTTGTAATGTGTGTGAGGTGATGGTCGTATACTGTGCTGTGTTATTCTTCTATGGTAGGGTTTTTCTATTTACTTTTTGTATGTACGGCTTGCAATCCACATGAATTTATTTTCTGTTGGTGAGATGGCAAAGCGATTGAATTGAGTTGAATTGAATTGAGCATTTGACGAAGAACAAGAATGCTTCCTTTTTTCAAAAGACGTCATTAGACGTGCTGTAAAGGTTTCATAGCAAACAGCTGAAGTACTTAATCATTCACAATAAACTGCACGTGCCTCCTTCTCAGTTTTACTCTTCTTTTCTCTTCTTACCTTCTTTCTAGTTCTAGATGTGCATTTGTTTGTCTCCACTTCTCTGTCTCTCTGTGTCTCTGTGTTCTGTGTACGTTTTCCTTTGACTGAATGCCTGTCTGTCCTCTGTATATCTTTCCTCTGTCTGTCTGTCTGTCTCTCCCTCTTTGTTCCTTTCCTCTTTGTCTGTTGTAGTTATCAATTTAAGTGTCTGTCTGTCTGTCCTCTGTTGCTCTGTCTGTCTGTCTTTCCCTCTATTCTGTCCTTCTATGTCTGTCTCTCTGGTCTTTCTGCCTGTCTCTCTTTGACTATATCTCTCTATGTCTGTCTCTGCCTGTCTGTCTGTCTGTCTGCCTCTCTCTCTCTAACACACACACACACACACACACACACACACACACACACACACACACACACACACACACACACACACACACCATCTCATCTACCACAGACAGATTCACTATATCAACGAACTCTGCTTAGTCTTATCGTCTGAAAGATCGTTTGGTTGGGGTACTTTCTTTTTGGTTGATTTTTTTTCGGGGGAGAAGGGGGGAGAAGCGATACTCTTCCAAGCTCATTGAGTTAAGTACTGGTGCATCCCGTGACCCGTCTTTGACCCTAACTGATTAAGAATATAGCCTAGCAGAAACCACTCTGTGTGTGTGCGCATGTGTGTTTATATGTGTGTATGTGTGTGTGTGTTTGTGTGTGTGTGTGTTTGAGTGTGTGTGTGTCTGTGAGTGTGTGTGTGTGTGCAGTGTGTGTGTCAGTGTGTGTGTGTCTGTGTGCGTGTGTGTATGTATAATTATGTGTGTGTGCATGCGTGTATATATGTGTGTATGTGTGTGCAGTGTGTGTGTGTATGTAAGTGTTTGTTTTTGTTTTGTTTTGTTTAATGTCCATTCACTCCTTGGTGACATTCAAACCAACAC
The DNA here is from genome assembly GCA_028751875.1 of Rapana venosa. NCBI lineage: Eukaryota > Metazoa > Mollusca > Gastropoda > Neogastropoda > Muricidae > Rapana > Rapana venosa. The sequence goes on along the minus strand of CM054167.1, from coordinate 17,218,976 downwards.
CTCTTTCTGCCTCTCTCTGTCTGTCTGTCTGTCTGTCTGTCTGTCTGTCTCTCTCTGTCTCTCTCTCTCTCTCTCTCTCTCCTCTCTCTCTCTCTCTCTCTCCCTCTCTCTCTCCTCCCCTATCTTCCACGAGCATTTAATCTCCAGGCAGACAGACCCCGTGTCTCTGTAGAGCAATCTACTTTGGGATCTTCAGTTGGAAGGTGTTCCCTTCCCAGACCCTTTTAGTTAACTGCTGATGCTTCACTTGTCTACAACCTCTACTGATCACACTACAGTATCAGCAACTGGTCTGTGTGTACCTCTTTGTCAAGCCAGCCTGCTTCTCACTGAACTCTTTTTTGTTTATCTGAGACGGCTACAGGATTCCCTGCCTTTAGACGGTAATGAGTAAGACTGCCTACAGCGGATCTATTGCATCTGAAAGCGGGGCACAGTTAATTACCCTGGTGTAGAAGGCACGGGGACGGGATAGCTCAGTGGTCGGAGCACTCGCTTTGCCCCAGCTAAGCTTAAGCAGCATCCAGCGTGGTTACCCTTTGGATGGGTGAGCGTTTGCGCGCCTTTTTAAAATTATTTTTTATTTTCTTTTATATTGAGGATAATGGAGTAAGCACTGCTTTTTCACATCCAGCCCCTGTGTGTATGCTGTTTTGTCAATTCTGTCATCTGTTACCACCAGCACACAATGGCCTACTAATTAATTAGCTTGGTATAGAAGGCATGGGGACGTGATAGCTCAGTGGTCAGATCACTTGGCTACTTGCATGCTGTATTTTGACTTAATGCCTGTCTGTCCTCTGTCTATCTTTCCTCTGTCTGTCTGTCTGTCTGTCTCTCCCTCTTTGTTCCTTTCCTCTTTGTCTGTTGTAGTCTCACTTCAAGTGTCTGTCTGTCCTCTGTTGGTCTGTCTGTCTGTCTTTCCATCCATTCTGGGTTTTTGTGTCTGTCTCTCTGGTCTGTCTGCCTGTCTCTCTGCCTGTCTCTCTCTCTCTTTCTCACTCTCTCTCTCTCCCACCTTCTCTTTCTCTGTATCTATGTCTGTCTCTGCCTGTCTGTCTGCCTCTCTCTAGCACACAAAGACACCATCTTATCTACCACAAACAGATACACTATATCAACAAACTCTGCTTAGTCTTATCTACTGAAGGATCGTTTGGCGTAGTTTCTTTTTTGGTTGATTTTTTTGTTTTTTGGGGGGAAGCGATACTCTTCCAAGCTCATTGAGTTAAGTACTGGCGCATCCAGTGACCCGTCTTTGACCCTAACTGTTTAAAAGTATAGGGTCTTGGCTTCAGTACAGTCCCCCAGTTCACCCAGCTGTAAACGGGTATTACCCCTCTTTAAGGTCATGGAAGGTAAAGCAGCGAGGGAGAGGAGATGGGCGACGCCCTCAATATGCTGGTGCCTTGAGGTGTTGAGGTGTCTGATGCCTCACCCGCCTACGACCACAAAGATTATGGGACGTCTTTACCTTTTATTTTATACAAGGCATAGAAAACCTAGTATACGGAAGTTTAGGCTAGGTACCCATATTCCATACCAATCAATCTTACAATGAAACTAGGCTCTCGCTAGGAAGATGGAGTTTATTTAGTGTTTATATTGAAATCTATTGGAGAAACTACGCGAGAGAGGCAAGAGCAGAACGAATACCAAGCCAGTCAGTAGTTAGCGCCTGTGTCCACTAGACTCACACTAGGAAGGGTATGTCTCGTCAGGGTTATCTCAAGGTGCACTGCTAGCCGTTCTGTGTTGACTACCGTTTTAGCATTTTCCAGTTTTTTTCTCTTTTTAAGTGGACAGTTTTATTTTTTTGTTTGATTGTTTTGTTGTTTGTTTGTCTGTTGTTATTTTTTATAGAGTTCAGTGAGATTCTTGCGTACGCGACCTATTTTTACTTACCACCTTGATTATTGAAATGCAATCAGATAGATGATTAAACTAAAAACAGAAACAGACAAACGACATAAAAAACAAAGCACGCAAACAGATAGACTGACAGATTGTTCTAAACTTCTAATAACAATACTGAATGGATTGAAACCGAATCTTATCGGAGATGTAACAGATATTCTGATGCTGTCTGTTTTCATTGTTCAGTTAAGTTCCCACATGAATTGACTCATTGAAATTTTGTCTAAACAAATTACAAAGTCTGACCGTAAAAAATGTCAAACATGTGACAAGCGAAGAAGCAAGATAAACATGGTTAAATGGAAAGTGATAAGTGAAGGGAAATAGGTGTGTGTGTGGGTGGGGGGCGTGAAGAATGAAGGAAACAAAAAAGAAATTTTGAGAGATAACCGGATATGAAAAAGGATAGGTAAACACCTAGTAAAGACGGAAGGAATAAAGAAATAACAATACATAATAATAATGTATGGAATTTATATAGCGCTGAATCTTGTAAAGCAACAAATCAAAGCGTTCAGATGGCTTTTTTTTATGTCAAGGATAATGGAATAAACACTTATGTGATTTTTTTACATCCAGTCCCCGTGTGTATGCGGTTTTGTACATTTTGACATATGTTTCTACCGGCACACAATGACCTACTCTTTCGAAAAGCGGAACAGGATTTATCGTGTGCGCAAGATGTTTGCATGCGTTCGCACACGGGGCCTCGGTTTATAGTCTCATCCGAAGGACTTTAAAGGAAAAATAAAGAGAGAAAGAGAGAGAAAAGAGGGGGAGGGGGGGGGGGAAGAAAGAAGGAAGGAAGGAAGGAAGGAAAAAGAAAGAACTGAAGGAAGTGAGAGACGGAAGGAAGGAGAGGGAAAAATAAAGGAAAGGAGCAAAAAATGAGAAAGAGAAAAGAAATAAATTAAAAAATGAAAACGAACACCAAAACACGAAAGAAAGAAAGAAAGAATAAAAGAAGAAAGAAAGAAAATAAAAGAAAGAAAGAAAGAAAGAAAGAAAAGACAAGAAATGGCAAAATATCAAATTAAAAAAATCAGTATGAAAGAAAAAATAAACAAGACACTAACTAGAAATGACAGACAACAGACAGACAGACAGAAAAATAAAAGAAAGAAAGACAGACAGACAGACAGACAGACAGACAGAAAGTAAGACAAAAAAAGAAATAAAAAGAGAAGAAATGATGAAATATCAAAACAAAACAAAACAAAAACCGATTCCCCCCAATCCATCCACACACACACACACACACACACACACACACACACACACACACACACACACACACACACACACACACACACACACACACACACACCACACATACACACTCACACACATACAAACACATACACACACTCACACTCACACACAACACCCACACACACACACACACACACCACACAC
>CM054167.1:17193143-17210643 GCA_028751875.1 Rapana venosa | reverse complement strand
ATAGTACTTTGAGTGAACAGACGTAAAATCGAAGCAACTTCAACAACAATGCTCATTCACACACACACACACACACACACACACACACACACACACACACACACACACACACACACACACACACACACACACACACACACAAACACACACACACACACACACACAAACTTATATAAAACTATGTGTATATATATATATATATATATATATATATATATATATATATATATATATATATATATATATATATATATATATATATATATATAAAGACAACAATACCTACATATTCGTAAAAATACATACGTACATACATACATGCAAACATTTATACATACATACATACATACATACATACATACATACATACATACATACATACATACATATTATACAACTGTAGATGGTCATCAAGGACACCTTTCATGCCTTCTCTAGTTGACCAGCGCAGCAACTGAAGAAGTGGTCAGACAGACAGACACATTCAGACAGACCGACAGACAGACAGACAGACCGACAAACCGACAGACAGACAGGCAGACAGACAGACAGACAGACATTCAGACAGACAGACCGACAGACCGACAAACCGACAGACAGACAGGCAGACAGACAGACAGACAGACAGACAGACATTCACACAGACCGACAGACAGACAGACCGACAAACCGACAAACAGACAGACAGGCAGACAGACAGGCAGACAGACAGACAGGCAGACAGACAGGCAGACAGACCGACAGACCGACAGACCGACAGACAGACAGGCAGACCGACTGACAGACAGGCAGACCGACAGACAGACAGGCAGACCGACAGACAGACAGACCGACAAACCGACAGACAGACCGACAGACCGACAGACAGACAGGCAGACCCACAGGCAGACAGGCAGACCGACAGACAGTCAGGCAGACCGACAGACAGACAGACAGACAGACAGGCAGACATTCAGACAGACCGACGGACAGACCAACAGACCGACAGACAGGCAGACATTCAGACAGACCGACGGACAGACCAACAGACCGACAGACAGACCAACAGACAGGCAGACAGACAGACATTCAGACAGACCGACAGACCGACAGACAGACAGGCAGACAGACAGGCAGACAGACAGACAGACAGACAGGCAGACAGGCAGACCCTCACAACCATCTCCAGAGCAGCTCCTGCTCCGAGAGGATTGGCTTAGACTTTGCTGCTTACGTTGGATCCAAAACTGCCTGTCATTTTAAAGTTTAAGGCTTGTTTTATATTTCGTTCAGTTGTCTTCTTATCTGCTCTTTGGTTTAAGTTTTGTTGAGGTTTTTTTTTATATACTGTTTTAGTTCTCCTCTTCACGTTTCTTTCATTTTTTCTTCGTTTTTTTTTTCTCATCCTCTCTCTTTCTTTTTTTGTTTCTTCTGGGATTATCTTTTTCTGCACTGTTCTTCTTCTTTTTAAATATTGTCTTGCCTTTCTTTCGTTATGTTTTGTGTTTGCTCGATTGTTTGTAATTTATCCTCCTTATCTTCTTCTTCGTTCTCTTCTTCTTCTTGTTCTTGTTCTTGTTCTTGTTCTTGTTCTTGTTCTTGTTTCTTCTTCTTCTTCTTCTTCTTCTTCTTCGCAATTCTTCTTCTTCTTCTTTCTTCTTCTTCTTCTTCTTTCTTCTTCTTCTTCTTTCTTTTTCTTCTTTCTTCTTCTTCTTCTTCTTCTTCTTCTTCTTCTTCTTCTTCTCTTCTTCTTCTTCTTCTTCTTCTTCTTCTTCTTCGCAATTCTTCTTCGCAATTCTTCTTTCTCTTCTTCTTCTTCTTCTTCTTCTTCTTCTTCTTCTTCTTCTTCTTCTTCTTCTTCTTCTTTTCTTCTCTTCTTCTTCTTCTTCTTCTTCTTCTTCTTCGCAATTCTTCTTCTTCGCAATTCTTCTTCTTCGCAATTCTTCTTCTTCTTCTTCGCAATTCTTCTTCTTCTTCTTCGCAATTCTTTTTCTTCTTTGCAATTTTTCTTCTTCGCAATTCTTCTTCTTCTTTGCAGTTCTTCTTCTTCTTCTTCTTCTTCTTCTTCTTCTTCTTCTTCTTCTTCTTCTTCTTCTTCTTCTTCTTCTTCTTCTTCTTCTTCATTTTCTTCTTCTTCTTCTTCTTCTTCTTGGCAATTCTTCTTCTTCGCAATTTTTTGCAATTATTCTTCTTCTTCTTCTTCTTCGCAATTCTTCTTCGCAATTCTTCTTCTTTTTCTTCGTCTTCTTCTCCTTCTTCTTCTTCTACTTCTACTTCTTCTTTCTTCTTCTTCTTCTTCTTCTTCTTTCTTCTTCTTTTTCTTCTCCTCCTCCTCCTTCTTCTTGTTATTATTATCAGTATTATTTTCAAACAGCAGACGGTGTTCCTAGTCCACATTCAATAAGTCATCAAGTTGCTGTGATCAAAGCTACAGCAACAACGTCATACATAACTGTGATAGAAAATCGACGACAGCAGCAGCAGCAGCATCACCAGCAGCAGCAGCAACAACAACAACAACAACACCGACAACAACAACAATAAAAATATAAACAGCATTAGCTTAAATAAGATAAGCAGAACCCCCTCCCCTCTCTCCCCTATTACTGGCTAGAACTCCAAGGTTCACCTACAGTCAGGTTTTGCGTATGCAGCTTACGATCGTGCTTGCTCACCATGATGGTACCCACATTCCCTCCCCCACCCCCGCCACACACACATACGTAGACAACACATGCATACACACACACACACACACACACACACACACACAGACAAACACCATCACCTTCACCACCACCATACCACCAACAGCAAAAACAACAACAGCGATACCAAAATGAAAGCCAAGAGAAAGAAGGAAAGATGGTAACAAAGTATTAACCTACAGTTTACACAAAAAGTTTGGCAGAAAAGTGTGGTTGCAACGAAACAATGATATTTGAGTCTGTCTAGCAACTAACGCATTAGCCCCTCAACCTGACTTGGGTGTGACAGTTACCGTAGAAACTCGATGTTTTCCCTAAGGCTGCTGCTGTCATAAACAGACTTACAAAGTAAGCTGTCGTGTGATAACTACCCGTTTACTTAAAAACTTAATTTTTCGAATACTTACCATGGGAAGCGTAAGTTTTTGTACAATTCTATAATCTGGTATACCGGAATAAAAGAGTAGATGAGATACGCATGCGTCATGGCAGCCATATCGTGTATATTTCCGGTAACCATAACATGCTATACCGCATTCTCCGAAAATGATGAGCTGCTTTGTCTGGCTACCGGAGGCATACACGATTATGGTTTTCATGGCGCATGCGCATCCGCACCGATCACGTAGTTTCGGTAAACAACAAGCACTGGAATACGTGCACAGTTAATAGGTTTGGGGGCAAACTCTTTTACATGAAGTTTCGTTTGTCATCTCCAACGTTGCGTGCAGGGGGATGAGAATAAAACTACGCAAAACAACAACAACAACAACACACACATACATACACACACACACACACACGCACACAGAGACACACACACACACACACACACACACACATACCACCACCACCCCACCACCACCACCACCAACAACAACAACAACAACAACAGCAACATCCCACTTGATCAACCATATAACTATACAAACGCAAGCATAGCAAACTAAAAAAGAAAAATCTACGTATTTTGTTTTGAAAGAGCAAAACTTAAGGATGTGCTTTTGTGTAAGTACTTGTGCGTGCATATTTCAGTGGATGTAGTTGTATTTGACATAATCATTCTGTTATCAAAAGATGTATTTTGTAACTGGTTACCCGCACCTATTTTCATCCACTACTACTTTCTAAATAAAACAATTATGCTTTTTGTCTTAAAAACCTAAAACAAAACAAACAACTGGAAGCGTGAGGGGATGGACAGCATTGCAAATACATTGATGATAATAATAAAATTAATAATAATAATAATAATAATAATAATCCTACTACTACTACTACTAATATAATAATAATGATAATACATAATAATAATAATATAAAATAATAATTAATAATAATGATGATGATGATAACAATAATAACAATAATAATTTTTAATAAATAATAATAATGATGATAATAAAAATAAAAAAAAAATTATTAAAAAAATAAAATAAAATAATAATAATAATAATAACCCAGTGCACAGGCACACATGTATCTGTTCTTATTCAGACGACAGCAGTTGCCAAGCGATGATGCTGACAGGCTTGAAGCTAATAATTGCAAGTTTTAATCTGAGAGGTTCTCTCTCTTCTGTCACTGATACCGTATGCTTCCAAACAGCCATATACAATCTATAATATCTTAAAGCATAATATGAACCTTTTCAGTAGAATTTGACGATTTTCTTCATCAACGATTGGACAGCAGAGATAGAGCTCATCAGCCTGGGAAGACAGTTGATCTAAACAAGGAAAACTCCAGGAAAGGTTTCGAGAGTCGACCCCGAGGAAAAATTTGGAGACTATGTCACCAAGACAGTTCGATGCTGTATTCAGCAACGTTCTGGCAACCCCTGTGCCGGCACTGGAAACATGTGTATCGGCAATAGCCTTTCCAATGGATCATTCCAGCGAGAAAGGGTGGGAGGGGGGGGGATCTGCTGCAAGGGTAACAGCTTGCCATTCATTCTTACTTACCTGGGCCTTGCGATCTAGAGAGGTCACTCCAGCTTCGTTTTGTATTTGCTCAGCAGCACGAGGCAAAGAGAATCGAGAAGAAAGGCTGCAGCCCAGGCAGACAGACCAGCGTCAGGCTTCATCTGTGCCCTCTGCCATAGGCACTGTCTGTCATTCCCGTGTGGGACTGGCCAGCCACAACCGACCCTGTACCAGAATGAACACCTAGAGCGCAACTCCAGAGTCTTCCTAGACTGAAGGGTGCCTACTTTACTGAACAACGCTTTGAGACTTTGCCAGGTGTGGTTTTTTTTCTATTTGAAGTTAGCATATCTAAAACATGCCAAATTATCTAACTATATACTCTACATACAAACGACAAACGAATAGGTCATGTGTATCTAATTTACTGGGAACTGTTATGATTGCAGAGTTGTGATATCATTATTGTTGGAAATTGGGAGAGTTGAAAATGTGAAGGGCTTTGTGTTCAAATTGCGTTCGCAATTTTAGTTTACCTTTGTCATTAATAATTTAAAAAAACAGCAATAGTATTTCCTGTAAATTAAATACGCACACAGAAGACATTTTAGCTACGATCTGTAATTCTTTTATGATGTATCAATCTTATTATAATCCTGCTATTGGTATTCTTGTACTGTTGTGATTAGGGCAATGATCTTAACATGAATAAACTGTACAAAACTAATTCCCGCGTTCTCTCCCTCTGTGTCTCTGTTTCTGTTGCTCTCTGTGTCTGTTTGTCTGTGTCTGTATGTGTTTCTGTCTGTCTCTGTCTGTCTATCTGTCTGTCTATCTGTCTGTGTGTCTGTGTCTGTATATGTTTTTGTCTGTCTCTGTCTGTCTGTCTCTCTCTCTCATAAAGAGTAGGTAGGCGCATACAACAACCTTTCTAATCTGCTTGGAGATTCATTGTCCGGATGCATTATTTCCCGTCTTATTGATTAGCCACTGCTGCATCCAATCTTTAATGAACCTGGAAATATCAGGAATCAGGCTATGCGAGGCTCATCATTATCATTATCTAGCCAGCTTTTGTTGATTAGCTTTCATGGTCTGGGCTATTTTTGCCACGTATTTGGTAGAAGCAGTGGTTATGAAGTGACCACTGTCCACACAAGAATCAACATGACTCAGACTGGAGCATCGTCGTTATTGAGTGGAACACTTACAGTCAAAAAAGCAAACAACAAAAATACTAGCCATGTGCATATTGATTGGTGATTCAGTATCATGTTATCGGTATTGTTTATTCTTCTTCTTGTCTCTGATTTTTTTAAAGATATGATTCCTTCACTAGTTATGTGGGGAATTATCTACTTAGGTGTTTTTTCCCTTTGCCTTACCTTCACTTACACCTCTCTCTCTCTGTCTCACTCTCTTTCTGTCTCTCTCTCTTTCTGTCTCTCTGTCTCTCTCTCTCACTGTCTACCTGTTTGTCTGTCTGTCTCTGTCTGTCTCTCTCTGTCTCTCCCTCTCTCTGTCTCTCCCTCTCTCTCCCCCCCTCTCTCTCTCTCTCCTCTCTCTCTCTCTCTCTCTCTCTCTCTCTCTCTCTCTCTGTCTCTGTGTTTATCATCGTTCTGATTTGATGCTATCGGTTTTTTCTTGTCATGAATAAGGAGCCTACTGTGCTATGAAAACTCAATAGACTTTTGATATTAGTTTTGATAGACTTAATATGTTCATTTGTATGTTATATTTTGTATCAGTAATATCCTTTTTATTATATACTATGGTATCAATATCTTATGATGAGATAACTTATGTAGATGTTGTAAAAGATACCGTATTATCCAGATAATCATATAATTTGAAAATGTACTCTCTGGCTCTGCCTGTCTATCTGTCGCTCCCATACCCACCCCATCCATTATTCTTGAAACACTTTAACCACTATGAATGCATTAATTTGGTTGTTATGTGTTGTTTTTAAAATGTTTGACTGTCATTTTTTCTAAATCATACTATTTTAATGTTCTGTATACATGTATGTATTCCACACAAGTTGGAAATAGTTCATTTTCTTTGTCTTAATTGTTTGACATATTTTTTTTTGTATGGGGATGTTTTTTTGCAGGCTGTGTCTTGGTTTGTTTATTATTAATAGCTGTATCTTAGGGTGAGACAGGTTTGTGTGGGTGTTTTATTACATGCCATTTATCTAGATAATGACACAACCTGGAGATGTACTCTCTCTCCTTTCGGAATTCCCTTTATGTATGAAATGCATTGCGTTATATAAATGTTTGATTTATACGTTTTATAGTGCTTTATTTTATCATCGTCCAAATGCAAACAATATTGTTCCCCTTCTTCAATCAATACACCCTGCCTCTTGGAAATGTATTGAGTGAGTTTTAACTGATTTGCCTAACTTCCAATTGTTGTATTGACGCTGTAATTGGAGGGGCTGTTAAAACCGTTTTATATCAGACTCATTGGCATTTTGTAACTTAACGTGATATGCTAATGATAGCAAGCTTAAAATAAAGGTTTGAGTTAGGGTGCTTTGTCAGAATTTGATATCTGGTTCATCTTGATGTTGATATGACCTGAAAATTCTCTCTCTCTCTCTCTCTCTCCTCTCTCTCTCTCTCTCTCTCTCTCTCTCTCGCTCTCTTGCTTCTTGCTGTCTCTCCTCTTTTTTTATTTTATCCATATTACTCAATTATAATCAGTATCAGTTTTCATGTTAATGTTCAATTCGTTTCAGACTTATGTGTTTATTAACGTATATCTCTTTTCTCAAAAAAAAGTATAATCTTTGTATCTCTTGACATTAATATTCAGGTCAGTTAGGGTTTATGTATTGTTAAATATACACTTAAAAAAATCATATTCTTGTTGTTGTGGCAGGGTTTTCTCTCCTTGTTTTGTTGATAGTCCTTAATCGGGGCAAGAGCCGGATGAAAAAAAGTGTTGAAAAATAAAGAGTCATTCATTCAAGATTCATTCAAAGATTAAATCGCTCAGTCACTCGCTCTCTCTCTCGCACACACACACACACACACACATATATATATATTATATATATATATATATATAGAGAGAGAGAGAGAGAGGAGAGAGAGAGAGAGAGAGAGAGAGAGAGAGAGAGAGAGAGAGAGAGAGAGAGAGAGAGAGAGAGAGAGAGAGATTGCCAAAATATTATCGTCAGTCATGTCTTTTCAAAGTAAGTTTACTCATGTCATCTGTGAGACACAATGACGTACAGAATTTGTCTCTGTTCCTGCTTAAAGCATTCAAGTTAAGAGAAATCGCCACGTCATAGTCATGCGGTTCTGTTACATATCTATAGGAGTCAATGTGTTTATTTGCTGTTTTATGGTTTTCATGGTGTATGTTTTGTTCACAATCCCCTTCATGAGGGGCCATGGCCTAATGATTAAACTATTCGAGTCTCTCTCTCTCTCTCTCTCTCTCTCTCTCTCTCTCTTCTCTCTCTCTCTCTCTCTCTCTCTCTCTCTCTCTCTCTCTCTCTCTCTTTCCCTCTCTCTCTTTCCCTTCACTTATTTATCTTTTCTTTTCTTCTCTTCTCTTTTCACTTCTCTCCTCTTCATTTTTTTTCTCTCCCTAGCCATTTTTTTTTTTTTTTTTTTTTTTTTTTTTTGCTGCCTCATCTTCTGTGACGTCCCCCGTCCTGCTGTTCCCAAGCCGCTCATTCCAATCTCCCCACCACAACCACACCCAGATTTGTTATGTCTCATCCTCAGAGTCGGAGGTCCACAGGGAGCCAATCACTATCAGGCCGCCGTGGGGCCACCAGCCAGAGGGGCCCTGCACTGCTGCTGGGTCACTTTGGTGGTGTTCAGTGGTGCCTGTTCTGAGCTAACATACGCAGGACACCACCTACTAAGCCCCCTACTAACGACAGTATTAGCTCAGTCGCGGAGCCAGACTGAGTGAGTTGCCCACCCGAGGTGGCAACCACCACAACGTCCCTCCAACGACCTTCCCCAGCGAACCTCCAACCCCAAAGGCTTTGACACAAACGCACCACAGGCACAGAAGTGTATGGGCAAACCGAATCTGAGGTCACCCTGAGACCAGAGAAACTGGGACCACCGAATCAGAGGCAATTTTTTTTTAATGCATGATGATCAATGACAATGAGGATGACGTAATTATGCTGCTGTGGAAGTGCATATGCTTTGAGACTACTTGACAGGGTTGTACTCTACGCTTACTATCATAATATATCCCGGCGTCAACCGGGCCCGAGAGATACAGACACCTGCAGTGTTGGTCAGGTAATTTGAGCAACACTCTCAAACTCGCATCCGTTAAGTGGATGAAGCTCGACTGTGTGGTCCCAGTCTTCCCACTGAGCCCACAGCACACTCACTCTGGGTAGGAGCCGGCCGGAGTCCGAAAAATCCCTATGACTCTTATGGGATTCGAACCCGCGACCTTCCAGTCCGTAACCCAAGGCTCTCCCTAGCCATTTTATACAACCTAGTTGACAGCAGGTCATTACCTACGTGGGCACTGCAATCTCTCCTCTCCTCTCCTCTCATCTCCTTTGAGGCCAGTTGATACTCCAGTACTCATACTCGGCCCTGCCTTACCTTGTTACTTAACTACTGCTTGTAGTTCAGCTTTTCGTTAGAGGCGGTGGTGGGGGAGGGAGGAGAAGGCAGGGACGGGATAGCCTGGTGGTTAGAGTGATGTATTCTTGATCTGCTGATCCGGGTTCGAATCTCCTTCAAGAGGATATTTCCTCTGGAGGTAACATCAGTGCCGACTCCATTCCTTTGGGTGGGACTCTAAACCGAGGTCCCGTGTGCGAACGCACACAGAACATCATGCGCACACGTTAAAACCCGTTCAGGTTTTTTTTCGGAAGAGTAGGCCATTGTGTGCCGGTGGGAACGGATGACACAAATGATAAAACTGCATACACACGGGGACTGGATGAAACAATACATGAGTGCTTATTCCTTTATTCTCGAAATTAAAGAATAAAATAAATAAATAAATATCTCTTTTTTTCTCTCTCTTCTCTTCTCTTTTCTTTCTCTCTGTCTTCTCTTCTCTTCTGTCTGTCTGTCTGTCTGTCTGTCTGTCCTCTCTCTCTCTCTCTCTCTCTCTCTCTCTCTCTCTCTCTCTCTCTCTCTCTCTCTCTCTCTCTCTCCTCCTCCTCCTCCTCTCTTCTCTATCTAACCATTTTATACAACCCAGTTGACAGCAGGCCATTACGTACGTGGGCACTGTGATGTCCTCTGCTCTCCTCTCCTCTGCTCTGCTCTCCTCTGGAGCCAGTTGTTCAGGAGTACCACTCATACCCTTCCCTGCCCTGCCCTGCCCTGCCTTACCTCGTTAGCTAACTATTAGTGGTAGTCCAGCTGTCCATGAATCAGTCTGACCATAGGAACAAGAACCAGTCTGTCTATGTTGTGTCGCCATTAAACAAGCTCGTGACTCTTCAAGCTCATTACTTTGAGATGCTGTCAACAATGAGTTTTTTTGTTTTTGATTTTGTTTTAGTGAGGGCAGTGACTGTTGTGGAGTATATTGCTGTGTACGTAAGATTTAAGGATTCCGGGGGGTGGGGGAGGGAGGAGGAGGAGGGAGAATGTTTTATTTTATATATATATATATATATATATATATATACTTTATATACATATATATATACTTTTTATTCTTTTATATCGAGGATAATGGAATACTGATTTATTAGTTTTTTACATCCAGTTCCCGTGTTTATGCGGTTTTGTAAAGTCTGTCATCTGTTCCCACCGGCACACAATGGCCTACTCTTACGAAAAGCGGAGCAGGATTTAATGTGTGCGCAAGATGTCCTGCGTGCGTTCGCACACGGGGCCTCGATTTATAGTCTCATCCGAAAGACTTTTGGGGAGAGAGGAGTCGACACTGATGTTATCTCCAGGGGAAAATAACCCCTTGAACTAGAATCGAACCCGGGTCGTCAGATTGCAAGCGCAATGTTCTAACCACTAGGCTATCCCGTCCTCAGCTAGAGGTTTGAAGTTCTCCTATGAGGAGGTTCTGCGTTTACGACCGTGTGCCAACCCTTAAGATGATAATGTGCTTTATTATGACCGTTTTCTCACCCTTAAGATGATAGTTTGCTTTATTATGACCGTGTGCCCACCCTTAAGATGATAATTTGCTTTATTATGACCGTTTCCCACCCTTAAGATGATAATGTGCTTTATTATGACCGTTTTCTCACCCTTAAGATGATAGTTTGCTTTATTATGACCGTGTGCCCACCCTTAAGATGATAATTTGCTTTATTATGACCGTTTCCCCACCCTTAAGATGATAATTTGCTTTATTATGACCGTTTGTCCACCTTTAAGATGATAATGTGCTTTATTATGACCAATTGCCCACCTTTAAGATGATAATTTGCTTTATTATGACCGTTTCCCCACCCTTAAGATGATAATGTGCTTTATTATGACTGTTTCCCCACCCTTAAGATGGTAATTTGCTTTATTATGACTGTTTCCCCACCCTAAAGATGATAATTTGCTTTATTATGACCGTTTCCCACCCTTAAGATGATAATGTGCTTTATTATGATAGATTGCCCACCCTTAAGATGATAATTTGCTTTATTATGACCGTTTTCCCACCCTTAAGATGATAATTTGCTTTATTATGACCGTTTTCCCACCCTTAAGATGATAATGTGCTTTATTATGACCGTTTTCCCACCCTTAAGATGATAATTTGCTTTATTATGACCGTGTGCCCACCCTTAAGATGATAATGTGCTTTATTATGATAGATTGCCCACCCTTAAGATGATAATTTGCTTTATTATGATCGTTTTCCCACCCTTAAGATGATAATGTGCTTTATTATGATAGATTGCCCACCCTTAAGGTGATAATGTGCTTTATTATGACCGTCTGCCATTTTAAGGCTGCCGCATTCCTTCTTCAGGGAATAATTATTTTTAAACCTTATTTGAATGACTTGAATGCAAGCGCTTTGATTTGCTTGCTTACAAGATTCAGCGTAATGCAGAGTCCATATGATTATTATTATAATGATTATCATTATTATAATTCTTATTCTTATTGTTGTTATTATCGTTATTATATTACTATTATTATTATATTATATTATTATTATTATTATTATTATTATTATTATTATATATTATTATTATTATTATTATTATTATTACTATTATATATTACTTATTATTAATTATATATTATTAATTATTTATTATATTATTATTATTATTATTATTATTATTATTATTATTATATCACCTGTGTGCATGGAGATTTTTGTTGTTGTTGTTTTTAAATGTTGTCATCAATTTCTACACGGTATGATATGGCCTACACTGCCTAAAGAGGGAATGGGTGTTAACATGAGCGCGAGTTGTCCTGTAAGTGGCATTTGTGCAAGGGATCTTGAATGAACGTCACATCTGAAGATGTTTTGTTTTTCAGGAGAGTGGAGTTGGTGATGTTGTGTTAACATCAAGGGGGAACACGTCTCATCGAACCGGCGTCTTCAGTAGTATTTATTTTATTTATTTATGTATGCATTTATTTATGTATACCACTTTAAGTCACAAGATTTCTCAATTCAATTCAATTCAATTCCAAAAACTTTATTAGCTCAGAGACAGAGAACTTCCGCGTAAAATCTCTGCGTGAAATTCGGCTGCTTTCCGCGGAGAGAGCACGTCGCCATAAGAGCAGCGCCACTTTTTTTGGGTCTTTTCCTGTCTTCAGCTGTATTTGTTTCCCTATCAGAGTAGTTTATTTTTAAGAATTTTGCCAAGGACAACTCTCTTGATGCCGTGGGTTCTTTTACAAGGAGATAGTGAGAAAGGGGGAGAGAGAGAGAAGGGAGAGAGAGAGAGAGAGAGAGAGAGAGAGAGAGAGAGAGAGAGAGAGAGAGAGAGAGAGAGAGAGAGAGAGAGAGAGAGAGAGAGAGAGAGAGGAAAGGGGGAGAAGAGGGAGAGAGAGAACCGAACACTGAACCCTGAAAGTTATTTATTGCCATCAGCAATACAGTCTTTTGGGCAAGGAGCACAGTATAAACACAATTTAAACAATATGCTTTTTGCAACAAGGAAATAATAAAAACCGAAAGAGGAAAAGGCATCTCCAATAACTATATTCAACCGAATGCACTAATTGTTATGATACATTAATTATTATCACTAGCTTGCACACCCACACCCACACCCACCCTTACACACCACCACACACACACACACACACACACACACACACACACATACACACACACAACGCGCGCGCACACACACACACATACCCCCCCCCCCCACACACACACACACACACACCATTGCGATGTTACCTACAAATCGGCAACAGTGTAGGACAAATCGACCACCCGACCCTCACATTCGAATAAGGCAATTTAGGCAATGGAAATCATATTCCACAAGTATGAAAAGCAAAATAGTGTTACAATAAAAAGGTATATCAATTAGCTGCAGTTTTCTTTTTTCTGCTGCCACAAGCAAGGGAGATAAATTGTGCAAGTTATTGTAGAAATTCTTCATCTTCGATCAAGAGAATGCTAACTATATCTCTAATTCTTGAGATTTCTTCATTAAATATAACGCATTTCTGACGGACGTGTTCGTACGAATTATAATCAAACAAAAAATGCATTTCATCTTCAGTCTGCGCGCCACACATGGGGTATGGAGACTGTGCAGATGTGTCAGTGGAAAACCATGTTTTGCAGGCATTTAGGCCTAAAGTTCTTATACTGAATCGAGCAAGATAACTCTTATGCCATTTCTGTGTTACAACTGTAACATACTTTTCTGTTTGAAAAACATTTTTAAAGGAAGAGTACCAGTTATACTTTTCTGATTCTTCTATGCAGGCATGCCAGTCTTGTTTGTAGGAAGCTATCATTCTGTCTGTACATTCCCACAAAAATCCTTGAGGGGAGAAAGATGAAGAGAGAGAGAGAGAGAGAGAGAGAGGAGAGAGAGAGAGAGAGAGAGAGAGAGAGAGAGAGAGAGAGAGAAGAGAGAGAGAGAGAGAGAGAGAGAGAGAGAGAGAGAGAGAGAGAGCGAGAGAGAGAACACTGAACACTGAAAAGTTTTATTGTACTTCGGCCTTAGGCCACTATACAAAACATGTTTCTGCCAGGGGGTAGGTATAGATCACAGCAGCAAACATTATATCCATTTGGCATTCCCACTTCTGCAAGCATACAGAATCACACTTCTAGTCTTCTAGTTATCATCATCATCCCCATCATCTTCTTCAGCATCTACATCACCATCGCTATCAGCACCTTCATTTTTCTTTACAGAGAGAGAGACAATGACAATGACAATGACAAATTCTTTTATTTCGAGGATAATGAATAAGCACTCATGTGCTTTTTTACATCCAGTCCCCGCCCGTAGGGATACATCTTAATAATAACCCAACACTTATACACTAAGAGAGAGAGAGAGAGAGAGAGAGAGAGAGAGAGAGAGGAGAGAGAGAGAGAGAGGAGAGAGAGAGAGAGAGAGAGAGAGAGAGAGAGAGAGAGCGAGGAGAGAGAGAGAGAGAGAGAGAGAGAGAGAGAGAGAGAGAGAGAGAGAGAGAGAGAGAGAGAGAGAGAGAGAGAGAGAGAGAGAGAGAGAGAGAGAAGATCCAAAATCAAATCCAAAACCAAGTAAAAATCAAGCAAAAGTCATGACTGTTACATATTCGTCTTTTCAAAGTTTTTTTGGTTTTTTTGTCAATAGCCAATGGCAGTTTAAAAGAATCGTCTCAGCCTCCCGTTCACCCACGACCCTTCAGACACGCTGGGGTGGGGACATAGGGAAAATACCCGCTAACAAGAAGGAAGGGCCATCACTCCATTGAAAAAACGTATTGACTGATGGAGTGATTTTCCTTGTTAATCGAGAACTTGTGAAGTGGTTGAAAAGATGCGCCTCCTCTGTGTGTGTGTGTGTGTGTTGTGTGTGTGTGTGTGTGTGTGTGTGTGTGTGGAGGGGTGGGGGGGGGTGACAGAGAGAGATTGTGTGTGTTGAATGTGTGTGTGTCATGCCCGCGCGCGAGTCTGTGTGTGTGCGTGTGTGTGTGTGTGTGGTGTGTGTGTTGTGGTGTGTGTGTGTGTCTGTGGTGTGTGTGTGTGTCTGTGTGGTGTGTGTGTGACCGTGTTTCACCGCGTTTGGCCAAATCCTCTCTGATATATAAAATGTGTGTCACCATAAATGCCAAAATGTATATTGAGTCTTTGTCATTTTGATTTTCAGAATGTCTTGGGATTCTAACGCAGGAGACAGAAATGAAGCAGCACATTCAAGAACATCTAATCAAAAACGGAATTTTTTAAAGTCTGTGAGATGCCCTTCAACTGCTATGTTGTCGTCGAGCATTATTTGCACAATTCATAGAACTGCACTTTTTGTATATATCACTGAGCATACAGTACAACCTTCACTTAGAATTAACATAACAGTGTCATAATTATACAGAAACAAACTCAACAAATCTTGCATAATAATAATAATAATAATAATAATAATAATAATAATAACACCAATAATAATAATAATAATAATAACAATAATGATAATAAATAACAAATGGAACTTATATAGCGATATATCTTGCAAAGACAAATCAAAGTGCATGCATTCGACCTAATCTTATACAGCCATGCAACCAATGACAAACAATCAATAGTTTAACCAAACAGATATTAGAAACATAGTACGCTGCAGACCAAAATCTATGAAATAAAATGTCAATAGTCAAATGATTTTTCAAAAGCTCACACACACACACACACACACACACACACACACACACACACACACACACACACACACACACACACACACACACAGAGGAGGACAGGCCATTAGAGGAACTGAAGCCTCCATCACTGCCAGCCACACACACACACACACACACACTACACACACACAACACACACACACATACACACACACATACACATACCACACACACACACATACACAACACACACACACACATACACATACGCACACACACACATACACATACACACACACACATACACACACCACACACTATACACACACACATACACACACACACTTACACACACACAACACACACACACACCACACACACACCACACACACACACACACACACAACAAGAGAGAGAGAGAGAGAGAGAGAGAAGAGAGAGAGAGAGAGAGAGAGAGAGAGAGAGAGAGAGAGAGAGAGAGAGAGAGAGAGAGAGAGAGAGAGAGAGAGAGAGAACAGTGATAATGGTCTGCAAATAGTGAAGGAGGGATTATGTCTCTTTCTTTCTGTCTTCGTCTCTCTGACTGTCTGTTTGTTTGTCTGTTTGCCATTCTGAATGTCTCTGCTTGTCTAAATGTCTGTCTGTCTGTCTGTCATTCAGTCTGTTGGTGGAACACACACACTCTCTGTGTCTCTCTTGTTGTCTCTCTCTGTGTCTCTGACTGTCTCTGTCTGTCTGTCTGTCTCTCTCCTCTCTCTCTCTCTCTCTCTCTCTCTCTCTCTCTCTCTCTCTCTCTCCTCTCTCTCTCTCTCTCTCTCTCCAAGCACAGCCACACTAACACATACGCGGACACACACACACACACACACACATACACACACACACTAACACCACACACACACACAGACACACACACACCTTGCGCAGACGTTAAGTCATGTTCCGCTTTTCGTTAGAGTAGGCCATTGTGTGCCGGTGGGAACAGATGAAGGAATTCACAAAACCGTATACACACAGGGACTGTATAATTTTTTTTTTACAGAACTGCCTATTCCATTCTCCTCAATATAAAATAATAGAATAAAATAAATAAAATAAAACACACACACATGCACACACACTCTAACATCCACACACCCACACCCACCTACCACCCCCTCCCTCCCTACACACACACACACACACACACACACACATACACCACACACACACACACACACACACACACACACACACACCACACACACAACATACACACAAAACCCAACATTGCAAAGACTCAGATAGGAGATTAGTGTATCCCAGTGTGGCAGGAAAAAACGTCATCTTTCAGCTGAGGCTGCTGAAGAGGCAAAGCCCAGGTGATCCATGGTCATCTGAAACAATCTGCAACATCAACCACAGAAAAGAAAGAAAGAAGAGATGAGGAGTGACCTGAAGAAGACAGCGGCAATCACTCCTTTAAAAGCGATGAAGTGGACAGAGAGATTTCCCTTTTATCAATATGAACAATGCCACTGTGATGAAAAGAATAAATTAAATGAAGGCGGTAAATGAGGAGAGAGAGAGGGAGGGTGGGAGGGAGGGAGAGAGAGGGAGGAGAACGTTATCCCCCCCCCCCCTCCCCAATTTAAAGACATGCGTTTATCTGGCACTGAGCATATGGAACAACCCTCTCGTAATATTTGCAGAGCATTGCTGTGTAGGTAATTTAAAAATACAAGTCCTGTACAATCTATCAAATAAAACAACAACCTGGAAGTAGAAGTCTACAACTGACTGAAAAAACTAACACAAAAAATAAGACCAACCAAAAATGAACTAGGCTACCCGCTGTCTAATAATGACAACAAGCAAAAACAAACAAACAAAAAAGGGGACAAAAACTAATTTACACTCCATCCAGGCGATTACTCATCTCTGTGTTGTTTGTTTCTCACCCCACAGTCCAGCTGCCCTGTGTGTTTGCGCTGTGGCTGACCAGCAGTGCTGGCTGACGTGTTGCTGTGGTGACCAGCAGTGCTGGCTGACGTGTTGCTGTGGTGACCAGCAGTGCTGGCTGACGTGTTGCTGTGGTGACCAGCAGTGCTGGCTGACGTGTTGCTGTGGTGAC
>CM054167.1:17178143-17180643 GCA_028751875.1 Rapana venosa | reverse complement strand
GCCTGTTCACTAACATGAGCCACTTTTAAGTGTGAATGTGTCCACTGAGGCCAGCGAGCAGACTTTCTTCAAAATGACAAGCATAGGAAAAGACCCAGCAATAGTATACTCATCCACACAGTAAGGGTAGTCATTTATTTATTCTTTTATTTCGAGGATAATTGGATAAGCACACATGTCCGTTTATTTTACATCCAATCCCCGTGTGCATGCAGTTGGCTTTTTTTTGTAAATTGTACCATCTGTTCGCGCAGGTGCACAGCGGCCAAACCTTCTAAAGCTAGAACGTATTCTAACATGACTGTGCTCAAGATGTTCTGCGTCTTTTCAAACACGGGACCACAGTTAACTGTTCCATCTGAAGGGTACGCAGAGATGGAGAGAGAGAGAGAGAGAGAGAGAGAGAGAGAGAGAGAGAGAGAGAGAGAGAGAGAGAGAGAGAGAGAGAGAGAACTCTCTGAACTCTGAACTCTGAAATTGTTTAATGTACATCGGCCTTTGGCCACAATACACATTGAGGGGCAAAATATTGAAGATGAAAAGTTGAAGATGAAAAAAATTCACATAAGTTTGGTAAGACTTTGGCATAATACCCTGGAGTGCACTCATAACTGTATACTCTTGCATAAGCATATTCCAACATCATGCCTAAATAAAGACTGTCGTATGCCAACAAATCAAAACAAAACACAGCTAAAAAAAAAAACTCAGTTCACCTTAACCACTTCCCAGGGTACCACAAAAAGACAATAGACCTATTAACAAAGTTATTGATGAAGCTATACCTGATATGTTAACACCTTCTCACCTACAAAATACAAACATCAAGCACATCATAAATCATAACATTTGAAATCATTGATGCTCATTAGGTTTTCTTGCATTTTCATAATAGTTACTATACTCACAAGTTATTGCATTCTCAAAACATTCACCACTCAAAAAAAACAACAACAAAAAAACAAAACAAAAAAAGTATACATCAAATACAACCATGTCAGCTCTAGGCTACTGCAATGTTAACACAATGCTGTATGGGGGGGAGGGGGGGGGGAACCGAAAAAAAAAAACAAAAACAAAAAAAACCAAAAAAAAAACCACACACACACACACACACACCTCACACACTGTGCTCTTTCATGTCATGTAACTTTTACGTCATAAAAAGAGAAAATGAGAAAATAGGGTGTTAATCAAAACATTGCAAGATATCACTTCAGAAACAATATTCACTCATGTTTGTTTTACAAGACTCGGCGCTACACAAGTTCCATACACTATTACCATTATTATTCATCACATGTCCTCTCAATCACATAAAATATGCAAATTTTCATCTGACAGTCCTATGCTGGACACTTCCTCAACTGCCTTCATACACACACACACACACACACACCGAACACGCATGCGCAGGGGCATCCATCCGCTCTTACACTCAACCCCCTCCCTCCAAATCACTCATACCAACACATACACACACACTCACACGCACGCACGCACAGAGAGAGAGAGAGAGAGAGAGAGAGAGAGAGAGAGAGAGAGAGAGAGAGAGAGAGAGAGAGAGAGAAGAGAAAGAGAGAGAGAGAGAGATAGAGAGAGCGAGAGACAATGACAATGACAATGACAAATTCTTTTATTTCCAGGATAATGAATAAGCACTCATGTGCTTTTTTACATCCTGTCCCCGCCCGTAGGGATACATCTTAATAATAACCGAACACTTATACACTCTCACAGTAGAAACAAGGGGAAATAACCATTTTCAAAATAGCCCCCCCTCCCAACAAAACACACACACACACACACACACACACACAAAAGAAAACCCTAAAAACACACCCACACCCCCTACCCCCACCCAAAAAAATCCCAACCAAAACAAACAAACAAGGAGAAAAAACAACCAAATCAACAAAAGAAGGAAAAAGAAAAAAAAAGAGAAAAACAAACAACAACAACAAGAACAACAACAAAACCAAGAAAAATAACAACAACCAAACTTAATAAGTCATAAAGATAAACATCCACACATTGTCAAATGGTACATATACTTGTTACATATAACAATATAATATTGAAATAGGACACTCATTAAAACTTAAGTACAGCGGACAAGCCCAATAAAGTATTGAAAATATAAAATAACAATAAGCAAAACGATAAAAGGTGAGATATACAGAGACAGAGGCAGAGAGACAGAAGTGTGTGTGTGTGTATTTCAGAGATAATATCCAATATATAATTCCCAAAACAGTACACGATCACCATAAACACTCTTTTTTTTATACTCGTTCAAATTATATGTCATGATAATGAAATAAACCCGATACCCATACATTCACAGAATAAAAAAAAGAAACAAAACAAAAGAAGAAATCTAAACCTATAAAGTCATTGAGAGAATGTGTTTAAGTGTGTGTGCGTGTGTGTGTGTGTTTGTGTGTGTGCGTGAGTATGTATGTGTGTGTGTGTTTTAGGGATAATACTAATTATATAA
>CM054167.1:17165643-17168143 GCA_028751875.1 Rapana venosa | reverse complement strand
CAGACAATGCGACAAACGCCAAACATACAACCACCCACTACCACCACCGCCACCACGACTTAAATCCTCACCAGTATTAGATTCATGGAACAATTTTGTCGAACAATCATTTGAATAAGTAAATTGAAAACGTGTGTGCATAGATTATAAAAGTAAATAAGACGATGTGCAGTGCTGGTCTTTTTTATGCTGAAATTGCTGGCTTGATTTTTGTGTTAATTATTAGAGTAACATAGATTCATACTTGACGATAAGATGCTGTAAGATATCATAAACACAGCACAGAACCATCATTATATGCAACATAATACAATATGGCATAATCAAGCACACTGCATTGGACTGCACTGCAATATAATACTTTTGCATTCGATACAACGCACAGTTTTCTGTGATGTTTTACTTAGTCAATGCATTTGTCATATGAAAGGAACAAGAGAACTATGACAACACCCGCCCGACAAAAAACCAGCACCCCCATCCCCACCCCCCTCTATCCTTGCAACCTCCTTATCCCCTTCAAAACACTATTTTCCCCAATTTTCTGTTCATTTTTTGTGTGTGTTTTTTTAAAGATCATACAGTACTTCATAGTTCTTTCAAATGCACGGTAAGCTGTTGAAATAATAATTATATGCCTATTACTACATTGCATCATGAGCATTTTAGACATCAAAAGGTAAGCTTTTATCATAACCGTTCAAGATTTTCTCCTGGAGTTAACACCAGTTTAGACTCCACTCTACCAAAAGTCATATTCAGACCAAGTTATAAAACGAGGACCTGCGAGCAAAATTCTTAGACGGTTAAGCTCTGTTCTGCTTTTTGGAGGAGTAGGCCACGTTGTGCCGATGGGAACAGATGCAACAATTCCCAAAATTACATCCACACGGCGACTGAATGTCAAATAAAAAGCACATGACTGCCGCTTATTTTTTGACAAAAGAAAAAAATCAAAACAAATAAGAATAAAGAAGTGAGTTAAATAGATACGCTTGTGGGCCCAAAACTTCCCCACATCCATTAGACCATGAGTGGTGGTCTGGGTGCTAATCTTTCGGATGAGACGATAAACCGAGGTCCCGTGTATTACACAAAATTATTTAGCGCGCGCGTAAAAGAACCCACGGCAACAAGAGAGTTGTCCCTGGCAAAATGTTGTAGAAAAAGCCACTGTGATAGGGAGACAAATGCAGTTGAAGACAGGGGAACATATGGGTAGTATATTCTTGTAGCGATGTGCTCTCCCAGAGAAGAGCAGCCCGAATAAATGCCATGCAGAGAATCTTGCCCTGACCTAAAGGGGTATGAACATGAAAATGAAAACTGAAAAAAAAATAACGTATGCGACGCTCCACCACGAAATGAGTCCCTTAGCAGCTGACCCACTTTTCCGTTAGGAGGCAGGTGACATTTGAGGCTGGTGGGGGTCATGATGTCGATTTTGACATTTTGATTGATTATAACGCTATTGCCGTTTACCTTGTCATGAAATATCAAGGCATATGAGTTTGGTTCCTTTTGCTTTTATACGTGTTTTAAAAAAATACCCAAGCCCTCATTCTGACCACCTATTATGATGCTAAACTTGTCATTTTTTTCCCATTTTGTAACGTACCTGTAGTGTATTATTTCAATGTGTAATAGCTTGTCATAGAATTGTCCGATTTTCAGTCTGCGTTTTGCATTCAATAGCCTTTCTATTGCAGATAAATAACATGTCAATAACTAAAGGCTGACCTCTGGTGCAATGTGACCATTATGTGGTGGAGTGTCACATGTTTGTTATGGAAAATGTGTACAGGACACAAATCCCCTGTCAAGCTAGGGACACAGGAAGCCAGCAGTACAGTGCTTGTCCCAGGACTGAAGGAATTGGTTCCTCTGTGTGTGTGTGTGTGTGTGTGTGGTGTATGTGTATGTGTGTGTGTTGTGTGTGTGTGTGTGAGTGGGTGTGTGAGTGTGTGTGTGTGGGGAGTGTGGGTGTGTGGGTGTGGTGTCTGTGTGGGTGTGTGAGTGTGTGAGAGTGTGGGTGTGTGTGTGTGTGTGTGTGAGTGTGTGTGTGTGTATTGTGTGGTGTGTGCGTGTGTTTGTGTTGTGTGTGTGTGTGTGTGTGCGTTGTGTTGTGTGTGTGTGTGTCTTCAATTTTACGTCTGTTCACTTAAAGTGATATTAGACGTGTGTGTGTGTGGGGGGGGGGGATGTGTGTGTGTGTGAGTGTGTATGTGTGTGAGAGAGAGAGAGCTGGAGAGAGCGAGAGAGCGAAGAGAGAGAGAGAGAGAGAGAGAGAGAGAGAGAGAGAGAGAGAGAGAGAGAGAGAGAGAGAGAGAGAGAGAGAAAGAGCGAGAGAGAAGAGAGAGCGAGAGAGAGGGAGAGAGCGAGAGTGAGAGAGAGAGAGAGAGCGAAAGAGAGAGCGAGAGAGAGAGAGAGAGCGAAAGAGAGAGCGAGAGAGTGAGAGAGAGCGAAAGAGAGGGAGAGAGAGAGAGTGAGAGAGAGAGGA
>CM054167.1:17158473-17162643 GCA_028751875.1 Rapana venosa | reverse complement strand
GGAGGGAGGGGGGGAAAGGGGAGGGGAGAGAGAGAGGAGAGAGGGAGGGGAGAGAGAGAGAAGAGAGGAGAGACGCTTGAGTTTGCCCCAATTTTATTGTCATTGCCCAAGTGGCCCCTATTGACGGGGGGGTTATACACGACTTTTTTTTGTAAATACAAATAAAACAAGAAAAATACTGTGCATTTAACGTAACAAAAACCAAAAAAAAAAAAAAGACTCTTATGAACGGATACGATTTTAAGCTGTGAGTAAAATCATTTTAAAAAATAAACACAAAGTAATAAAGGGGATGAAAAATTTAAAAAACCCAATAACAATAACAAAATAATGAAAAAAAACATTCAAATGCTATATTAGCCCACCATTGACTTTTATGTGAAATTTTCAAAAAATTTTTGCTGGGACTCAGGTAATTATAAATGTTTTTTATGTTTCACAAATTTGGGGGTTTACAAAATATAAATTTTACTTGTTTAGTACAAATTTTAAGTAAGGGAAACTTAGCGAAATTTGTCTTAATTTAGTGTTCAGCAATAAATTTTGAAACCATTTGATACAAATATCATGGGGAATAAGATGAAAAAATATCTTCCCTTGGGAAAGTTTGATTGAGAACACCAAAGTTTTCCCCAGGGAAAACTATGTTGACAATGAAAAGGAAAGGCACTTCTCATCAAAAATATGACCCACATAGGGCATGGGAACTTTTTTGGGACTTTTCCGGGTTAAACTTTTTTTTGATTGAACCCGGTTTTCTTAGTCGAAATTGAAAAAAATTAGCCCGATCCCTTTTTCAGTGCTTTTCGAAGATATTTTCAGTTGAAAATCCACTTAACGAAAAAAACCAGCAGTATTTATCTTTATTTCCATGCCCGGTGCCAATTTTGTTTAATGAACAAATAAATTGTTTTAAAATTCAGAAAAACCCATGTCGTCCTTTCTGAAAACCACACATTCCAAAACCTGTTTGAAAAAAAATTTTTTTTAAATTTGAATGCCCAATTTTTTCCCCAGCCCATTTGTAAAACCATCATGTCAAAGACTCCCCTCATAAACTGACCCGGGAAGTTTCAGTGTTTTGCCGTTTTTTAATCACTTACAGAGTTTTGATGTTTAAAATATCTTCCCGTTTCTCCTTTATAGTACGTATTTGACGAATGGATTGGGACATTAAAAAAACGTTTGATAGTATGTATGTATTTTTTCTATTTGGGTTTAACATAAGTCCCCATATTTCAGTGAAATGAAGTAAATTTTTTTGAAATCAAACAATTTCCAAAATAAAGAAAATTACTATTCAGCTTTCGTAACGTTTTTTAATTTCGATTACCCCTTTTTTTTCCCTTTTCCTGCAAATTCACGATCCCAAACAAACTTAGTTCTTTTAAAATGTCATCCTAGGTATTTATAAAATTTCAGACTTTCCTTCGCTTTCCTAAAACCATTTTTACGCATGAAAAATGCCCCCCATTCTAAAAATATGATGTTGTTTTTTCCATATTGAGAAAAATTGGGGTCTCCCCTTTCCCTTTTAAATTTGTGGTTTTGAAACTATACCGTGTCCAAAGGATCATATCATGGCAAATATTTAAAATCCCTCCATTGCTCTGGATAAACTAATAATTTTTCCTTTTTTTGTTAATCAAGGCTAATTCTTTTACAAAAAAAAAAATAATTGTGGACTTAAATATACACCCCGCTTACTTTTTTGGTTTTCGAAATTTTCCGAATAATCATACCCCGCGCGAACTTAATTGATTTTATAAAATCCTTTAGTCCCATATAAATTTACCTTTTAACTTTTTTACGCGAAATCATAAGATATTACGTTTTAACAGAATCGAACCCCCTTACAAAATGAAAATGAAAAATTTGATTTGATTCAAGTTTTTTTAAAAAATAAGTATAGGGTAAAATATTGATCAAATTTTTTGCCCCGAAAACTGTTGTTCTTAAAGCAGTTTTTTCATTTCTTCCCCATTATTTAAACCCTTTTATTAAAATTAAGTATTATTTTGTGAGATGAGTGGGGGTACCACGATAATTGTTTTTTTGTGCTGTCGTTTTTGTAAATGGGAAAAATTTATAGATTTGGGGCCCCCCCCAAAAGGGAAAAGCCCCTTTTAAAAACATCGTTGAAGAGTTGAGTTGGGAAGGAAATAAAATTGAGGGGGCTTTTTTTTAGCATTTGCCTATTATTTTGTCTGGACCCATTTTTTTTTTTTTAATGCTGGATCCCGGCAAAAAAACTTTTTTTTCTTGATGGTTCTTTAAAAACAATGGTCAAAATTTCTCTTCTTCCCGTTAAATTTTCCATCTGTTTTAACTATCATCCGAGCTGTTAAAAAGGTAAAATGTTCATCCCTTCTTGAATGTTTTTGATTATATACAAAGCCTTTCGATTCCAGCCTAAATTAAGCCCAAAAAATGTTTTGGCGCGTTAAAAATTTTTTATTTTACCCATAATTCTTTCAAATTTGTTCTTTATTTTTCCCTTTAAGACATATTCTTTTCGCGTGTGTGTTAACTCCTTTTTTTTAATTACAGATTTGCTGACATCGCTTTAAAAACTTTTTAGTAACCTCTTTATTCTTGCTTCTTTTTTTTGATTTAGTAAAAACCAGCATTCATTTCCCTTTCCCCCCACCAAATTTTCGGACCTGATGAGCGCCCCCCAAAAAGGAATTAAAAATATTTACACTTTTATTTATAAGTCGGCAATGATTAAAAGCTTTCTGTTTTTTTCGAGAAATTCAACGTGTTCGCTCATTTTTGTATGTTCAGCATTACTGTCAGACCATATGATTTTCTTTCACCCCTTTGCTCTGACCGTTTTTCAGTACAAACGACACTTTCCAGTTGTTTCAAGGAAGATGCCCGAATAACACAGTCTCCAATGCACAAATCGAAATTGATAAAAATAGCAGGAACAAGAAAATAATCGATAAACGCAACCGAGGGGTACAAAAATATAGTTTTCCCCCTTTTTTCTCCCACGCCGCCATTAAAACCATTCAAACATAAAACATAAATTATAAGATTTACCAAATGTTAAATTTACCATCCTTCGGAAACGCCCCAAACTTCGTATCCTACTATCAAAATTTTGATTCTAAAATTAAATTTTTCTTTTTTTCTGGTAGCTTTTTCTGCCTGTTGATTTTAAATTCCATAAACATAAGATACATGGTGTCCCCTTTTTGAAGTATTGTACAAGTGTTTCCCCTAATAATAAATACCCTTTTTAACCCTCTTCATCATAAACAGGGCTTCCCTTGGGGCAAAAAATAGCAATAGCAAGTAAATCTTTATTAATTAAAAATAAACTTTTTTTATTCTTAAAGCAATTTTATTATTACTCTAGCATAAAATTTTTTAAAATTTATTTTAAAATCTAGCATAGCAAAAAACCTCCCCAGAATTTGCCCTGGTGAGAGGTTTTTTCGCGGGGCACCAAATTGATATAATCCAAAAAAATAATAGGTTTAAACAAAGTGGAACAAGAAAAGTTCGTAAATATAAAATCAATCTTTTTAATATGTATAAGGAAACATCTTTCGTTTATTGTGCAAATTTTAAATTATAATTTAAAAAAAGTTAAACATTGGATGGGCAAGCCTTCCTAGTTTTCTTTAAAAGCTGTAACGCAGTCTCTTTGCTGCGTCACCCCGTCGCCCTTTTTGCAGCAGAGGATGGGACAGGTGATTGCCTGGGGGACGGGCAGAAGGGACCCCCTTCCCGTTTTGGGGCTGGAGGGGGGCTGTCATGTGCCCTGTTCTGGTATTGGGAGGACTGGGTGAACGCCGCGTGGGTGTCCTGCATCTCCCCCACCCTCCGGCAGCTACCCGCTGCGCCTCCGTGTTACCCGACAGCAGGGGGTGAAGGGAGGGGAAGAAGAGGAGCGGGGCCATGACGTATACCCTGGGAGCTGGGGGGTTTCCCCCTGAGGCCTCTTTCCCCTGCGAGGGCGAGGAATTGCCCCCGGGACGGGTCTTGAGGGAAAAGGCCCGGGGGGGGGTTTTGGGGTTCCCCCTTTTACAATGAGCGAAGGACGGGAATCTGCATGCCCCCGGCCCACCCCAGCTTTCCCCCGTGGAAAAAAAGTTTTTTCCCTTCCCCCGCGAGCTCTGCCCCCCCAAACTGTGCCCGCCCCTGTCAAATCTTTGC
>CM054167.1:17143473-17150973 GCA_028751875.1 Rapana venosa | reverse complement strand
AACTATACAGTCGTTGAGGGAGAGAATATGAGTGGGTGAGTGGGTGATGTGAGTGAGTGTGTGTGTGTGTGTGTGTGTGTGTGTGTGTGTGTGTGTGTGTGTGTGTGTGTGTGTGTGTGTGTGTGTGTGTGTGTGTGTGTGTGTGTGTGTGTGTGTGTGTGTTTGTGTTTGTTTGAGCGTGTGTGTGGGGGTGTGGGGTGGGGTGGGGTGTTTCAGGGATAATACTAATATGTAATACTCACATAGCACACGATCAACACAAACACTTTTTAATTATGCTCCTGCAAATTGAATGTCATGGTAATAAAATAAGTGCAATACCCATACACTCACATAATAAAGAGGGGGAAAAGCCAATAAAGTCATAAAAAGAACATCTACACATTGTAAGTAATAGAAACAAAATATTTTTTTTCCAGGATAATGAATAAGTATTCATGTTCTTTTTTACATCCAGTCCCCGCCCATGGGGTCACATTTAAAAATGAGGAGGGAGTAGCAGGAGGTGGTGGAAGAGGAAGAGGAGGAAGTGGAGGAGGAGGTGGAAAAGGAGGAGAGAGTGAGAGTGAGAGAGAGAGAGAGAGAGAGAGAGAGAGAGAGAGAGAGAGAGAGAGAGAGAGAGAGAGCAATTTTAAATAAGGATAATGACATTCCACTCGACGCACACACTGCCTTTGAAAGAACAACTCAAGTTGTCATATAATAATATACAGAATACACTGGTACTGCAATATGCAAGGCAATGCATATTTTGACATCTATTACTGTTATATAGTATCTGTATACTTCTTTAGTTATATTACAAGCACCCCCAAAACCACATACAACTAAGTAAATAGAATGAAGACGATGATAGAGCGGAGGTATGTTTTTTTGTTGTTAATTTTTATTTACTAATTATATCTGTAAACATTGCAGATGCTGAACCAATCTTGCTTGGAAAACATACGACAAAACCTGAACCAGCATGTTCTTGTTGTACGCTCTGAACAGCACACAATGCTATATAGTCATCTACTGTGATTAAGACAGCCTTTCACAGACTGTCGATTACCGACGCCTGTAGGGACCCCTGCAAAAGACAGCCCTGCCCCCATGGGCAGACAAGGCCTATGTACGACCATTTCATGTCACGTCCAAGAATGTCTGAGTAGTTAAGGTCGGAGCCTTGTGTGACACGTCTATTAGCCACAGGACATGTGTATCAAAGATGTTTTCTGAAGGTAAACTCTACAGACTGATATTTTCACCTCACCTTCACCTATCCCTGTTAGTCTTGTAGTCCGTAGGGGCAGCACTGAAGAGTTTGCAGCCAGCTTCCTCCACTCCCCGCGGTCCTCTGCTTTCTGTAGCATTTCGTTCCACTCAAGGCCAGTTCACTCTCTGGTGATGTCTGGCCATCGTTTTCTTTTTCGGTGTGATGGCTTTGTACCCGCCAAAAATAGTTATAGCTTGGATAGCAAATTTTGGTTATGATGGTTCAGAATTTCGAAGGTACCATGATTACTGGTGTTGATTGGGATGACCTCGACCCCGACCTTCTCATTTCTATTTTTATAGTGTGTGTGTGTGTGTTATTTTATTTATTTATTTATTTAATTATTTATTTATTCTTCTATAACGAGGAAAATGGGATAAACACTTATGTGATTTTTTACATCAAGTCCCCGTGTGTATGCGGTTGTGTACATGTTGTCATCCGTTCCCACCGGCACACAATGGCCTACTCTTACGAAAAGTGGACCAGGATTTAACGTGTGCGCAAGATGTTTTGCGTGCGTTCGCACACGGGGCCTCGGTTTATAGTCTCATCCGAAGTGTGCGTGTGTGTGTGTGTGTGTGTGTGTGTGTGTGTGTGTGTGTGTGTGTGTGTGTGTGTGTTGTGTGTGTGTGTGTGTGTGTGTGCGCGTGTGTGTGTGTGTGCATGCGTGCGTGCATGAGTGTGTGCGTGCGTGCGTGCGTGCGCGCACGTGTGTGTGTGTGTGTTTGTGTGTGTGTAAAAGACAGACCCCAGCATTCCCAGGGGGGGGGGGGGGATTTATTTCTTGTTTTGATGTTTTTCTTCGGTCGATACTCTGTAGACACGCCTACTGTTACACGTGTAGGTTTAGTTTGGTGGTTTTTGTGTTTTCGTTGTAAAGTGTTATTATTCATAGGCTTGTGATGGTGCTGACAGAACACACCATGGGGTGAGAAAGCCTAGTGGTCAGAGCACTGCCCTCGCCATCTGACGGCCCGGGTTCAAGCCCAGGTTCAGGCCACCTCCGAGATGCCTGTTCAAGGGGATCCCCCCTCCCCACCCCGCCCCCACCCCTCAACCCGGAATTAAAAACAGTAGTGAAAGAAGAAATGAAAAAGCGTGTGGGCCCCCAAGAACCTCTACTCTCCACCATACAGAGGAGAAAACTGATGTGGTTTGGTCACACCACAAGACACAACACCTTAGCAAAAACCATCTTGCAGGGAACGGTTGAAGGCAAGAGAAGAAGAGGCCGCCAAAAGAAATCATGGGTTGACAACATCAAAGACTGGACCGCCCAACCCCTGCAACACCTTCTACTAGCCCACACAGGATCGTGAAGCATGGGAAAAGATCTCTGTTGAGTCTTCTCTCATGTCCCCCCCCCCCCACCTACGTCCTTTGGGACATGGGACTGAGTGAGTGTGAGTGAATGACTGGTTTTCTTAACGTGGTATTTGATTTATTTATTTATTTATGTTATTCTTTTATTTCCAGGATAATGATGGAATAAGCACTCGTGTGGTGTTTTTTCCAACCAGTTCCCGTGTGTGTGCAGTTTTTGTACATTTTGTCATCCGTTACTACCGGCACACAATGGCCTACTCTTCCGAAGAGCGGAAGGGCACCATCAACGGGAGGCGGTTGTATTGACGTCTGTGTGACAAGTGAAATTCACGTTTAGTCAGTACAAGAGTAGCAGATGAAATTGCTCTAGCACTGATTCCTGTAAAGCAGACCAAATCAAAGCGCTTGCAATTAATTCATATTTTATTGCGCATGATACCGTTCACAATATTAGGATATGAACTTCACAAAATTCACAGGCACGCACACACACGGGGACTGATTGTAAAAAAAGCATATGGGTGCTTATTCATTATCCTCGAAATAAAAGAATTTGCCATTGCCATTGCCATTGCCACACACACACACACACAGGCACGCTCGCACGTACACACACACACACACACACACACACAAAACACACACACACACGCACGCACACACACGCACGCACACACATACACATGCGCACGCACACACACACGAACACCACACGCCCGCACGCACGCACACGCACACACACACTTAGGCAGTGTAATGGATATGGAGGTGAATGTTGAAATGTATGGACATTATATGAGGGGACTATATTATCAGGTAGGAAATAAGTATGTTTTAAGGCTGGATTTTAAAGCATCAAATGTAGGATTTGGGCGAAGGTTGAGAGAGAGAGAGAGAGAGAGAGAGAGAGAGAGAGGAGAGAGAAGAGATGAGAGAGGAGAGAGAGAGAGAGAGAGAGAGAGAGAGAGAGAGAGAGAGAGAGAGAGAGAGAGAGAGGAGGGGGGGGTCTTTCCAGATGGAAAGACCAGAAAGATCGACGGCCAACAGTGCTTTATTTGAATCTGGGTGTTTGAAAGCGCGAAGTATCTGCAGCTGAACGAAGGGAACGGGATGAAGTGTACAGAATGTAGTGAAAAGTGGTTTTTTGGAACTTGACAACACATTCATGTGCATAAAGTATCACAATGTTAAACATGTGAAACATTCATATGCTAACACCACGTACAATACCACAACAGTCAAACGTATTCTTTGTTCGAACACTCTTCTTCTTCGTCGTCGTCTGACGCTCAGACAGCAACGATTATTGCCTGTTATATGAGTGAAAATGCGTCACGCTGCCGTTAAGCGCCTGACAAGTCAGGTCCAGCCTAATCCGACTTCGGCATGGGAGATACATGTTATCTTTTTAAAGTCTTTCTGGGGAAAAAAAGAGCAAGAGAAAGGACCAAGAAGGCAAAGGATAGACACAAATAAGCTGGCAGGAAAAAAAGGAGGAAGGCAGAAACAAAGAGAGCTATAGAAAAGAGGACATTTCTTGCACAAATTTTCCAGAAGATGGAGGGGGGGGGGCGTTATTTATATTGACTTATCTCCCGCATCCCCTCGAGGTATACATTCTTGAACTTGCAATATACTCATCATTCTTTCTTCACCACAGACAACTTTGAGCTGATCAGCACCTCTTGTGCTAAGCAGGCGGGCGACTGATGATGCTGTCATGGCCTACAATGAAGAATGGGCTGACCCCCAGAGGTGACTTTGCACAGCCCTTGTCTATGGCTGCTTCCCCGCGAGGGTGTGTGGCAGGGGTCATTAAGAGGAGGAGGAGGAGGTTGAGGCATCAGGATGATCAAAGGTGAGGTAGGGAACAGTGGCATCGGTTGGCCTGCAGCAGCCCTCACTGCTGCCCCAGTAGTAGAGAGGTGGGGAGAGAGAGAGGTGGGGAGAAAAGAGAGAGAGATAGAGAAAGAGAGAGAGAGAGAGGAGAGAGAGAGGAGAGAGAGAGAGAGAGAGAGGAGAGAGAGAGAGAGAGAGAGAGAGAGAGAGAGAGAGAGAGAGAGAGAGAGAGAGAGGTGTGTGTTTGTGCGTGTGTCCGCGCGCACGTGATTGGGTGTGTCTTCAGTAGTGTTTTCTCTATACCCCAAGTTTTTTTTTAAATCTTCTGCATGCGTTTACTCGCAAACAAAAGTTTTTTTAAAAGGTAAAGCATTCCTAATACCCACGCGATCATTGAGAAGCGAGGCGTCAGAGACCTCAACTTCTCTGGAGACCAGCATTTTGAAGGCAGCGCCCATCTCCTCTCCCTCGCTGCTTTACCTTCCCTGACCCTAAAGAGGGAAGATACCCATTTACAGCTGTGTGAACTGAAGAACTGTACTGGAGCCAAGGCTTGCAAACGGTCACCCATCCACTTAGTAATCACGCTCAATGCTGCTTTACCCTTAGCTTGGGGAAAGCGAGTGCTCTGACCACTGAGCTATCCCGTCCTTAAAGGAAAATAAAACACTAATAGGCCTGAACATTCACGTTTACACAAAAGATTACCGCAATCCATACCCTCAAAATCAGCAAGATGCCACTGCAGGGATTCAAACGCACGACCTGCTGAGTCCATGGGATATGATGGAGAAGTCAAACGTTGCATCCACTCGGCAGTAGCAGGGGTTTCGGGGCTGATGATCAAATGGCGAAAACTACAGGAAAAGGCAATTTTGTCCGTTTCTCCCCAAAGCAGGGAAAAGGTGTTACCGAAATGATATCGGAATTGCTGGAGCAGAAAATACATCTTAGCAATTTCAGTTGTGTGTGTGTGTGTGTGTGTGTGTGTGTGTGTGTGTGTGTGTGTGTGTGTGTGTGTGTGTGTGTGTGTGTGTGTGTGTGTGTGTGTGTGTGTGTGTGTGTGTGTGTGTGTGTGTGTGTGTGTGTGTGAGAGAGAGAGAGACAGAGAGGGATTCAAGAAAAAGGTAGAGGGAAAATAATGTATGGAATTTATATAGCGCTTAATCTTGTAAAGCAACAAATCAAAGCGCTCAGATGAAAGAGAGAGAGAGAAAGAGAGAGAGAGAGAGGGAGAGAGGGGGGGAGGGTGAAGATAGACAAACAGACAGGCAAACAGGCAGGCAGACAGGCAGGCGGGCAGGCAAGTATACAGGCAGTCATATTGACAGATACCACATAAATACATACATACAAACAGACCAAAACACATAAAGGGGGGTAGTGAGAAAGACAGAAAACAAGAGAGAGAGCCCCCCCCCACCCCCCGCCCCCCCCCCCAAGAAAATCCTAGATGAGAGAGAGAGAAAGTGAGACAGAGAAACAGAGACATAGATAGGCAGGCAGGCAGGCAGGCAGGCAGGCAGGCAGGCAGACAGACAGAGAGCATTCCGTTATGTCCTGTCATTTGGCTTTAAAACAGCTTTCAAATCTTCATCCAAGTTGCTCAAGCACATTGGTCTGGGAGGCAGTAGTTTTGCAGCTACAACCCTTTCAGAGCTAGAATATTCTTTCTGTTGTTCCAACCTAAAATACTTGGGCTTAGTGCTAGTCTTTCGCGAAAAAAAAAAGGAAACAAATCTAGTCCCCATTTCCTATTTTCGTCACAATCAAGAAAGCAGACAAGCAAACAGACAATGGGACAAACACCAAACACACAAATACCCACTACCACCACCGCCATCACGACTTAAATCCTCACCAGTATTAGATTCATGGAACAATTTTGTCGAACAATCATTTGAATAAGTAAATCGAATTCGTGTATGCATAGATAAAAAAAAGTAAATAAGACGATGTGCAATGCTGGTCTTTTTATGCTGAAATTGCTGGCTTAATTTTTGTGTTAATTATTAGAGTAACATAATATCATCCTTGACGATAAGATGCAGTAAGATATCATACACACAACACAGAACCATAATCATACACAACAGGATATGATATGACATAATAAAGCACACTGCACTGTACTGTACTGCAATATAATACATTTGCATACAACACAGCACAAAGTTTTGTGCGATGTGTTTAGTTAATGCATTAATCATATGAAAGGATCAAGAGAACTATGACTTAATACCCGCCCCAAAACAAAACAGCACACCCCCCCCCCCCTCCACTCTATCCTTGCAACCATCTTATCCCCTTCAAAACACTATTTTCCCCAATTTTCTGTTCGTTGTTTTGGTGTGTTTTTTAAAGAGCATACAGTACTTCATAGTTCTTTCAAGTGCAAGGTCAGCTGTTGAAATAATAATTATATGCCTATTACTATATTGCTTCATGAGCATTTTATACATCAAAAGGTAAGCGTTTATCATACTCGTTCAAGATGTACCCCCGGAGTTAACACCAGTTTAGACTCCATTCTATCAAAAGTCATATTAAGACCAAGTTATAAAACGAGGACCCGTGAGGAGATTCTTAAACGGTTAAGCTCTGTTCTGCTTGTTAGAGGAGTAGGCCACTGTGTGCCGATGGGAGCGGATGCAAACATTCCCGAAATTACATCCACACGGCGACTGAATGTAAAATAAAAAGCACATGACTGCCGCTTCTTTTTTGACAAAAGAAAATAAACCAAATAAGAATAAAGAAGTGAGATAAATATATACGCATGTGGGCCCAAAACTCCCCCCATCCATTAGACCATGAGTGGTGGTCTGGGTGCTAGTCTTTCGGGTGAGACGATAAACCGAGGTCACGTGAGTTACACAAAATTATTTAGCGCGCGTAAAAGAACCCACGGCAACAAGAGACTTGTCCCTGGCAAAATGTTGTAGAAAAAAGCCACTGTTATAGGAAGACAAATACAGTTGAAGACAGGGGAACATAATATGGGTAGTGTATTCTTGTGGCGACGTGCTCTCCCTAAGAAGAGCAGCCCGAATAAACATCTCGCAGACAAATCT
>CM054167.1:17100973-17140973 GCA_028751875.1 Rapana venosa | reverse complement strand
TTGAAGGTGTGTAGTATTCAGCATTAGTGCATGCGTTTGTCGAGTCGAGTTTTCCTAATGTATGTAGTAGGGACAGGAGGGAGAAAAAAAAGTATGCCCAGTTGCGACTGTGTTCTAATAGTTATAGCACTGTCGATGGACACGATTGTTTCTTCGTCTCCTTTGTTGTATGCTTCTACAGCAAATAGTGCTGTCTGCCAACAGAAGAAAAACGCCTTGCGCTGTCATTCGCCTTCTATCTACAACCACTCTGAACTTCTTTCTATATTTTCTGCATTCTTTTCTGACAAAATCCGTAACATTCGCTCTAGCTTGGATCAGACTCCTTTCCAGCCTGCAATTTGTGATCCTCAATTTTCTGGCACTCCTCTCCTGTCTTTTCATCCAGCAAGCGAGAAAGAAATCGAGACAATTCGGAAAGGAATGACTATAAAATCATGCGATCTCGACCCCATACCTGCTTCTCTTTTCGCTCAGTGCCTGCCACAGCTTATACCCGCTATCACAAAGATAGTGAACTCATCTCTTGTTTCTGGAAATGTCTTAGCTTCTCAAAAGCAAAATGCTTTAGTCACACGCTATCAACAAAGCTTGACTTGACCCCCCTTTAAAATTCTGGAGGAATTACAGATTGTTTCCAACCTACTTTTAATCTCTAAAGTCCTTGTGAAGAGTAGTTCTTAAACAGCTCAAACAAACCTTTCTCCGGACAGTCGACTTTCCTGCATTCTGTCTGCTAATCGGCTACCCCAGCACAGAAAATCTCCTGGTCACACCTTAAACTTGCTTCTACTTGCTTCTTGATCGGGGTTATTCCTCCTCATCTACTCGACTTATCTGAGCCTTTCGACACTATTGACACACTCGATTCCTTCTCTCCCGTCTTCAAGAAAAACGTTGGTGTTGTACAGCCCTCACTGGTTTCCTCATTCCTGATGACCGTTTCAGACAGTCACAGTAAAATAAGATGCAGTCCGTACCTGCCTGACGGAATGTGGAGAGTCCGCAGGAATCAGTTTGGGAACTGTTCTTTTCACTCTTAACAGTCCACTGTCACATATAATTAACCGTCATCAGATCAACCATTTTGTTATGAGGTTGATCTTTCAGGATTCTAAGCAGAGACAATCCTGAAAATCTGCTTTCTTTGCTAAATATGGTACTTCTTTCATAGTTTCCAAAACTGGATGATAGAGAACCAGTTACAACTAATCGTTGATAAAACTGAGTCCATGCTTGAGGATCCAAAAAACAAACTCTCTTCATGTACAACAGCTTCAATATAAATTTGCAATGCATCAGTCCTCTATCCATGCTGTAAAGTATCTAGGGGGTCATTTTAAACAACACCCTTCTATGCAAAACTTCTCCCAGACTGCCAGTCGTGCTACTATCAATTTTGGTATTGTGCAATTTGAAAGTACCTGTCAAGGACACAACATCAAATGTGGATCTCTCATTTCTTTCACGTCTGGATATTGCCAATTTCTTATGTCTGGTATGCATGCATTATCTATCCACTCCCTTCAAGTATTGAAACTCTGCAGCTCGCTAGTCCTCAGAATAAAAAACAATTTGAGCCATTACCCTCTTATCGATCTCTCGCTGGTGCCAGTGCCACAAAGAATAAACGTAAGATCAGTACTCCTGTTCAAAATGTCTCACAAAACAAGCACCATCCCTCCTCTGTGAATGTCTCACCTGTTACACCCTTCTCGTTCCTTCGCTCTGCTGCAGCTCTTTGTTACAACACCTAGATTCAGCCAGTTTCACTGTTGGCCCTCTCTTTTCTCTGTTTTTGGTTCATCGATTAGGATATGGCTCATATCTCTTCTTCGCAAAAAGACTTCTTTAGACACTTTTATTCTTGGCCTCAAGATATATGGTTTCAAAACATAAGAATTTCCCTCCTGTTTCATTTCATAGCTAACCTGCTTTTCAACAAGCCAAAAATTCCATCACCCTGCCAAAGTGTATAAAGTGTGTGTGTGTGTGTCGCTCTAATTATTCGTTAATTTTACATGTAGCTTCTTTTCTTGTCCTATG
This sequence comes from Rapana venosa, assembly GCA_028751875.1. Classification (NCBI taxonomy): domain Eukaryota; kingdom Metazoa; phylum Mollusca; class Gastropoda; order Neogastropoda; family Muricidae; genus Rapana; species Rapana venosa. The sequence continues at coordinate 17,138,927 of CM054167.1, read as the reverse complement.
TGTTGTGAGTGTGTGTGTGTGTGTGTGTGTGTGTGTGTGTGTGTGTGTGTTTGTGTGTGCATTTGGACTTGTTTAGAAACTATTACTTGCTATTAGGTTGCATGACTGTGTAGGAATGGGTGAGTGCAAGCGGCTTTGATTTGTCTGTGCAAGATACAGCGTATATAGATTCAATTATACTAATAAATATTTAATAATAATATTATTAGTATTATATATTATTATTATTTTATTAATATTATTATTATTATATTATTTCTAGTATTATTATAATGATGACACCACGATTAGGAGTCGCGTATTGACGCAGAGTAAGAGAAAAGTGTTAATTCAAGTCTTTTGATTTTTTTTTTAATCTAGGAGAATGACCCAATGAAGGTTAGAACATAAACCAGAAAAATATCACTGGAAGAAAGAAGCAAGGCAGAAGCAAAGAAAGGGATAGAAAAGAGGACATTCCCAGTACAAAATTTCCAGGAAGATGGGGATGTATTTCTACGGACAGGCCCCCCCCCCCCCCCCCAACACCCGATGAGAAAAACCATCTGAGATGAGGATTTCAATTATTCACCAGGATCTATGGTTGTTCTTATATAGTGATAGGGGGACGGGTAGCTCCAGTGGTCAGAATACTTGCTTTCCCCCAGCAAGTTAAGCGCATCACGCGTGGTTACCATCGGATGGGTGGCCTTTTCACGCCTTGGCTGCAGTACAATTTCCCCAGTTCACTCTGCTGTAATGGGTACCTTTCCTTTTAGGGTCAGGAAGGCAAAGCAGCGAGGGAGAGGAGATAGCGCCGCCTCAATAAGTGGCCCCTGAAGGAAGCTGAGATCTCTGACGCCTCGCTCCCTCCGGACCACATAGTTATGGGAAACACCTTTACCTTACTTATTACTAGTGGTGGTGTGTGGACGCTTCCGTCGCCGCGTCTAGAAAATGAAATGTGTATCCAATTCTTATTAGAAACATTTTTTAATGTTTGTTGTTTTTAGTTTGTGCCTGTGTTTGATGGGTTCGACAATGGTTTAGATTGTAGTGTATGCACCTATTCCCTCTCCTCCCCCCCCCCCCCCCGTTTAGGTAGCCATATCCCGACTTCGGGGCTGGTGTCTATAAAAACGATCCTTGTGTGCATGTTATTATTTTTTGATAATGTTTTCAATCTGTCCTACGGTACACAATAGCCTACTCTTCGAAAGGCGAACGGGTTTTAAACCCTGGTCAAGACGTTCTGCATGCGTTTGACACCACGGTGCCCGGTTTATAGTCCTCTCTGGAAGGGACTTCGAATCCAGTTCGATTTTTTCATTACCTGGGGAGAAAGGAGCGGCGAGGTGGGAAACGAATCCAGAGCCTCGTGGTTTATTGTTAGGCAGGCGAAAGTCTCAAACCATCTATCTTGATATATATATATAATCTTGGCTCAGTGGTCAATGAGTCGCTCTTTGTGGATTTTCAGGTTCGCCCTGTTTAGCCTGACTTGTTCGCTTCATAGACTCAGTAGTGAAACTGGGCCTTACTTTTTTTTCGATGAGATGATGATGAAACAACGGGGTCTTGTGCGCCGCAACAAGTATTCCGCGAACATAAAGAACTCACTAGTAATACAGAATGTCCAATAACCTATGTGACGTAAGGGAGCGCCCTAGCGTCAGAAATCTGAGCTTTTAGGGAGCCAGCATATTGAGGGTGGGCCCATCTCCTTCCCTCGTCTGTTTACATCATGACCTAAAAAAAGGGCAGGAACATTTACAGCTGGGTGAATGGGGGACCTGTATTGAAGCCAAGGCTGCGCAACGGTCATTATCCAAGTGGGTAACAATGCTTATTGCTGCTTAACTTTGACTTGGGCGAGGGGGTGTTCTGACTACTGAGTATCCACCCTAATAATTAAAGACTTAAACAACACATTTGTTTATAGTCTTATGGCTGGCCAAGACTCCTTTAGTTCTTAGTTCCCTTTGTCCGTATTTCTGTCTGTCTGTGTGCTTTCACTGCCTGACTAACCTGACTGACAATTGTTTTCTCTGGTCCGGATTTGTCCAGTTTTAGAGTATAGCATGGTCAGTGAAGGGTGGTTTATTAATCACGTGACAAGCGGACAAAAGTGCCAGGCCTCCCGTATTGACTGAATATTTCTTCCTCTTTTAATCGAATTCCTCTCTCTCTCTCTCTCTCTCTCTCTCTCTCTCTCTCTTCACTTGCTCTCTTCTCTCTCTCTCTCTTTTCTGTATGTGCGTGCGTGCGTGTGGCGCGTTGGTTTTTTATTCTTTTATATCGAAAAATACTGAAATCAGATTTATGTGCTTTTTTACATCCGGTCCTTGTGTATGCGGTTTTGTAAAATTGTCATCTGTTCCCACCGGCACACAATGGCCTCTCTTACGAAAAGCGGATTAGGATGTTAACGTGTGCGCTAGAGCACTCGGAGGCCTCGGTTTATAGTCTCATCCGAAGGACTTTTGGGGGAGTGTGTATGTGTGTGTGTGTCTGATTCTCTGTATGTGTGGGAATGTGTGTGTGTGTGTGCGTGTGTGTGTGGTGTGTGTGTGGGTGTGTGTGTGCCTATGTGTGTGTGTGTGCTTGCGTGATGTGTGTTATATATGTGTTTGGCTCGTGCATGCGTGAGTGTGTGTATGTTGTGTGTGCATTGAAGGTGTGTCGGGCTTGTGTGTGTGTGTGTGAGAAAGAGCACGAGCGCGGGCGTGTGTGCGTGTGTACGTATGTGTGTGTGCGGACGCGCGCGTGCAATACGCACAGTCACTGGCTTCAACACAAGGGCATACTTCTGCATGTTTGCTCGGGACATGCGGTTAGCTTGCCTAATACGGCCTTTTTTTTCAACAAATAGACGGAAAAAGAAAATCATAGAACAAAAACACAAAAAAAATGATAATAAAAAAAAACCTGATCTGTTATAAATGGACAGAAAGATCTTAAGAATTACAGGAATAGAGTTTTTCTCTCTCACTATGTTGCCAAAGGCCGAGGTGATTAACTTTATGGAAACGAGTAACAGTCTGAGGGTAGAGGAAAAAAAAAAAAAAAACTGTCTATCAGGGAAATTGATACATGTAAATAGGGTAATGGAAAATGACAAGATTTCCAAGATGGTACTAGGGTTCCTTTTACTGTCGGCTTGTAACTCTTTAAAAGAGCAAGGGAAAAGGGTAACACTTGTATTAGAAAAAAAAAGACAAACATCATTTACACGGCAGGCAACGTCCAAACCATTTGCTCACTACAGCAATATTGTTTCCTGACATGTGAGCAAAAATGCGTTGCGCGCTTTAAAGGCCTGGATGAAAGGCCAGCGCATATCGACCGTCATAGGATAGAATTGGTTGGTATCTTTTAAGTTTTCTAGGAGAACAGACAAAAGCATAGAATGGACAAGTAAGGCAGAATATAGACAAGAGGGGGTGATAGGGCGGAAGTAGTGGTACGAGGCAGAAACAAAGCTAGGGATAGAAAAATTAAAAAGATGAATTATTCGCACAGAATGTTCCAGAAGGCGAGATGCTAGCGATACTGACAGGTCGCCTTGACCTCCTACAGAAGGAGATTAAACATTCAGATTATCACCTAAATGTTATTCATTTTTTTTAAAAACCCCCCCCCAAAAAATAAACCCCAACTTCATTAAGTACAAATATGTCAGCCACTATTTACACACTTTGCCACCCCCACCCGAAAGAAGATAATTATCAGGTCAGACAGTAGAATCTTTCCCTCAGAACCTGACGACACAAGCCTCTTCACACACACACACACACCAACACACACACACACACACACAACACACACCACACACACACACACACAAACCCAGTCTCCAGTGACAGCCTGCGCACCTGCTCTTGATGGTGCTGTCCAAAGGTACACTGGAGAAAAAAAAACACACAAAGAAACAAGCCCAGCCAACCCTAGGGGTAACTGGTGCAGTGACTGTATATGCGAGTTTCCCTGCATGCGGCTTTCGCATGTGAAGGAATTGGTTAATTAACTGAAAAGACGGAGGCTGAGACAGCGGGACAATGATAGGGGGGAGGGGGAGGCAGGGTAGGGGGAGGGGCGGGTAGGCGGGGAGGGAAGGAGGTGGGGAAAAATCCTGGCATCCATTTCCTGACCTTGGCTTTCATGCATCCTAGGTCTGGGAGTGTGTTTTTTGAGGGTGCGGAGGGAGGATGGAGATTGGGGAGAGTGGTGAGGGGGACGGGGGAGGAGAGGAGTCTGGGGACTCTAATACTTTAGTGATTTGGCCATTAAAAAAGTGATTATAGAAGTTGTCTCACCCACCCACACACAATCTATATCCTCACGGACAAAGCACACACGCACATACACACACACACGAACACGCACAATAACATAAATACACACACACACACATACACACGGTCAAAAGCACACCACACGCACATACCACATGCACATACCGCGCACACACACCACACTCACACACATACACACGGACAAACGCGCACACACGCACCTACACATTACACACGCACACCACACACACACACACCCATACACACGGACAAACGCGCCACACACAACATAGCCCTAACATGCACACGCACACAATACACACGCACACACACACGCACACACACAAGTACACAGGACAACCGCACGCACACATAGCACTACACATGCACACGCCACACACGCAACCTACACACGCAACGCACACAAGCCACAACACAACACAAAACCACACTCGAACACACGGATGAGCTTAACCGAGGCCCCGTGTGCGAACGCCTGCATGAACATCTTGGCATCGTAAATCCTGTTCCGCTTTTTCGAAGAGTAGCATCGTATGCGGCGTGGGAAACAGATGACAAAATTAAAAACTGCATACACACTGGGGACTAGAAATTTAAAAAAGCACACGGGCGTGTTATTCCATTATCCTCGCTATCAAAGAATAACGAAATAAAATAAATATAAAACACACAAACCGCACACACATTCACAACCCATCACCACCACACACTCACACACACACACACACACACCCACACACACCACAACACACACCACAAACACAACACACCGCGTCCACACACCAGGTGGATACAAGAGATTCCGGTCTAGAGCACATGTGTAAACCAATGTCGTAGTTGGTGTCATGTCTGGTAACATCGCCAACTTTTTGTCAACTATGAGAGAGAAGGCTTTTGATAATGTCGGGGATTGCACTGGCTGTTGTATCCATGGAGAGAAGAGATCTTGAAGAAGGACGAATTTGCGAAGAAGAATTTGAAGAAGAAGAAGAAGAAGGAGAAGCAGAAGAAGCAGAAGAAGAAGAGAATTTGAGAAGAAGAAGAAGAATTTGAAGAAGAGAAGAAGCATTTGAAGAGAAGAAGAAGTATTTGAAGAAGAAGAAGAAGAATTTGAGAAGAGAAGAAAATTTGACGAAGAAGAAGAGAGAAGAAGAAGAAGAAGATGAAGAAGAAGAAGAAGAGAAGAACAAGAGAGAGAACAAGACAAGAACAAGCAAGAACAGAGAAGAGAAAGGAAGATGATGAAGAAGAAGAAACAAACAAAACAAAATCAACAACAACATCATTTATAGTTGTAAATTGTGTTCTTGTTGTTGAAGTTGTCGTGTCCCCGTCGTGATAGGGTCGGGGTCGTGAATCATCATTTATCATCATCCTCATTCCTCATCGCTCTATCATCATTCCTCATCGTCGCTCGTCGTCGTCGTCGTCATGTCAACGTCGTCGTCATCATCTCGTCGTCGTCGTCGTCGTATCATCGTATCCTCTGTCTTATTTTGTTTCTTCTCTATTTTTCTTTTTGTTATTATTTTGTTATTACTTATTATTTATTACTATTATTATTATTATATTATTATTCTATTATTATTATTAATTATTATTAATATTATTATTTTATTAATAATTTACTCTCTTCTTCTTTTCGCAATTCTTTTTCTTCGCAATTCTTTTCTCCAATTCTTCTTCGTCTTTGTTTAGAATTTATTCGCTAGTAAAAGTACTATTAGTAGCGGTTGGTACTGGGTGGTAGTGCTATTTTTCATGTCGATGATTGGTTGAAATTGTTGAGAGTGTGACTTTTTGACTGTTTGCTAACTGTCATTGCGATCTTTGTGCAATTAGTGTGTTTCTGTTAGATGTTGAGTTTTGTTTTTGTTTAATCAGTGAAGTATAAGCTACCCTTGTTCATTAACTTGTTACTTACATCTGTTTTAGTTTGTTTGTTTGTTTGTTTAGTTGGGTGGGTATTATTTTTTCGTTTCCTCGGCTAGAGCTTTCAGGTTGACGAATGGTAGATTTTGCGTCTTATCTTGTTTTTGCAACGATGAAGGTAGCGCATACGTCTTTGGGGTTTTAGACTGGGTATGTTTTTGTGTTCCGGAAACCCAGACAAAGCTGAATGAATGTCGGGATCTCTCACGCGACTATTTTTGATTTCTAATATATATAAATTATATATATATATATATATATTATATATAAATATATTTATATACGGCCGAATGGAATAAGCACGACAGGTTTGCACTTGAGTTGACCTAGTGGGCGATCGTAACACTCCCCACCCTGAATTCACCAGACGCCGCCGAGTTCGAACCACGACTTTATGGGGACCATGATGTTTTTGAGTCGAACGGGTCTTGACACATGGCTATAGTGTCCGTTTCATTGTTATGGCAAAGAACTTCATAGTTCATTGGTATAGCCAATTTCTCTTCTTATCTCCCTTCTTTTTATTTTCTGTTCTCTAGTTTTTCTCCCAGTTTTTCTCTCTGTCTCTCTTTGTGTCTCTGTCTCTCTCTGAGTCTCTGTATGTCTGTCTGTCTGTTGTCTGTTCTGTCTTGTCTCTCTCTCTCTCTCTCTCTCTCTCTCTCTCTCTCTTCTCTCTCTCATTCTCTCTTGTATCTTTCAGTTTCTCTCCCAGTTTCTCTCTAGTTATCTTTGTGGTCTCTGTGTCTCCTCTTTGTGTCTCTGTCTGCTGTCTGTCTGTTTGTCTGGTCTCTGTCTCAGTTCTCTATCTTCTTGTGGAGAATGGAATAAGTATTGCTTGAGGAATGTCTGACTGAGTGTTTGAAATCACATGATGTTTATGTCGTACTAAATGGTGATTTGGAACCGTAGAACTGCCAATAATTCTCAGAAGTTTTTGAGATAATGTAATTGATAACAGCATAAAAGCTAGTCCTGTTGGGATCTTCTCGTCACTCAGAAGATAGTGTTTTAAATAATTATGGACAAAAATGCTGATGAATATGTGCCACTGTTTGGATTGTTGTATTGTGAATGGTATTGTAAAGGCGGACCTTTGAAGGTCGCTATTACATCATTTTCAGAATCGGTAGCTAGTGGTTAATGACTATTTTCTGTTGTCCAAGATTTATTTTCTAAAGTAATTGACTGTTGTGAACTGGATTGTATCTGAACGTATGGATCAGTTCATCTGCCTTGATAGCTTTGTAATTCTTTTCCTCAGAAAACACTGTGTGACACATCAAGAAGACGACTTTGTTATAGAAAAGTTAGTATGGAATGAGAGTATGCTCATGTCTTTTGGCGAACGGTTGTGCCGTGACGAATATAAGGTGAAAGATTAATATGGCAACCAATTTTGTAGATGTGGTTGGTAAATGATGCACTAAGTTGTTTAAAGATTGCATAAGGCAAGCGCAGTCTGTTGAAAAAGCGTGTACGTGTGAAATAGTTTTAAAAAGCCAGTGGTTACTGTTATGATCAGGAATGTGTTCTAAGCACCAAAGAAAGATAAGAAACATTGTACGAACATTGTAGCCGTTCACGCACAGCAATATGATAAAGATGCCTTTTTATTGCAAGGCGCGATATAAGAGTCTATTAAAGAGAAAACAGAGACAATCTTAATAAATCTTTTGTAGAGAAACTTGTCACTTCAGCAAATCAATCAGAGAGGTTTTGGGAACAACTGTTCGTCAATTGCATTAAAGGGAAACAACCAGACGCAATGATATAATCTGGATGAATGGTTCTGTCATTTTAAAGCTTTGGCTACACCGATCCTGGAAATTTGTTAATGAAGATATATCAGAGGATACACTAACGATAATGATCGCCTATTTTTTAAAGAGGAAGTTTTGCTCGCTATAAGAAACTTAAAAATCGTAGGCAGCTGGTCCTGGATGGTATATTAGGAAAACTGTTTAAAAAATTCATCTGATCAGTTGTACAATTTTTCATTAAGTGTTGTTTAATAAATTATTCGATGATGGTGTATTAATCCAAATAACTGGTATGAATCTGTTTATTTTGCACTTTACAAGAAAGGTAGTGTAAATAGTACTCCTGTGTAACAACATATGAGAGGAATTTCACTTAATGAAGTAAGTAGTACAACTTTATGGATAATACTATTAATAGACCTCTTACAGAATGGGTAGATGAAAACAATAATTCAGGTGGCCCCCCCCCACCCCCCCCCCACCCCCACCCCCCCCCCCCCCTTGGGGGGGGGGAGCATCAGGCTGGTTTTAAAAAGGGTTATTTCAACTGTAGCCATATGTTTACCTTGTTGCACATGTTCAGAAGAATTTGTCATAATCGAAAATCTATGCTGTTTTATGACTTGAGAAGCGTTCGACTCCATTAATCGTAATATATTTTGGTTGTTTTTGGATAAGAATGGTATAAAGGTAAACTGTATACTAGTGTTAGAAGCATGTATAATACCTGAAAAGGATAGAGTTCGTTGCTCTTGTGTGATAAATTGACGAGCTTATATTGACTGTACTGCGGGTGTGAAGCCGGGGGATGCCAGCAGCCCTGTTTTATTTTCCTTGTTATTACGAGTTAGCAATAGAAGTTTATTAATCATGGAAGACATGGGGCTTTGTTATCATTATTGTTTTGAATTGTTATACTTATGTTAGCTGACGATGTTATTCTACTGTCAGAGACTGTAACAGGCTTGCAGCACAGTCTAAACAACTGGCATCTGATCAGCTACAAAATTCAGTAAAATGTTAATGAATAAAAGCAAACATCATGTATTTCGAAAGGGAGGTTTATCTTAGAGTTAAGAGAAAGGTGGGTTTATAATGAGTATTGATGCAAGTAGTTAATGTATTATAAATATTTAGGGATATTCTTTCTACTCGTTTGAGTTTTAATGGAGCGTGTAAAGATTTGCAAGTAGGGCCAAAAATGTGTTGTTATATATCATGAAAAACGGCTACGAACACTGGACCCAATACTTCGTTTAAGGGTGTTTATTAGGTTATTTGAAGCCAAGTTCAACCATATGCAGTACGGATCTGATTATGGGGGCTAGAAAAGCTTGCTGTCATTGTGGAACAGTTATACTTTTGCTTTAAGAGATATTTAGGTGTAGATAAACGAAACTCCTAATGATCTAGTTATGGTGAAACGAACCGCCCACCTTTGCTCTAGTATCACTGTGTTAAAATTGGTATTCGCTACTGGTTTAAATTGCTGCACATGACTAACGATTAGAATACCACGCAAAGATATGATATGTTTGTGTAATTTAGATCTAGAGGTAAAGAAAATTGGGGTAACCAGGGTGCGTGTTGTTTGTTTGAAATGGGGTTTGGCTTCGTTTGTCTAAAATCAGGGCGTTGGCTTATGTTGATAGTTTTATACGTGGATTTCGTCAACGCTTGGTAGATTGTTCTTGGCAGAAATGGTTCTGATCATATTCTGAATAGCGACAGAATTTACTGTTTACAGACCGTTTTGCACCGTTCTGACTTGAAAGCCATATTTTAAGGCTAGGTATGGATAAGCATTTAATGTTTTATAACGTTAAGATTATGATTAGGTGTATCAGAAACTAGGTGTTCATTATTATAGGTTTAGAATGTTGGTAATGATGAATTGATTTGTCCTTGTGTAAAGAGGCAGAGAAAACGAAGTTCATTCGTTCTATGTGCCCTGTTTTTAACAACGATTCTGAGACAGTTTATTAAGCCAAATAGTATCAGACACCATCATTATTTTAATTAACCTTGGTTGTGGTCATCATCCTTCTGAAGTAGTCCGTAATTTTGCCTGTTGTATTTATATAAAGCATTTAAGTTAGAGCCTTGTTATGTCGTGAGAATCATTTTTTATCATATGCAATCAGTCTGTATTTACTTTTTTTCTTTTCATTTATGGATCTTACTACATCGTGTTGTAATTGTCATCTCATCGTTCGTATACTCCTTCATAAGGGGCCTTGCCTTATAAATGATAAACATCCGATCCGAATCCGAATCTCTCTCTCTCTCTCTCTCCTCCTCTCTCTTCTTCTCTCTCTCTATCTCTCTCTCTCTCTCTCTCTTTATCTCTACTTGTCTCTGAGTGTCTCAATCTAGTTTTTCTCCAGTTTCTCTCTGTGTCTCTGAGTCTCTGGTATGTCTGTCTGTTGTCTCTCCCATCCCTCTCCCTTCAGCCTTTTTTTCCACACTAGGGCAAGGTTCCGTGAGGACGGCTGGACTAGGCAACACGAAGTAGGGAGGGGCTCTTCCTGATGAGTGCACACAGATTGATTGGTATGAGGCTCGTGTGTCTGTGTGTGAGTGTGTGTGTGTGTGTGCTGTGTGTGTGCGTGTGTCTCTGTGGTGTCTGTGTGTGTCTGTTGTGTGTGTGGGGGGGGATAGGAGTGTTAGGGTGTGTGTTTTATGTGTGTGTGTGTGCGTGCGTGTGTGTGCGTGTGTGTGTGTTTTGTGTGTATGTGCGTGTTGTGTGTGTGTGTCAGCTGTTGTGTTGTGTGTGCATGTGTGTGTGTGTGGGGGGGGGGGTATTGTGTGTTTGTATGTTAATGTTTGTTGATAGCTTGGGTTGTTGTATGCATGCGTGATGTCTGCAAATGTGTTTGATTATTCTAGATGCATGCATCATGGTTCTTGCTTATGTGTGTGTGTGTGTGCGCGCGCTGTGTAAGTGTGTGTTTAATGTGTGTTGTGTTGTTAGTGAGTAGTGCGCGCGTGTGTGTGTATGTGTGTGATGTGCCGTGCGGTGCGTGTGTGTGTTTGGTGTGCATGTGTGTGTATTTCTTCTATCTATGTATGAATTGTGTGTGTTTACTTTTTATGTATTTTTGTTATTTGGTTATTTCTGGAAAAATGGATAGAGCACTCAAGTATTTATTTTTACATCCAGAAACAGCTCTATGCATGCAGTGTTTTGTCACTTGTTGTCATCCGTCCAAGCGGCACCTGTGGCTTACTATTCTGAAAAGGGAATGGATTTACAGTGAGTTGCAAGATGTTCTGCGTTCGTTTGTACATGGATCTTTGTTTATAGTTCATATGAAGGACTTTAGAAGTGGAGTTATCTTTCTTATCTATCTTTTTCTTTCACTGCGCTGGATGCCGGTTCCGGGTTTCGCGGGGAGGACACGACGTCTGCTGCAGCAAGGCGGAGGCTTGATGTAGTGAACAGGTCCTTGGGCTCGAGGGTGTCAGCCACGGAGTCGCTCCATCGTTCCTTGGTCTACCTTGGTGGTGTATGCCCGTAGAGGCTGGTTGGTTGGGCGGCCGTCTAGTGAGGTGACAAACACCTGATTCTTTGATGTTCGAATATGGTGGAGATTGGTGTTAGTCCGGACATGTCTTGAACTCATTCTTGATCTTGTCGGTCTGGTCTTGTTGACAGCTTTTTCAGGCAGCGCATTTCACATGTGACCATTTTCTCTCTAAGGCTTTTGTTTAGGGCCCGACCCATGTCGACACTGGTATGTTGAGGTGTGGAACGAAGATGGCATATGATGAGTTTGCCATGGTGTCTATAGGGATGCCGGGAATGTTTTAGAAGGGGGCGAGTGGTAAACTGACTGCGTTCGCTTATCTGGCATCTTGTTTCTATCTCTCTGTCCAATTTTCCATCTTCAGTGAAGAGGTGCCTAGGTATTTAAATTCTTAGGTATCTGTTTCGTCAAGTCTTCACTGATGTTAAATCTGTGTGAGAGAAGAGAGAGGGGAGAGAGAGAGCAGAGAGGAGTGAGAGAGGGCACATGTTTAGTCAAGTGAGCGAATCAAAATCATCTTTAAATGGGTGGAAAAGATCAAATATGTTCATGTCTCGAGTGACTAAATGCTCTGTCTGTCTGTCTGTCTTGTCTGCCTTGTCTGTCTTTCTCTGCTCTATCTGTCTTTGCATTTGTTCTGTTTGATATTTGACTCTGAGATGTCTCTATCTGTTGCTAGTTCTCTGTCTTTCTGTCTGCCCGGTTCAGCCTCTCTCTCTCTAAGAGTAGGGAAGCTGAGAGAGAGAGAGAGAGAGAGAGATGAGAGGAGCGTGGAGAGAGAGCTGGTCGAGAGAGAATGGAGAGGAGAGAAGAGAGAGAGCGAGGGCGAAAGAGGAGAGTGAAAGAGAGAGAAAGAGAGACAGACATACAGACAGCTAGACGGAGAGAGACAGACGGAGAAAGACAAAGAATGAAGAGCGTAACACAGACAGAAGCATGAATGGGTAGGTGGTCTGTGGCCATTTATATCAAACAAAGAACACAAAAAATATACACACACAACTCCGCACACGCACACACACCCACCACAACACACACACACACACAACACACACACACACACATTACACAACACCACACAGAAAGTTAAGAGTTTTGTCCAGGTAGAAATTTTAGGAGATTCCTTCGTTAGAATTTACCTCCAATAAAACGCTGCATGTAGTCTCTTAACACCACACACACACACACGCACACACCACACACACACACACACACACACACACACACACACACACACACACACAACCAACACACACACACAACTAGCTAAAAGCATGGACACAAATATTCTAAAAATATGACATGTTGCTTGTTACCATTTTTTCATCCACCATTTATTGTTTGATTGCCGAATCCTAAGACCTGTTTTTTAAAAGGAGAGAATAAGATATTCATAAAAGTTTACCCACTGTTGAAGAAGTTTTAGGACTATCTGAGTTATTAAAAATCTGTTGCTAGATTTATTATTCTTCCCAGTAAAGACCTTCCTATATAGACGTTGTGAGAAATATAAATATACATAATTCGAGATAGATAGTATGGAAGATAGATATAGATCGATTGTAGATAGATGGATAGATAGATAGATAGCCAGACAGGACAGCCAGAACAGACATGACAGACAGCCAGACAGACAGGATTTTGGTTTGGATGCGGGTGTGTCCTTTCAACCAAATAGTGAATGAGATTAACAAATTAACAACAAAAACACAACACCTAACACACACACACCTAACACCAACACACAACCATAACACCAACACAACACACACGCCATAACACAACCCACACACCCAATATTTAATGAACAGTCTATAGGACATTTGTTATAGTTATACGTTCGTTAAGGCATGTCTTATGCATTTTTCTTTGTTGTTATAATTGCTTTAGCATTTTTCTGTATATGCCGGAAATTTAGCAAGAGAATACCAAATTTCACAGCAACAACATCAAACTGATGTCCCCTCCCTCCCCTCCCAATCGCTGAATATCACTTTGAGTGAACAGACGTAAAATCGAAGCAACAACCACACACACACACACTCACACACACACACACCACCCACACACACACACACCACACACCACACCACACACAACCACACCAAACACCACACACGTCACAACATGGCTGCTATGACAAAGACAAGACGTCTGCGGTCAGCTTCATTCACGACTGACGCTTTCGCATTGAAGAAAACTACAAGTCGTACCACAAGTAAGGGGAAAAGGCAATGGAAAATCAAGTAAGATTCCAGCAGTCCAAAACTAGTTCCAAAAATTTGTTTTGATCTCTCATCTGTTGTACTCCTACAAAACTGTCCCAGCTGTGTTAACAGTCATGGCTTAGGGCAGTCTTGTGGATTCATCATTAAACAAAGAGTGCACAGAATCATAACATTCCCCATCACGAGAGAAGCCTCTTTTAATCATGATGTGAGTGAGTGGCCTGATAGTCACCTCATTGTGGAGTCAATGACCTCAGGGATACAGATCCACAAACAAGCAGCAAGAAAGTGCAGAAGCAGTAACTAAATATTGTGGCTCCTATTCCGACACTTAAGTTAGTGCAAAGCAAAGTGATCCTCTCCACACGCTTCTTTCCAATGAGAGAGAGAGAGAGAGAGAGATGAGAGAGAGAGACAGAGGATGAGAGAGACAGGACAGGCAGAAGAGAGAGGGGCACTGCCAAAGTTAAGGCATATGGGCTTTTGAGCCTCATTGAGATGCAACTCATAAACACTGTGAATTTGAGAGACAGTGAGATAGACAGATCGATGACCGATAGGCAGTCAGGGAGGCCGACAAAAGAAGCCCTGGATAGGCTTGAAGGTGTACTTCTGTGTAGTATTCAGGCATTAGAGCATGCGTTTGTCGAGTCGAGTTTTCCTAAATGGATGTAGTAGGGAAGGGCGGGAGAAAAAAAGTATGCCCAGTTGCGACTGTGTTCTAATAGTTATAGCATGTCGATGGACACGATTGTTTCTTCGTCTCTTTGTTGTATGCTTCTACAGCAAATAGTGCTTTGCCACAGAAGAAAACAAGCCTTGCGCTGTCATTGCTTCTATCTACAACCACTCTGAATTCTTTCATATTTTCTGCATTCTTTTTGACACAATCCGTTAAACATTCGCTTAGCTTGGATCAGACTCCTTTCCAGCCTGCCATTTGTGATCCTCCCACTTTTCTGGCATCCTCTTCCTGTCTTTTCATTCAGCAAGCGAGAAAGAAATCGAGTCAATTCGGCATCAGGAATGATATAAAATCATGCGATCTGACCCATTACCTGTTCTCTTTTCGTCGTGCTGCCACCGCTTATACCCGCTATCACAAAGATAGTGAACTCATCTCTTGTTTCTGGAAATGTCTTAGCTTCTCAAAAGCAAAATGCTTTAGTCACACGCTATCAACAAAGCTTGACTTGACCCCCCTTTAAAATTCTGGAGGAATTACAGATTGTTTCCAACCTACTTTTAATCTCTAAAGTCCTTGTGAAGAGTAGTTCTTAAACAGCTCAAACAAACCTTTCTCCGGACAGTCGACTTTCCTGCATTCTGTCTGCTAATCGGCTACCCCAGCACAGAAAATCTCCTGGTCACACCTTAAACTTGCTTCTACTTGCTTCTTGATCGGGGTTATTCCTCCTCATCTACTCGACTTATCTGAGCCTTTCGACACTATTGACACACTCGATTCCTTCTCTCCCGTCTTCAAGAAAAACGTTGGTGTTGTACAGCCCTCACTGGTTTCCTCATTCCTGATGACCGTTTCAGACAGTCACAGTAAAATAAGATGCAGTCCGTACCTGCCTGACGGAATGTGGAGAGTCCGCAGGAATCAGTTTGGGAACTGTTCTTTTCACTCTTAACAGTCCACTGTCACATATAATTAACCGTCATCAGATCAACCATTTTGTTATGAGGTTGATCTTTCAGGATTCTAAGCAGAGACAATCCTGAAAATCTGCTTTCTTTGCTAAATATGGTACTTCTTTCATAGTTTCCAAAACTGGATGATAGAGAACCAGTTACAACTAATCGTTGATAAAACTGAGTCCATGCTTGAGGATCCAAAAAACAAACTCTCTTCATGTACAACAGCTTCAATATAAATTTGCAATGCATCAGTCCTCTATCCATGCTGTAAAGTATCTAGGGGGTCATTTTAAACAACACCCTTCTATGCAAAACTTCTCCCAGACTGCCAGTCGTGCTACTATCAATTTTGGTATTGTGCAATTTGAAAGTACCTGTCAAGGACACAACATCAAATGTGGATCTCTCATTTCTTTCACGTCTGGATATTGCCAATTTCTTATGTCTGGTATGCATGCATTATCTATCCACTCCCTTCAAGTATTGAAACTCTGCAGCTCGCTAGTCCTCAGAATAAAAAACAATTTGAGCCATTACCCTCTTATCGATCTCTCGCTGGTGCCAGTGCCACAAAGAATAAACGTAAGATCAGTACTCCTGTTCAAAATGTCTCACAAAACAAGCACCATCCCTCCTCTGTGAATGTCTCACCTGTTACACCCTTCTCGTTCCTTCGCTCTGCTGCAGCTCTTTGTTACAACACCTAGATTCAGCCAGTTTCACTGTTGGCCCTCTCTTTTCTCTGTTTTTGGTTCATCGATTAGGATATGGCTCATATCTCTTCTTCGCAAAAAGACTTCTTTAGACACTTTTATTCTTGGCCTCAAGATATATGGTTTCAAAACATAAGAATTTCCCTCCTGTTTCATTTCATAGCTAACCTGCTTTTCAACAAGCCAAAAATTCCATCACCCTGCCAAAGTGTATAAAGTGTGTGTGTGTGTGTCGCTCTAATTATTCGTTAATTTTACATGTAGCTTCTTTTCTTGTCCTATGTGTTGTGAGTGTGTGTGTGTGTGTGTGTGTGTGTGTGTGTGTGTGTGTGTTTGTGTGTGCATTTGGACTTGTTTAGAAACTATTACTTGCTATTAGGTTGCATGACTGTGTAGGAATGGGTGAGTGCAAGCGGCTTTGATTTGTCTGTGCAAGATACAGCGTATATAGATTCAATTATACTAATAAATATTTAATAATAATATTATTAGTATTATATATTATTATTATTTTATTAATATTATTATTATTATATTATTTCTAGTATTATTATAATGATGACACCACGATTAGGAGTCGCGTATTGACGCAGAGTAAGAGAAAAGTGTTAATTCAAGTCTTTTGATTTTTTTTTTAATCTAGGAGAATGACCCAATGAAGGTTAGAACATAAACCAGAAAATATCATGGAAGAAAGAAGCAAGGCAGAAGCAAAGAAAGGGATAGAAAAGAGGCCATTCCAGTAACAAAATTTCCAGGAAGATGGGGATGTATTTCTACGGACAGGCCCCCCCCCCCCCCCCCAACACCCGATGAGAAAAACCATCTGAGATGAGGATTTCAATTATTCACCAGGATCTATGGTTGTTCTTATATAGTGATAGGGGGACGGGTAGCTCCAGTGGTCAGAATACTTGCTTTCCCCCAGCAAGTTAAGCGCATCACGCGTGGTTACCATCGGATGGGTGGCCTTTTCACGCCTTGGCTGCAGTACAATTTCCCCAGTTCACTCTGCTGTAATGGGTACCTTTCCTTTTAGGGTCAGGAAGGCAAAGCAGCGAGGGAGAGGAGATAGCGCCGCCTCAATAAGTGGCCCCTGAAGGAAGCTGAGATCTCTGACGCCTCGCTCCCTCCGGACCACATAGTTATGGGAAACACCTTTACCTTACTTATTACTAGTGGTGGTGTGTGGACGCTTCCGTCGCCGCGTCTAGAAAATGAAATGTGTATCCAATTCTTATTAGAAA
Organism: Rapana venosa; assembly: GCA_028751875.1. Classification (NCBI taxonomy): domain Eukaryota; kingdom Metazoa; phylum Mollusca; class Gastropoda; order Neogastropoda; family Muricidae; genus Rapana; species Rapana venosa. Next base: position 17,121,575 of record CM054167.1, on the reverse strand, counting down.
CATTTTTTAATGTTTGTTGTTTTTAGTTTGTGCCTGTGTTTGATGGGTTCGACAATGGTTTAGATTGTAGTGTATGCACCTATTCCCTCTCCTCCCCCCCCCCCCCCCGTTTAGGTAGCCATATCCCGACTTCGGGGCTGGTGTCTATAAAAACGATCCTTGTGTGCATGTTATTATTTTTTGATAATGTTTTCAATCTGTCCTACGGTACACAATAGCCTACTCTTCGAAAGGCGAACGGGTTTTAAACCCTGGTCAAGACGTTCTGCATGCGTTTGACACCACGGTGCCCGGTTTATAGTCCTCTCTGGAAGGGACTTCGAATCCAGTTCGATTTTTTCATTACCTGGGGAGAAAGGAGCGGCGAGGTGGGAAACGAATCCAGAGCCTCGTGGTTTATTGTTAGGCAGGCGAAAGTCTCAAACCATCTATCTTGATATATATATATAATCTTGGCTCAGTGGTCAATGAGTCGCTCTTTGTGGATTTTCAGGTTCGCCCTGTTTAGCCTGACTTGTTCGCTTCATAGACTCAGTAGTGAAACTGGGCCTTACTTTTTTTTCGATGAGATGATGATGAAACAACGGGGTCTTGTGCGCCGCAACAAGTATTCCGCGAACATAAAGAACTCACTAGTAATACAGAATGTCCAATAACCTATGTGACGTAAGGGAGCGCCCTAGCGTCAGAAATCTGAGCTTTTAGGGAGCCAGCATATTGAGGGTGGGCCCATCTCCTTCCCTCGTCTGTTTACATCATGACCTAAAAAAAGGGCAGGAACATTTACAGCTGGGTGAATGGGGGACCTGTATTGAAGCCAAGGCTGCGCAACGGTCATTATCCAAGTGGGTAACAATGCTTATTGCTGCTTAACTTTGACTTGGGCGAGGGGGTGTTCTGACTACTGAGTATCCACCCTAATAATTAAAGACTTAAACAACACATTTGTTTATAGTCTTATGGCTGGCCAAGACTCCTTTAGTTCTTAGTTCCCTTTGTCCGTATTTCTGTCTGTCTGTGTGCTTTCACTGCCTGACTAACCTGACTGACAATTGTTTTCTCTGGTCCGGATTTGTCCAGTTTTAGAGTATAGCATGGTCAGTGAAGGGTGGTTTATTAATCACGTGACAAGCGGACAAAAGTGCCAGGCCTCCCGTATTGACTGAATATTTCTTCCTCTTTTAATCGAATTCCTCTCTCTCTCTCTCTCTCTCTCTCTCTCTCTCTCTCTTCACTTGCTCTCTTCTCTCTCTCTCTCTTTTCTGTATGTGCGTGCGTGCGTGTGGCGCGTTGGTTTTTTATTCTTTTATATCGAAAAATACTGAAATCAGATTTATGTGCTTTTTTACATCCGGTCCTTGTGTATGCGGTTTTGTAAAATTGTCATCTGTTCCCACCGGCACACAATGGCCTCTCTTACGAAAAGCGGATTAGGATGTTAACGTGTGCGCTAGAGCACTCGGAGGCCTCGGTTTATAGTCTCATCCGAAGGACTTTTGGGGGAGTGTGTATGTGTGTGTGTGTCTGATTCTCTGTATGTGTGGGAATGTGTGTGTGTGTGTGCGTGTGTGTGTGGTGTGTGTGTGGGTGTGTGTGTGCCTATGTGTGTGTGTGTGCTTGCGTGATGTGTGTTATATATGTGTTTGGCTCGTGCATGCGTGAGTGTGTGTATGTTGTGTGTGCATTGAAGGTGTGTCGGGCTTGTGTGTGTGTGTGTGAGAAAGAGCACGAGCGCGGGCGTGTGTGCGTGTGTACGTATGTGTGTGTGCGGACGCGCGCGTGCAATACGCACAGTCACTGGCTTCAACACAAGGGCATACTTCTGCATGTTTGCTCGGGACATGCGGTTAGCTTGCCTAATACGGCCTTTTTTTTCAACAAATAGACGGAAAAAGAAAATCATAGAACAAAAACACAAAAAAAATGATAATAAAAAAAAACCTGATCTGTTATAAATGGACAGAAAGATCTTAAGAATTACAGGAATAGAGTTTTTCTCTCTCACTATGTTGCCAAAGGCCGAGGTGATTAACTTTATGGAAACGAGTAACAGTCTGAGGGTAGAGGAAAAAAAAAAAAAAAACTGTCTATCAGGGAAATTGATACATAAAATAGGGTAATGGAAAATGAAAGATTTCCAAGATGTTACTAGGGTTCCTTTACTGTCGGCTTGTAACCTATTTAAAGAGCAAAGGGAAAAGGGTAACACTTGCTATTAGAAAAAAAAAGACAAACATCTTACACGCAGGCAACGTCCAAACCATTTGCTCATACAGCAACTATTGTTTCCTGACATGTGAGCAAAAATGCGTTGCGCTGGCGTTAAGCGCCTGGCATGTAAGGCCCAGCGCATTCGACCGTCATAGGATAGAATTGGTTGGTATCTTTTAAGTTTTCTAGGAGAACAGACAAAAGCATAGAATGGACAAGTAAGGCAGAATATAGACAAGAGGGGGTGATAGGGCGGAAGTAGTGGTACGAGGCAGAAACAAAGCTAGGGATAGAAAAATTAAAAAGATGAATTATTCGCACAGAATGTTCCAGAAGGCGAGATGCTAGCGATACTGACAGGTCGCCTTGACCTCCTACAGAAGGAGATTAAACATTCAGATTATCACCTAAATGTTATTCATTTTTTTTAAAAACCCCCCCCCAAAAAATAAACCCCAACTTCATTAAGTACAAATATGTCAGCCACTATTTACACACTTTGCCACCCCCACCCGAAAGAAGATAATTATCAGGTCAGACAGTAGAATCTTTCCCTCAGAACCTGACGACACAAGCCTCTTCACACACACACACACACCAACACACACACACACACACACAACACACACCACACACACACACACACAAACCCAGTCTCCAGTGACAGCCTGCGCACCTGCTCTTGATGGTGCTGTCCAAAGGTACACTGGAGAAAAAAAAACACACAAAGAAACAAGCCCAGCCAACCCTAGGGGTAACTGGTGCAGTGACTGTATATGCGAGTTTCCCTGCATGCGGCTTTCGCATGTGAAGGAATTGGTTAATTAACTGAAAAGACGGAGGCTGAGACAGCGGGACAATGATAGGGGGGAGGGGGAGGCAGGGTAGGGGGAGGGGCGGGTAGGCGGGGAGGGAAGGAGGTGGGGAAAAATCCTGGCATCCATTTCCTGACCTTGGCTTTCATGCATCCTAGGTCTGGGAGTGTGTTTTTTGAGGGTGCGGAGGGAGGATGGAGATTGGGGAGAGTGGTGAGGGGGACGGGGGAGGAGAGGAGTCTGGGGACTCTAATACTTTAGTGATTTGGCCATTAAAAAAGTGATTATAGAAGTTGTCTCACCCACCCACACACAATCTATATCCTCACGGACAAAGCACACACGCACATACACACACACACGAACACGCACAATAACATAAATACACACACACACACATACACACGGTCAAAAGCACACCACACGCACATACCACATGCACATACCGCGCACACACACCACACTCACACACATACACACGGACAAACGCGCACACACGCACCTACACATTACACACGCACACCACACACACACACACCCATACACACGGACAAACGCGCCACACACAACATAGCCCTAACATGCACACGCACACAATACACACGCACACACACACGCACACACACAAGTACACAGGACAACCGCACGCACACATAGCACTACACATGCACACGCCACACACGCAACCTACACACGCAACGCACACAAGCCACAACACAACACAAAACCACACTCGAACACACGGATGAGCTTAACCGAGGCCCCGTGTGCGAACGCCTGCATGAACATCTTGGCATCGTAAATCCTGTTCCGCTTTTTCGAAGAGTAGCATCGTATGCGGCGTGGGAAACAGATGACAAAATTAAAAACTGCATACACACTGGGGACTAGAAATTTAAAAAAGCACACGGGCGTGTTATTCCATTATCCTCGCTATCAAAGAATAACGAAATAAAATAAATATAAAACACACAAACCGCACACACATTCACAACCCATCACCACCACACACTCACACACACACACACACACACCCACACACACCACAACACACACCACAAACACAACACACCGCGTCCACACACCAGGTGGATACAAGAGATTCCGGTCTAGAGCACATGTGTAAACCAATGTCGTAGTTGGTGTCATGTCTGGTAACATCGCCAACTTTTTGTCAACTATGAGAGAGAAGGCTTTTGATAATGTCGGGGATTGCACTGGCTGTTGTATCCATGGAGAGAAGAGATCTTGAAGAAGGACGAATTTGCGAAGAAGAATTTGAAGAAGAAGAAGAAGAAGGAGAAGCAGAAGAAGCAGAAGAAGAAGAGAATTTGAGAAGAAGAAGAAGAATTTGAAGAAGAGAAGAAGCATTTGAAGAGAAGAAGAAGTATTTGAAGAAGAAGAAGAAGAATTTGAGAAGAGAAGAAAATTTGACGAAGAAGAAGAGAGAAGAAGAAGAAGAAGATGAAGAAGAAGAAGAAGAGAAGAACAAGAGAGAGAACAAGACAAGAACAAGCAAGAACAGAGAAGAGAAAGGAAGATGATGAAGAAGAAGAAACAAACAAAACAAAATCAACAACAACATCATTTATAGTTGTAAATTGTGTTCTTGTTGTTGAAGTTGTCGTGTCCCCGTCGTGATAGGGTCGGGGTCGTGAATCATCATTTATCATCATCCTCATTCCTCATCGCTCTATCATCATTCCTCATCGTCGCTCGTCGTCGTCGTCGTCATGTCAACGTCGTCGTCATCATCTCGTCGTCGTCGTCGTCGTATCATCGTATCCTCTGTCTTATTTTGTTTCTTCTCTATTTTTCTTTTTGTTATTATTTTGTTATTACTTATTATTTATTACTATTATTATTATTATATTATTATTCTATTATTATTATTAATTATTATTAATATTATTATTTTATTAATAATTTACTCTCTTCTTCTTTTCGCAATTCTTTTTCTTCGCAATTCTTTTCTCCAATTCTTCTTCGTCTTTGTTTAGAATTTATTCGCTAGTAAAAGTACTATTAGTAGCGGTTGGTACTGGGTGGTAGTGCTATTTTTCATGTCGATGATTGGTTGAAATTGTTGAGAGTGTGACTTTTTGACTGTTTGCTAACTGTCATTGCGATCTTTGTGCAATTAGTGTGTTTCTGTTAGATGTTGAGTTTTGTTTTTGTTTAATCAGTGAAGTATAAGCTACCCTTGTTCATTAACTTGTTACTTACATCTGTTTTAGTTTGTTTGTTTGTTTGTTTAGTTGGGTGGGTATTATTTTTTCGTTTCCTCGGCTAGAGCTTTCAGGTTGACGAATGGTAGATTTTGCGTCTTATCTTGTTTTTGCAACGATGAAGGTAGCGCATACGTCTTTGGGGTTTTAGACTGGGTATGTTTTTGTGTTCCGGAAACCCAGACAAAGCTGAATGAATGTCGGGATCTCTCACGCGACTATTTTTGATTTCTAATATATATAAATTATATATATATATATATATATTATATATAAATATATTTATATACGGCCGAATGGAATAAGCACGACAGGTTTGCACTTGAGTTGACCTAGTGGGCGATCGTAACACTCCCCACCCTGAATTCACCAGACGCCGCCGAGTTCGAACCACGACTTTATGGGGACCATGATGTTTTTGAGTCGAACGGGTCTTGACACATGGCTATAGTGTCCGTTTCATTGTTATGGCAAAGAACTTCATAGTTCATTGGTATAGCCAATTTCTCTTCTTATCTCCCTTCTTTTTATTTTCTGTTCTCTAGTTTTTCTCCCAGTTTTTCTCTCTGTCTCTCTTTGTGTCTCTGTCTCTCTCTGAGTCTCTGTATGTCTGTCTGTCTGTTGTCTGTTCTGTCTTGTCTCTCTCTCTCTCTCTCTCTCTCTCTCTCTCTCTCTTCTCTCTCTCATTCTCTCTTGTATCTTTCAGTTTCTCTCCCAGTTTCTCTCTAGTTATCTTTGTGGTCTCTGTGTCTCCTCTTTGTGTCTCTGTCTGCTGTCTGTCTGTTTGTCTGGTCTCTGTCTCAGTTCTCTATCTTCTTGTGGAGAATGGAATAAGTATTGCTTGAGGAATGTCTGACTGAGTGTTTGAAATCACATGATGTTTATGTCGTACTAAATGGTGATTTGGAACCGTAGAACTGCCAATAATTCTCAGAAGTTTTTGAGATAATGTAATTGATAACAGCATAAAAGCTAGTCCTGTTGGGATCTTCTCGTCACTCAGAAGATAGTGTTTTAAATAATTATGGACAAAAATGCTGATGAATATGTGCCACTGTTTGGATTGTTGTATTGTGAATGGTATTGTAAAGGCGGACCTTTGAAGGTCGCTATTACATCATTTTCAGAATCGGTAGCTAGTGGTTAATGACTATTTTCTGTTGTCCAAGATTTATTTTCTAAAGTAATTGACTGTTGTGAACTGGATTGTATCTGAACGTATGGATCAGTTCATCTGCCTTGATAGCTTTGTAATTCTTTTCCTCAGAAAACACTGTGTGACACATCAAGAAGACGACTTTGTTATAGAAAAGTTAGTATGGAATGAGAGTATGCTCATGTCTTTTGGCGAACGGTTGTGCCGTGACGAATATAAGGTGAAAGATTAATATGGCAACCAATTTTGTAGATGTGGTTGGTAAATGATGCACTAAGTTGTTTAAAGATTGCATAAGGCAAGCGCAGTCTGTTGAAAAAGCGTGTACGTGTGAAATAGTTTTAAAAAGCCAGTGGTTACTGTTATGATCAGGAATGTGTTCTAAGCACCAAAGAAAGATAAGAAACATTGTACGAACATTGTAGCCGTTCACGCACAGCAATATGATAAAGATGCCTTTTTATTGCAAGGCGCGATATAAGAGTCTATTAAAGAGAAAACAGAGACAATCTTAATAAATCTTTTGTAGAGAAACTTGTCACTTCAGCAAATCAATCAGAGAGGTTTTGGGAACAACTGTTCGTCAATTGCATTAAAGGGAAACAACCAGACGCAATGATATAATCTGGATGAATGGTTCTGTCATTTTAAAGCTTTGGCTACACCGATCCTGGAAATTTGTTAATGAAGATATATCAGAGGATACACTAACGATAATGATCGCCTATTTTTTAAAGAGGAAGTTTTGCTCGCTATAAGAAACTTAAAAATCGTAGGCAGCTGGTCCTGGATGGTATATTAGGAAAACTGTTTAAAAAATTCATCTGATCAGTTGTACAATTTTTCATTAAGTGTTGTTTAATAAATTATTCGATGATGGTGTATTAATCCAAATAACTGGTATGAATCTGTTTATTTTGCACTTTACAAGAAAGGTAGTGTAAATAGTACTCCTGTGTAACAACATATGAGAGGAATTTCACTTAATGAAGTAAGTAGTACAACTTTATGGATAATACTATTAATAGACCTCTTACAGAATGGGTAGATGAAAACAATAATTCAGGTGGCCCCCCCCCACCCCCCCCCCACCCCCACCCCCCCCCCCCCCTTGGGGGGGGGGAGCATCAGGCTGGTTTTAAAAAGGGTTATTTCAACTGTAGCCATATGTTTACCTTGTTGCACATGTTCAGAAGAATTTGTCATAATCGAAAATCTATGCTGTTTTATGACTTGAGAAGCGTTCGACTCCATTAATCGTAATATATTTTGGTTGTTTTTGGATAAGAATGGTATAAAGGTAAACTGTATACTAGTGTTAGAAGCATGTATAATACCTGAAAAGGATAGAGTTCGTTGCTCTTGTGTGATAAATTGACGAGCTTATATTGACTGTACTGCGGGTGTGAAGCCGGGGGATGCCAGCAGCCCTGTTTTATTTTCCTTGTTATTACGAGTTAGCAATAGAAGTTTATTAATCATGGAAGACATGGGGCTTTGTTATCATTATTGTTTTGAATTGTTATACTTATGTTAGCTGACGATGTTATTCTACTGTCAGAGACTGTAACAGGCTTGCAGCACAGTCTAAACAACTGGCATCTGATCAGCTACAAAATTCAGTAAAATGTTAATGAATAAAAGCAAACATCATGTATTTCGAAAGGGAGGTTTATCTTAGAGTTAAGAGAAAGGTGGGTTTATAATGAGTATTGATGCAAGTAGTTAATGTATTATAAATATTTAGGGATATTCTTTCTACTCGTTTGAGTTTTAATGGAGCGTGTAAAGATTTGCAAGTAGGGCCAAAAATGTGTTGTTATATATCATGAAAAACGGCTACGAACACTGGACCCAATACTTCGTTTAAGGGTGTTTATTAGGTTATTTGAAGCCAAGTTCAACCATATGCAGTACGGATCTGATTATGGGGGCTAGAAAAGCTTGCTGTCATTGTGGAACAGTTATACTTTTGCTTTAAGAGATATTTAGGTGTAGATAAACGAAACTCCTAATGATCTAGTTATGGTGAAACGAACCGCCCACCTTTGCTCTAGTATCACTGTGTTAAAATTGGTATTCGCTACTGGTTTAAATTGCTGCACATGACTAACGATTAGAATACCACGCAAAGATATGATATGTTTGTGTAATTTAGATCTAGAGGTAAAGAAAATTGGGGTAACCAGGGTGCGTGTTGTTTGTTTGAAATGGGGTTTGGCTTCGTTTGTCTAAAATCAGGGCGTTGGCTTATGTTGATAGTTTTATACGTGGATTTCGTCAACGCTTGGTAGATTGTTCTTGGCAGAAATGGTTCTGATCATATTCTGAATAGCGACAGAATTTACTGTTTACAGACCGTTTTGCACCGTTCTGACTTGAAAGCCATATTTTAAGGCTAGGTATGGATAAGCATTTAATGTTTTATAACGTTAAGATTATGATTAGGTGTATCAGAAACTAGGTGTTCATTATTATAGGTTTAGAATGTTGGTAATGATGAATTGATTTGTCCTTGTGTAAAGAGGCAGAGAAAACGAAGTTCATTCGTTCTATGTGCCCTGTTTTTAACAACGATTCTGAGACAGTTTATTAAGCCAAATAGTATCAGACACCATCATTATTTTAATTAACCTTGGTTGTGGTCATCATCCTTCTGAAGTAGTCCGTAATTTTGCCTGTTGTATTTATATAAAGCATTTAAGTTAGAGCCTTGTTATGTCGTGAGAATCATTTTTTATCATATGCAATCAGTCTGTATTTACTTTTTTTCTTTTCATTTATGGATCTTACTACATCGTGTTGTAATTGTCATCTCATCGTTCGTATACTCCTTCATAAGGGGCCTTGCCTTATAAATGATAAACATCCGATCCGAATCCGAATCTCTCTCTCTCTCTCTCTCCTCCTCTCTCTTCTTCTCTCTCTCTATCTCTCTCTCTCTCTCTCTCTTTATCTCTACTTGTCTCTGAGTGTCTCAATCTAGTTTTTCTCCAGTTTCTCTCTGTGTCTCTGAGTCTCTGGTATGTCTGTCTGTTGTCTCTCCCATCCCTCTCCCTTCAGCCTTTTTTTCCACACTAGGGCAAGGTTCCGTGAGGACGGCTGGACTAGGCAACACGAAGTAGGGAGGGGCTCTTCCTGATGAGTGCACACAGATTGATTGGTATGAGGCTCGTGTGTCTGTGTGTGAGTGTGTGTGTGTGTGTGCTGTGTGTGTGCGTGTGTCTCTGTGGTGTCTGTGTGTGTCTGTTGTGTGTGTGGGGGGGGATAGGAGTGTTAGGGTGTGTGTTTTATGTGTGTGTGTGTGCGTGCGTGTGTGTGCGTGTGTGTGTGTTTTGTGTGTATGTGCGTGTTGTGTGTGTGTGTCAGCTGTTGTGTTGTGTGTGCATGTGTGTGTGTGTGGGGGGGGGGGTATTGTGTGTTTGTATGTTAATGTTTGTTGATAGCTTGGGTTGTTGTATGCATGCGTGATGTCTGCAAATGTGTTTGATTATTCTAGATGCATGCATCATGGTTCTTGCTTATGTGTGTGTGTGTGTGCGCGCGCTGTGTAAGTGTGTGTTTAATGTGTGTTGTGTTGTTAGTGAGTAGTGCGCGCGTGTGTGTGTATGTGTGTGATGTGCCGTGCGGTGCGTGTGTGTGTTTGGTGTGCATGTGTGTGTATTTCTTCTATCTATGTATGAATTGTGTGTGTTTACTTTTTATGTATTTTTGTTATTTGGTTATTTCTGGAAAAATGGATAGAGCACTCAAGTATTTATTTTTACATCCAGAAACAGCTCTATGCATGCAGTGTTTTGTCACTTGTTGTCATCCGTCCAAGCGGCACCTGTGGCTTACTATTCTGAAAAGGGAATGGATTTACAGTGAGTTGCAAGATGTTCTGCGTTCGTTTGTACATGGATCTTTGTTTATAGTTCATATGAAGGACTTTAGAAGTGGAGTTATCTTTCTTATCTATCTTTTTCTTTCACTGCGCTGGATGCCGGTTCCGGGTTTCGCGGGGAGGACACGACGTCTGCTGCAGCAAGGCGGAGGCTTGATGTAGTGAACAGGTCCTTGGGCTCGAGGGTGTCAGCCACGGAGTCGCTCCATCGTTCCTTGGTCTACCTTGGTGGTGTATGCCCGTAGAGGCTGGTTGGTTGGGCGGCCGTCTAGTGAGGTGACAAACACCTGATTCTTTGATGTTCGAATATGGTGGAGATTGGTGTTAGTCCGGACATGTCTTGAACTCATTCTTGATCTTGTCGGTCTGGTCTTGTTGACAGCTTTTTCAGGCAGCGCATTTCACATGTGACCATTTTCTCTCTAAGGCTTTTGTTTAGGGCCCGACCCATGTCGACACTGGTATGTTGAGGTGTGGAACGAAGATGGCATATGATGAGTTTGCCATGGTGTCTATAGGGATGCCGGGAATGTTTTAGAAGGGGGCGAGTGGTAAACTGACTGCGTTCGCTTATCTGGCATCTTGTTTCTATCTCTCTGTCCAATTTTCCATCTTCAGTGAAGAGGTGCCTAGGTATTTAAATTCTTAGGTATCTGTTTCGTCAAGTCTTCACTGATGTTAAATCTGTGTGAGAGAAGAGAGAGGGGAGAGAGAGAGCAGAGAGGAGTGAGAGAGGGCACATGTTTAGTCAAGTGAGCGAATCAAAATCATCTTTAAATGGGTGGAAAAGATCAAATATGTTCATGTCTCGAGTGACTAAATGCTCTGTCTGTCTGTCTGTCTTGTCTGCCTTGTCTGTCTTTCTCTGCTCTATCTGTCTTTGCATTTGTTCTGTTTGATATTTGACTCTGAGATGTCTCTATCTGTTGCTAGTTCTCTGTCTTTCTGTCTGCCCGGTTCAGCCTCTCTCTCTCTAAGAGTAGGGAAGCTGAGAGAGAGAGAGAGAGAGAGAGATGAGAGGAGCGTGGAGAGAGAGCTGGTCGAGAGAGAATGGAGAGGAGAGAAAACCCTGCACACTGCAAGCATCCTTCGAATACTTTCAGTAATCATCTTGTTGCTACATGACTCATCCTGAATATATGATCATAATATTATGTTTTTTGTTTGACAAAAAATGTGTTTGTTTCCATTTTCTACTATAACTTAGTTGGTAGGGTTTTTGTATTTTGGTTTTTGGCCGTTTTTTGTGTGTGTTTTTTTACAATTAAGGCATACGTTTGTGTTTTCTTTTATTTGTCACTTTTGTGTTTATATCAATGCGTCTGGTTTGTTTAACTTGTGTTTTACATTTTACTGTTTTTAATTTGTTTTGTTTGGTGTTTTTTTTCAATGAGTCCTTTTGTTTAACTTGTGTTTTTCAGCAATTTTGTTTTGTTTTATTTGTTTTATCACTGTTTCCATTGTGTGTGTGTTTCTTTTATGTAAGTGTTCTGCTTACTTGTGTTTTTTCAATGCTTGGGGGTGGGGGGGTTACTTGTGTCTTTTTCACTGTTTCTGTTTTGTTTTACTTGTGTTTCTTTTTTTTCTTTTTTTCTTTTTTGTTTTATCCCTGTTTCTGTTTTAAAATGTGTCTGTTTTATGCTATTAGGTATACACTTTTCTTTAAATCTGCAGTTATTCAACTTTTGAACATGGCCAGTTGAAATTGTATTATTCATCCCATGACAAATGCTACATAGTATGACACTGATAGGCACGTACAGAAAAAGACCATTATCATTAGCACACTTGGTCATTTTGGGGGTCAAGCGTTTCTCTTTTCACTATGGTCCTGCACATAAGTATACATCACACAACACACACATACACACACATTAAACAAACATAGCATGTTACAAAAATACATGTTGGAAACACTTTAAAAAGAAACCACAAAATACCCGTTATTCCTGGAGTGATGATGTAACCCATAAATTATCTTTTGGTAAGATCAAATATCATAATTTACATCAATATAGAAATGTTGTATCTCTTATCTACAGGTTGAAGCTCAATGCTTTTAGAACTAATTTTTTTACCAATGATCATATTCTTGTACAGTGCAGAGATCTGAAAAACATCTTACCTGCCTTCCCAGTCCATAGCTTACAGTTCTAAAAGACATTCCATTAATGAAATAAATGGTATTGTCATTAAGCCATACGCCTATTGTCAGACTCATCTAATATAAGGATAGCTTCAAGTTATATGAACTGGAATGTTAGTATTTTTGCTGTTTGATGTTTTGGATGTTGTTTTTGTTGTTGTTGTTGTTGTTGTTGTTTTGGGGGGTGGGGGTGAGGGTGGGTCAGAATTCTTATTTATGCTTTTTTTTAAAATAATAGTTGTTATTGCGATTGATTAGTTATGTGCATACCCATCCCCCCTACACACACACACACACAAACACACACACGCACGTGCACACACACACACACACATACACACTTTCCTGTCTGATATCACTATTTAGTAGAATGACGTTTAACTGAAGAATTACTACTACTACTACATTAAACATGTTCCCCTCTTCAGAAGAGTCCTCCATTTTGTGCCGATAGGAATTGATGATAAATCAACAACAAATAACACCCACAAATGCACGCACACAGGTGTTGTGTTTAGACACCATCTCCAAAGTGAAAATGCAGCTACCTAAACAGTGAGGGGAAAGAACAGTCACTTACAAAACAACAACAAAATTCAACATAGGTGAATTTCAAAGCTCTAGCCCAGGAACCCAAAACTCTCAAATCAACAGCTACAATAACATACAGACAAAAAAGTGAATTCCATCTGCATTGTGGGTACCACACATGGGGCATTGGGGAAGGATAAAATAGATAAACAAACCCAGGGGCAGAGACAGATTGTAAAGATTGACTGGCCTACCTGTCAAAGACAGCCAGACAGCTGTACTGAAGTGATAGAGGACAGCACTGCTTTACAGTTTTGTCAGCACTAAAGGCCACTGCTATACCCGTAGATTGACGCAGTACTTTAATCTCTGATTGGTCACAAAATGGTGTTTTCCTTTTGTTTTATGTGTGCCATCATTGTTTGTCTTCAGCATATATACTGAGCATAGTCCCAATATGGGGTTTTCTTTATTTTCCCCATGTAACAGCATTGTTTGTCTTAAGCATATATACTGAGCGTTTTGCATTATTTGATATATAAGTATATAAAAGGTTCTGTACTTCAAAGACAGAGAGAGAAACGATCCGAAGACAATATCAGGGAGTGGACTGGCCTTGAGTGGAACGAATTTCTATGAAAAGCAGAGGACTGCAAGAAGTGGAGGAAGCTGGTTGCAAAACCTTCATTAGTGCCCCCATGGTCCATGGGACAACAGGATATGTGAAGGTGATTTGAAATGATTATGTTTCATAAATATCAGTTGCTGGGAGGGGGGGGGGGGGAAACGGCACCACGTTTAATGTGTGCTTTACCAAGAAAACAACAACGAAACAAAGAGCAAGGGAAAAAAAACAAAAATTCTTGCAAAACGAGTTGAGAAAAACAATATTCTAGTCATTTCTTCATTTCGAATATGAATCACAGAGAAGAGTGAGGATTTCAATGTTCAGAGACAGTGGTTGTTGCCTGAAATGCAGCCCCTTGAAAGGTATAATAGATAAATTCAAATACAAAAAAACAACTACTGACTTCATCTAGTTTAAAGTCCTAAGGCAGCAACTGAGTTGTGCGTGGCAATATTCTAAAGAAACATATTTCTATTGGGAACTTATGTGTATTAAACACAACAGAAAATGTAAAAACAAAAAACATTGTAGCAGTATACCACTATAGCTGTCCTTTACTATTGCAGCTCAAAGCTTTACACAGCTGAATCTATCATGATTGTTTTTACAATGCAGAACACTTTTTCAAGGTGTGTAGATAACAAATCTTGTGGGGTGTGAATAAACGGTGCAAATGACATTTAGTGGGTTTCCATATCTGTGAGCACAGGGCAAGCCTAGCACATGCTTTGCAATGTGGAAATATGTGATGTGTGTGTGTGTGTGTGTGTGTGTGTGTGTGTGGTGTGTGTGTGTGTGTGTGTGTGTGTTGTGTGTGTGCATACACGTGCATAAATTTGAAATATGTTCTTTATTATATTTGAGGAAAGTTGCATGCGCGTAAATGATTTGAGTGCAAGTGCTTCGATTTGTTTGTTTTACAAGATTCGGCGCTATATAAATTCCATATATTATTATTATTATTATTATTATTATTATTATTATTATTATTATCATTATTATTATGTGTAATGGGAGCTTTAAGGCGACAGGGTGAAAATGGAATCGAAGTCAGTGATGGATGAATCTTTAAAGAACAGCTGACTGTGCCAATGAAGAGTAGGTTTTGGTGACGCACAGGAGACAGAAGCAACAAAAACAGATCCACACAATGCATTAACACATACAGGAAGATGGTCTGACAGATGTAGGTCAGCAGCTGCCTGCATAGACAGTTAGCTGAAGCTGCTCTTGGCGTGATGGACAAGGAGAAAGACAAGCACACAGACACATAAATGCTTTCAGGATATATCACCGGATACTGGCAGATATACATGATAGATGCACACAAATGCATGCATATGTGGGATAGCATAGTGGTCAGAACATTGCGCTGGCAATCTGATGACCTAGGTTTGAATCATGTTCAAGGGGATTTTTTACCTGAAGTTAACATTAGTGCAGACTCCACTTTCCCCAAAAGTCCTTCAGATGAGACTATAAACCAAGGTCTCATGTGTAAACACACGCAGAACATCGTGTGCACA
Organism: Rapana venosa; assembly: GCA_028751875.1. Lineage (NCBI taxonomy): Eukaryota > Metazoa > Mollusca > Gastropoda > Neogastropoda > Muricidae > Rapana > Rapana venosa. Next base: position 17,106,448 of record CM054167.1, on the reverse strand, counting down.
TGTTAAATTATGTTCGGCTATTTCAAAAGAGTAGGCCATTGTGTGCTGGTTGGAACAGATGACAAAATTTACATAACCGCGTGCACGCAGGGATCAGATGTAAAAAAACCGCACATGCATGAACAGAGATACACCCAGCTAGCGAAACATAGAGACAAACTGACAAAGTCTCCGACAAAAATACCCACAGGTGTCTGCGCTAACAAATAGACAGACCAATAGATCAGCAGCCAGACAGATGGAAAGGTTTCAACCCACACATGTACAAACAAAAACCCACATATAGGACAGCTGATAATTTGTCAACCATTCAATCATGTGAACGTATGACCTTATAAAATCAGACAACCCACTATTCTAACAGACCCTCCAAAAATATCATCACTGTATTGACAGAATTCAGTAGACACTGGCTAGCACCCTATTTTGCTAAGCTAGAATAAACACACCCTTGTCTGGTCATTCCTGGTAAAAGCCAGAGGATGTGGCGGGGCACTGAGTCATTAGGTGAAGGATGGTTGTAGGACAGACACAGGTAGAATGACACAACAACAGACAATGCTACAGTATTTGAAAAAGGATTCCTAAAGTTGCAATGCAGCTACCTTCACAGTCTGTAGAAACAGTTACATACGCAAAATTTCACCATTTATGAACCTCAAAGCTGTAACTGAGGAATGAAAATATACAGAAAGAAACGAAAACAACATTTTATCTGAGTTTATAGATACACTGGAAGGTTTTGTTTTAAATTATCTTCACACAGTTTTGTTTTCAGTTTGTTTTGGTATCATATTTGAATAAAATGGCACATGTTCTGTCATAACTAAATTCATGGGGTAAAAACAAGTAAAGTTTAATCTTCACCATGCACACTGGTTTTCTTTACTTCCAAAATGTGTGCATTAAGTGATACCTGTTATCTTATATATATATATATATATATATATATATATATATACAAATATAATAATATATATATATATATATATATATATATAATATGTATGTGTCTGTTGTGTGTGCGTGTGCTGTGTGTGGGTGTGTTATAATGTAAAAGTGCCTTATAACCTATAAGGTCGTAGGTGATGAAGCATCAGAGACCAGACAAAGACAAGAGCATCAAAAACACACAGACATACACACACAAACACACACACACACCACACACACACACAATATATATATATATATATATAATATATTATATATATATATATATATATATATATATATATATATATATATATATGTGTGTGTGGGTGTGTGTGTATGCATGCATAATATATATATATATATATATATATAATATATATATATATATATATATATATTATATTATAATATATATATATGTATATGTTGTTTTGATGCTGCCTTTGTTGTTGGTCACAGTGGTCTCAAGCACACATTCATCTAGTCAGTCGCCCTTAATCACTGTCCACTCTTAACCACAGAGTCCATCCTGGACAAAAGTGTCTGGGGAAGGAAGTCCACTCAGGACAATGAAGCACAAGGGGAGTGGTCAGTCTCTTTGTATTATCTTCCATTGTTTGCACACGGCACGCTTCCCCTGATTGTCCAGTATTTGCACTCCGCCCTTGGCGGCTGTCTGTGTACAGCATGCTTTTTGCCCCCACCAAGTATGTTCTTCTTCATCATACACCCAGCCAGCAACTATTGTTGTGTATCATATGAACGAACATGGGTTGCGCTGTTGTCCTTAAGTGCCTGACAAGTCAGGCCTGGTACAGTCTATTTCAGTATGGAGTAGACTCGTTCTTTTTAAAGTCTTTTTTTTTTGGGGGGGGGAGGGGGGGCAGAAGAATGGAACAAGAAGGGAAAAAGAGACAAGATGGTGATGACAGCAAGAAAAAGAAAGAATCAGAAAAAGAGAGGGATAGAAGTAAGGGAATTCCTGGTACATCATTGCCAGATGGGGGGGATGGTATACTGACAAACCTCCATCAGGCTTACAGGGGGAGTGTCAAGTATTTGAACATGACGGTTTATGATTTTTTTCCCTCACTGCCAGCACTGCACTGCGTTTATTTGTATGTCTTTTTTCTTTCTTTTCTATTTAAAAATGTAGGTCCCTTGTTTGTTTTTCAGCTTTGTGTAGTTTATGTTACTTGTGCGATCTTATTACTGTCTGTGTCTCTAATTGAATGCATTTACAATTTGTTTAGTGGTTTTTCTTGTTGGTGTTTTTTAAAAGTCAAATAATGTCAACAAATCTTAGTACAGTCCCCAACACCCAATTAAAAATGATAACTCTCTCTCTCTGTCTTTTGCATACAGTTTGGTAATTGCTTGTTTTGGTTGCTGAAGTACATGATTATGCTAACACGAAATCTTATGTATGAGGAAAAATGTAATGCGTATATATATATATAGGGTGAATTTGTGTATTGCATCGATGCTTTACTATGTAATTAACTGATACTGGGAGTAGTTGATCACATTAATACCCAAGTAATTAAGTTTATCATTAGCTTTACTGTTGTGTACTTTTTACATAATTCTTTATATTAATGTGTTTGCCCTTTTTTCATGTAAAAAGCCTCTGGCTTATCAAATTATCCTCAATAAAACATTTCAGTTTGAGTTTGTGTTCAAGTTCACATACACACACACACACAACACACACACACACACACACACACACACACACACACACACACACACACACACACACACACACACACACACACATTCAAGATTCTAAAGATGTTACTAGCCTGTGATCCATATTGAGGCATAAAGATTTTCATGAAGAAATTTATAAACTGTAACATGCACACTTTGTGTTGACTATATATTCCCAACACAACATGATGTTACAGAAATATACACGCGGTTAACGTTTCTAACGATACCATCTAACTTTTCTCTTGAATTATAGCCTATGCAGTCGTTGGGGACCAAAATGTCAGAGACCTCAGCTTCTCCAGGAGCCAGCATATTGAGGGCAGCACCCATCTTCTTTTAGATTTTCCTACAGACATATTTCAAATGCTTTTCTGTGTTGATTCCAGGTCAGTCTTACTTGCCCTGAGAAACTTCAGTTCAAAAGTGAGACAAGATCTCATAATTGAGATTAGTCATCTAATTCATTTTCTGATGATACGAGGCACTGGTGTTACCTTTTGCTGGATACCCTCGCACTGTGGTATTTACTTTAATGAAAAAGTTGACAGAAAAGCAAAATGTGGAGTTGAGCATATCGGTGGGTCTTGCAGCATAAGTGTTTCTCTATCCATCCATGAAGGCTATAGCATGTTACAAAATGCATGTTGGAAACACTTTAAAAAGAAACTACAAAGTACCGGTTATTCCTGGAGTGATGATGTAGCCCACGTATTATCCTTTGATAAGATCAAATATCGTAATTTACATGAATATAGAAATGTTGTATCTCTTATCTACAGGTTTAAGCTCAATGCTTTTAGAACACTTTTTTTTTTAAAGCAACATCTATCTGTGGTGAAAATCTTACCAATGATCACATTCTTTTACAATGCAGAGATCTAAATAACATCTTACCTGCCTTCCCAGTCCGTAGCTTACAGCAAGTTCTTAAAGGAATTCCATTAATGAAATAAATTGTATTGTCATTAAGCCATACTCCTATTTTCAGACTCCTCTGATATAAGGATAGCTTCAAGTTATATGAATTGGAAAGTTAGTATTTTTGCTGTTTGTTGTTTTGGGGGTTGGTTGTTTTTTGTTGTTGTTGTTGGGTGGTTTGTTTGTTTGTTTGTTTGTTTTGTCTTTTTCCCTCAGGATTCTTGTTTATGCTTTTTCATAATAGTTGCTGATTGCGATTGATTAGTTATGTGCATACCTCTCCCCCCTACACACATACAAGCACGTGCGCGCGCGCACACACACACGCACGCACACACACATACACACACTTTCCCGTCTGATATAATAATAATAATAATAATAATAATAATAATAATAATAATATATGGAATTTATATAGCGCCGAATCACTATTTAGTGGAAGGACGTTGAACTGAAGAACTACTACCCATCTCCTCGCCCTCGCTGCTTACGTTCCTTGACCCTAAAGAGGTTAGGAACCCCTTTTACAGCTGGTAAACTGGGGGACTGTACTGAATCCAAGATGCACACACAGCATTAGGTAACAGTTTCTTCTTCTTGTTTTTTGTTGTTGTTGTTGTTGTTGTTGGTGTTCTTCTTCTTCTTCTTCTTCTTCTTCTTCTTCTTCTTCTTCTTCTTCTTCTTTTTCAAATTCTTCTTCTTCTTCTTCTCTTCTTTCTTCTTCTTTTCTTCTTCTTCTTCTTCTTCTTCGCAATTCTTCAAATTCTCAAATTCTTCTTCTCTTCTTCTTCTTCTTCTTCTTCGCAATTCTTCAAATTCTTCAAATTCTTCTTCTTCAAATTCTTCTATTCTTCTTCAAATTCTTCTTCAAATTCTTCTTCTTCGTCCAATTCTTCTTCTTCTTCCAATTCTTCTTCTTCAAATTCTTCCTCTTCTTCTTCGCAATTCTTCAAATTCTTCTTCTTTGCAATTCTTCAAATTCTTCTTCTTCAATTCTTCTTCTTCAAATTCGTGTTCTCAATTCGTGATCTTCAAATTCCTGTTCATCAAATTGTTCTTCTTGTTTATACAATTTAAACTTGAAATTCTTCTTTAAAAATTATTCTTCAAATTCTTTGCTATGAATTCTTCACAATTCTTGTCTTCACATTTTATCTTTTTTGCAATTCTTCACCTTTAAATTCTTCTTCTTCTTCTTCTTCTTCTTCTTCTTTTCTTGTTCTTGTTCTTGTTCTTCTTCTTCTTCTTCTTCTTCTTCTTCTTCTTCTTCTTCTTCTTCTTCTTCTTCTTCATTTGTTTTTCTTCTTCTTCTTCTTTCTTCTTCTTCTTCTTCTTCTTTCTTCTTCTTCTTTTCTTCTTCTTCTTTTTTTCTTCTTCTCTTCTTCTTCTCTTCTTCTTCTTCTTCTTCTCCTTCTATGATTTTGTTCAAATTCTTTAGATTTTTTTCGTTGAATACTTTAAATTCTTCTTCTAATTCTTCTTTGAACTTTTTAATTTTCGTTTTCTTCTTGTCCTTCTTTAGGTAAGTATATATTGCATTCTCCATTTTCCTCAAAGGGCTGTTCTAGAAGATTGGATTTTTTCTTGTCACAATCTGATACACTAATCTCCTATTTTGTGCATTCTTTGTGATTTGTCTCCTTTTTTTCTGTGGCTGATCTTGTTGTCAACAGGTCTACTCTGTAGCTTGTGCCTCTTATATTTCGGGTTTCTTTTTCTTTTTATCATTTAAAAGACGAGCTTTGCCTTAGATGTGCATTTGCTATAATAAAAAAAACTTAGATTCCTTACTCAAAGGTTATGAAAATATTATGGTTATTGTGTTGTTGTTGTTGTTGTTGTTGTTGTGCGTTCCCAGCTAAACAGTCTGGGACTCACCCAGAGCGTGCACACTGACTCACT
>CM054167.1:17090973-17095973 GCA_028751875.1 Rapana venosa | reverse complement strand
ATCAGAGACCTCAGCTTCTCAAGGGGCCAGCATATTGAGGGGGTCGCCAAATTCCTCTCCCTTGCTGCTTTACCTTCCTTGACCCTAAAGAGGGCAGGTAGCCATTTACAGCTGGGTGAATCGGGGGGACTGTATGAAGCCAAGGCGTGCAAACGGTCACACACCCAAGTGGTAACCATGACCAATGCTGCTCATCCTTAGCTGGGGAAAAGCGAGTGCTCTGACCACTGAGCTATCCCGTCCCCTAATAAGTAATTGGACAAGGATAAACTTATCAGTCACAACAAGTAGGCCCTAGTCTGAAAAAAACCCTGGCAATTTCATAAAAATTTCTGACATTATGTTTTTACTACTAACCAATAATTCTCCTTTATGCAGTTGATAATTTATTGTCTGGCATTGTCATCAAGAATAAAGTCTAGGATGGACTAGCATAGGATAGAATCGAATTGGATAGGATAAAGTAAGGTGAGGTTGGGTTGGATTTTATGGATGGGGTTGAATTGCAATGTATTGGAGAGGAGTGAAGTGGAGCTGAGTTGATTGACGTGTAGTAAAGTGTGCTTTGTGTTGTGCGATGGAGTGGAGTGAAATGTAGAGTTGTGGAGTGGAGTAAATTGTTGTGAAGTGAAGTGGAGGGGAGTGGAGTGGAGTGGAGTGGATTGACGTGACGTGGTGTGGCATTGTGTGGAGTGGAACGTGGTGTAGTGTGGTGTAGTGTGGTGTAGTGTAGTGTAGTGTAGTATAATGTAGTGTATTTATTTATTCCTTTATATCGAGGACAATGGAATAAGCACTCGTGTGCTTTTTTACATCCAGTCACCGTGTGTATACGGTTTTGTAAATGTTGTCATCTGTTCCCACCGGCACACAATGGCCAACTCTTTCGAAAAGCGGAACAGGATTTAACGTGTGCACAAGATGTTCTGCATGCGTTCGCACACGGGGCCTCGATTTATAGTGTCATCCGAAGGACTTTGACATTGAAGTGTAGTGTAGTGTAGTGTAGTGTAGTGTAGTGTAGTGTGGTGTGGTTTGGTGTGGTTTGGTGTGGTGTGGTGTGCTGTGGTGTGGTTTCGTGTGGTGTGGTGTGGTTTCGTGTGGCGTGGTGTGGTGTGGTGGAGTGGAGTAGTGTAGTGTAGTGTAGTATAGTGTAGTGTTAGTGAAGTGTAGTGTAGTGTAGTGTAGTGTAGTGTAGTGTAGTGTAGTGTAGTGAAGTGTAGTGTAGTGTAGTGTAGTGTAGTGTAGTGTAGGTCGTGTAATGTAGAGAAGTGTTGCGTAGTGTCCAAAACTTTGAAACTACAGTAGCTACCTTCATGGTAGGCAACAGCAGTTATATACTCATAGAAACAACAACACACCATTAGTGAACCTCGGAGCTCTAGCCAAGGAACCGAAAAAAAGAGAAAAAAGACTTAGGTGTTATCCAACGATACTAAGCATCACATACACTGACCTTACTGTCAGTAACTTTTCTTTTTCCTTAAAGATCCCGAAGGGTCAGGGACGGAGGGATGGGGGAAGGACAAGGATTGGGTGGAGGAAGGCACTGCGTTACATTTTCCAAAATATTGATAAACTGTCAGAGTCACAATCTAAAATAATATTCGATTTCGTTTGCAAGCCTTTTTTTTCAAACCTTGAAATAAAATCACACACAGATAATTATATCCCCATTTCTATGCCTGCGTCCCCGCACTGAACTTTTGATGATGGACAATTTCTGTCTTGGCCCAAAGCTATGTGTAAAATTCAATTCCAGATGATCAATTCACTTTGGCTGTTCTCAATTGTCGGGATTTTGTTGTAGATGCATATTCATGGGGCGTGAATATTCTTAGGGCTAGATACCTCATCAGAAAGCATTCAAGAAATGTGACGCTCCACCACATCATGAGTCGCATTGCACCAAAAGTCAGTTTTTAGTTATCAACATGTTGTTAATCTGCAATAAAAACGCTGTTCAATACAAAAAGAAGATTGAAAATCGGACAATTCTATTAAAAGTTATTACAAATTAAATTTATAAACAGCGTGGACAGACAAGCAATCTGGAACATCCTTCTCCACTATGGTGTGCCATCAGAGTTTGTCAACATCATAAGACAACTTTATGAAGGATTCTCCTGCCAGGTCATCCACGGTGGAAGACTCCGACAGCTTCGGGATCTCTTCCGGCGTCAGACAGGGCTGCTTGTTGTCTCCACTCCTCTTCCTTGTGGTGCTGAACTGGGTGACAAGGACGGCCTACGCAAGTTCCGGGAAAGGTATCCAATGGACCCTCATGACAAAGCTGGAAGATCTCGATTTTGCCGATGACCTGGCTCTGCTATCCCACCGCCTGCAGCACATCCAAAGCAAAGTCACTGCCCTAGATACCACAGCTAGGCGTGTTGGCCTCAGGATCAGTCAAGAGAAGACCAAGCTACTGCGTACCAACAACCAGCAAGAGACTCCTGTCACCATCTCTGGGAAAGCAGTAGAGGATGTCAGTGAATTTGTGTACCTGGGCAGTAAGATCAGCCAGACAGGAGGCACAGGCGAAGACATCAAGACAAGAATAAAGAAAGCACACCAAGCATTTGCCATCTTGAAACACGTATGGAGAACAAATGCGATCTCAACAACCACCAAGCTCAGGATCTTCAACTCCAACGTGAAGTCTGTGCTTCTCTATGGGTCAGAAACTTGGTGGGTCATCAACACCAGCTCCTACAAGATCCAGACCTTCATCAACGGATGTCTCCGGCAAATCCTTCATCTCAGATGGTTCGACAGAGTGCCAAGTACCGACCTGTGGATGAGGGCGAACCAACAGCCTATGGAAGTCCAAGTAAGGCGGCGATAGTGGCGTTGGGTCGGCCACACCCTACGGAAGGAGCCTTGCAACATCACCAGACAAGCGCTCGAGTGGAACCCACAGGGGAAAAGGAAGAGAGGGCGCCCCAAACAGACCTGGAGGAGAAGCTTGCATAGTGAGCTGAGAGACTCCAGCCTGACATGGGAAGAGGCCAAGACCCTTGCCAGAGACAGGAGAAGGTGGAAGGACGCTGTTGAGGCCCTATGCTCCGCTAGGAGCTATAATGAATAATAATAAGAAGAAAATGATAAACTGCAGGGTGGGATAAGAAGCGAAATTCACCAGTTAAGCATCCTAATAGGTGGTCAGAATGAGGTCCTGGATATTTTTTTTTAAAAACGCGTTTAAAAGAAAAAGAAAAACAAAATTGTACTTTGATATTTCCTTACAAGGTACAATAATGGCTATAGTGTTATAAACACTCAAAATCTCAAAATTGACAACCTGACCCCCACCTGCCTAAAATGGTTTCTAGCAGAAAAGTGGTCAGGTGCTAAGTGACTCATTTCGTGGTGAAGGGTCACAAATTTGAAACTTGCATGTTTAGCTTTAATTATTTAGGCGTGAACATGTGTGGGGTTGTGCATAAGACCAAAAAAGTGAATATATTTTGATATAAGTGTTTGATTGTGGTGTGCGTTCGTGTTTAATTGACTTACGTTCGAACTTCGTTTCTATTTTGATACTTAGATAGTGTTTATAAGTAGTTCTTTTTGCTCTCCACTCTCTCTTTCTCCCATCACTATCTGTGTTTGTATGTGCTATGTGTATGTATGTTTATGCGTCTATATGTGTAGAGACTGTCTTATGTGTATCAATCTCTCCCTCTATGTACATCCCTCTCTCTGTCTCTCTTTCTCTCTCGCTCTCTCTCTCTCTCTCTCTCTGTATATATATATATATATATATATATAATATATATTATATATATATATATATATATATATATATGGGAAGACGGGATAGCTCAGTGGTCGGAGCACTCGCTTTCCCCCAGCCAAGTTAAGCAGCGTCGAGCGTGGTTACCACTTGGATGGGTGACCGTTTGCGCGCCTTAGCTTCAGTACAGTTCCCCCAGTTCACCCAGCTGTCAATGGGTACCTTCCCTCTTTAGGGTCAGGGAAGGTAAAGCAGCGAGGGAGAGGAGATGGGCGCCGCCCTCAATATGCTGGCCCCTAGAGAAGTGAGGTCTCTGACGCCTCGCTCCCCTACGACCTTATAGGTTATGGGACTCCTTTACCCTTACCTTCCTTATATATATAGGGGGTGTTAATACGGTCACAGTCTATTTGAACAAGTAATGAAATATCAATTATTCCACTTGCCTTAAGTGACAGATCGCGGTCGGCAGACTTGGACACAAGTGACAGAACTAGACTAAGTTATCCTGCAGTATTCCAGGTGGACTTGCCTGCAGACTTGCTATCACCTTAGTCTCAGTTGAGTATTCTGCATTGTTCATTTATTTTTCATTTGTTTTTTATTGCATTCTTTTATTTTCGAGAATAATGTAATAAAAACTCATGTCCTTTTTTCATCCAGTACTCGTATGTATGCAGTTTTGTCAATGTTGTCATCCGTTCCCACCGGCATACAATGGCCTACTCTTCCGAAAAGCGGACCGGGTTATAACGTGTGCGCAAGATGTTCTGCGTGCGTTCACACGCAGGACCTCGGTTTATAGTCTCATCCGAAAGACTTTGGGGGAGAGTGGAGTGGGCAGTGATGTTAACTCCAGAGGGAAAATCCTCTTGAACGAGAACAGTCACCTTCACCTTGTCTATTTTTTGCCTTCTTCGTCCATTATCCTACCTGTTTTAAAATAACTATCTCCCACACTTGGGGACAGACTAGCTTAGTGGTCAGAGCACTCACTTTCCCCTAGCTAAGGTTGAGCAGCACCAAACACGGTTACTGATGCCTCGCTTCATTTCGACAACATAGGTTATGGGACACCTTTACCTGTTTTAGTTAGGAAGTGTGTGTGTGGGAGGGGGGGGGGAGCGCATATCTGACTCTTTCTAAAATTCAGCCGGCTGACATGAATTAAGAGTTCCCGAACTTTCCTATTTGATTCCACGAATGCGTATGTGATGAAAACGTAGTTTGGGGGACTTTGCATACTTGTGATTAAGCTGAC
>CM054167.1:17082700-17090473 GCA_028751875.1 Rapana venosa | reverse complement strand
ATACTCATATGCAAAAGCTGGGGAATTTTTGACAATGTTTTTTTAATCATAGGCCCCCCCTGGAGTGGGTGTGAAATGCTGTCAGAGTTTCTCTGTCACAAGATTCAATGATGTTTTTAAAGGGGACACAAAACACACACACACACACACTCTCTCTCTCTCTCTCTCTCTCTCTCTCTCTCCCCTCTCTCTCTCTCTCTCATCTATCTATCTCTATCTCTCTCTCTTAATAATTATTAAGATGTATCCCTACTAGGTGTAAAAAAAGCACATGAGTACTTAGTCATTCCCCTCGAAATAAAAGAATTTGTCATTGTCATTGTCCTCGCTCCCTCTCTGTCTCTCTGTCTCTGTCCCCTTTCTGGTCTCTCTGTCTCTCTCTCTCTCTCTCCCCTCCCCTCTCTCTCTCTCTCTCTCCCCTCTCTCTCTCCTCTCCTCTCTCTCTCTCTCTCTTGTTCGTGCTGTGCCCATATCCTTGTAGGTTCCTTCTATCACTATCTGTTGCTGACAACAAAATTTCATTCTGGACAAAAGTGTCTGGGGAAGGAAGTCCCTCCAGGACAATAAAGCACACCAGGGAGTGGTCAGTCTCTTTGTATTATCCCCCCTTGTCTGCCCAGGGCACACTACTGCTTCTGACTGTCAAGTGTTTACAAACTGTCCTACTTTAAACACCCTGCACACTGCAAGTCATCCTTCGAATACTTTTCAGTAATCATCTTGTTGCTACATGACTCATCCTGAATATATGATCATAATATTATGTTTTTTGTTTGACAAAAAATGTGTTTGTTTCCATTTTCTACTATAACTTAGTTGGTAGGGTTTTTGTATTTTGGTTTTTGGCCGTTTTTTGTGTGTGTTTTTTTACAATTAAGGCATACGTTTGTGTTTTCTTTTATTTGTCACTTTTGTGTTTATATCAATGCGTCTGGTTTGTTTAACTTGTGTTTTACATTTTACTGTTTTTAATTTTTTTTGTTTGGTGTTTTTTTTAAATGAGTCCTTTTGTTTAACTTGTGTTTTTCAGCATTTTGTTTTGTTTTATTTGTTTTATCACTGTTTCCATTGTGTGTGTGTTTCTTTTATGAAAGTGTTCTGCTTACTTGTGTTTTTTAAATGCTTGGGGGTGGGGTGGGGTTACTTGTTCTTTTCACTGTTTCTGTTTTGTTTTACTTGTTTTTTCTTTTTTTTCTTTTTTTCTTTTTTTTTTTTATCCCTGTTTCTGTTTTAAAATGTGTCTGTTTTATGCTATTAGGTATACACTTTTCTTTAAATCTGCAGTTATTCAACTTTTGAACTGGCCAGTTGAAATTGTTTATCATCCCATGACAAATGCTACATAGTATGACACCTGATAGGCACGAAACAGAAAAAAGACCATTATCATTAGCACACTTGGTCAATTTGGGGGTCAAGCTTTTTCTCTTTTCACTATGGCCCTGCACATAAGTATACATCACACAACACACACATACACCCCACATTAAACAAACATAGCATGTTACAAAAATACATGTTGGAAACACTTTTAAAAAGAAACCACAAAATACCCGTTATTCCTGGAGTGATGATGTAACCCATAAATTATCTTTGGTAAGATCAAATATCATAATTACATCAATATAGAAATGTTGTATCTCTTATCTACGGGTTTGAAGCTCAATGCTTTTAGAACTAATTTTTTTCCCATGATCATATTCTTGTACAGTGCAGAGATCGGGAAAAAACATCTTACCTGCCTTCCCAGTCCATAAGCTTACATTTCCCTAAAAGACATTCCATTAATGAAAAAAATGGTATTGTCATTAAGCCATACGCCTATTGTCAGACTCATCTAAATATAAGGATAGCTTCAAGTTATATGAACTGGAATGTTAGTATTTTTGCTGTTTGAGGTTTTGGATGTTGTTTTTGTTGTTGTTGTTGTTGTTTTTTGGGTTTTGGGGGGGGGGGTGAGGGGTGGGTCAGAATTCTTATTTATGCTTTTTTTTAAAATAATAGTTTGTTATTGCGATTGATTAGTTATGTGCTTTACCCATCCCCCCCTACACACACACACACACAAACACACACACGCACGTGCACACACACACACACACATACACACTTTCCTGTCTGATTCACTATTTTGTAGAATGACGTTTAACTGAAGAAATTTACTATAACTACAACATTAAACATGTTCCCCTCTTCAGAAGAGTCCTCCATTTTGTGCCGATAGGAATTGATGAAAAATTTCAACAACAATAACACCCACAAATGCACGCAACACAGGTTTTTGTTTTTAGACACCATCTCCAAAGTGAAAATGCACTACCTAAACAGTGAGGGGAAAGAACAGTCACTTACAAAACAACAAAAAATTCAACATAGGTGAATTTAAAAGCTCTAGCCCAGGAACCCAAAACTCTCAAATCAACAGCTACAATAACATACAGACAAAAAAGTGAATTCCATCTGCATTGTGGGTACCACACATGGGGCATTGGGGAAGGATAAAATAGATAAACAAACCCAGGGGCAGAGACAGATTGTAAAGATTGACTGGCCTCCCTGTCAAAGACAGCCAGACAGCTGTACTGAAGTGATAGAGGACAGCACTGCTTTACAGTTTTGTCAGCACTAAAGGCCACTGCTATACCCGTAGATTGACGCAGTATTTTAAATCTCTGATTGGTCACAAAATGGTTTTTCCTTTTTGTTTTATGTGGTGCCATCATTGTTTGTCTTCAGCATATATACTGAGCATAGTCCCAATATGGGGTTTTCTTTATTTTCCCCTGTAACGCATTGTTTGTCTTAAGCATATATACTGAGCGTTTTGCATTATTTGATATATAAGTATATAAAAGGTTCTGTACTTCAAAGACAGAGAGAAAAAACGACCCGAAGACAATATCGGGGAGGGGACTGGCCTTGAGTGGAACGAATTTCTATGAAAAGCAGAGGACTGCAAGAAGTGGAGGAAGCTGGTTGAAAACCCTTTCTTTTATGCCCCATGGTCCATGGGACTACAGGATATGTAAGGTGATTTGAAATGATTATGTTTCTTTAAATATCCATTGCGGGGGGGGGGGGGGAACGGCACCACGTTTAATGTGTGCTTTACCAAGAAAACACAACGAAACAAAGGCAAGGGAAAAAAAACAAAAATTCTTGCAAAACGAGTTGAAAAAACAATATTCAAATCATTTCTTCATTTCGAATATGAATCACAGAAAAGAGTGAGGATTTCAATGTTCAGAGACAGTGGTTGTTGCCTGAAATGCAGCCCCTTGAAAGGTATAATAGAAAAATTTCCCAAATACAAAAAAACAACTACTGACTTCATCTATTTTAAAGTCCTAAGGCAGCAACTGAGTTGTGCGTGGCAATATTCTAAAGAAACATAATTCTTTGGGAACTTATGTGTATTAAACCAACAAAAATGTAAAAAAAAAAACATTGTAGCAGTATACCACTATAGCTGTCCTTTACTATTGCAGCTCAAAGCTTTACACAGCTGAATCTATCATGATTGTTTTTACAATGCAGAACACTTTTTCAAGGTGTGTAGATAACAAATCTTGTGGGGTTGAAAAAGGGTTTGCAAATGAAAATTTAGTGGGTTCCATATCTGTGAGCACGGGGCCCAAGCCTAGCACATGCTTTGCAATGTGGAAATATTTTGATGTGTGTTGGTGTGTGTGTGTGTGTGGTGTGTGTGTGTTGGGTGTGTGTGTGTGGTGTGTGTGTGTGTGTGGTCCCATACACGTGCATAAATTTGAATATGTTCTTTATTATATTTGAGGAAAAGTTGCATCGCGTAAATGATTTGAGTGCAAGTGCTTCGATTTGTTTGTTTTACAAGATTCGGCGCTATATAAATTCCATATATTATTATTATTATTATTATTATTATTATTATTATTATTATTTTATCATTATTATTATGTGAAAATGGGAGCTTTAAGGCGACAGGGTGAAAATGGAATCGAAGCCCAGTGATGGATGAATCTTTAAAGAACAGCGGGACTGTGCCAAGAAGAGTAGGTTTTGGTGACGCACAGGAGACAGAAGCAACAAAACAGATCCACACAATGCATTAACACATACAGGAATGGTCTGACAGATGTAGGTCAGCAGCTGCCTGCATAGACAGTTAGCTGAAGCTGCTCTTGGCGTGATGGACAAGGAGAAAGACAAGCACACAGACACATAAATGCTTTCAGGATATATCACCGGATACTGGCAGATATAAAATGATAGATGCACACAAATGCATGCATATGTGGGGTAGCATAGTGGTCAGAACATTGCGCTGGCAATCTGATGACCCCAGGTTTGAATCATGTTCAAGGGATTTTTTACCTGAAGTTAACATTAGTGCAGACTCCACTTTCCCAAAAATCCTTCAGATGAGACTATAAACCAAGGTCCCCTGTGTAAACACACGCAGAACATCGTGGGGCACATGTTAAATTATGTTCGGCTATTTCAAAAGAGTAGGCCATTGTGTGCTGGTTGGGAAAAGATGACAAAATTTACATAACCGCGTGCACGCAGGGATCAGATGTAAAAAAAACCCCACATGCCCTGAACAGAGATACACCCAGCTAGCGAAACAAGAGACAAACTGACAAAGTCTCCCACAAAAATACCCACAGGTGTCTGCGCTAACAAATAGACAGACCAATAGATCAGCAGCCAGACAGATGGAAAAGGGTTTCAACCCACACATGTACAAACAAAAACCCACATATAGGACAGCTGAAATTTGTCAACCATTCAATCATGTGAACGTAAAGACCTTAAAAAAATCAGACAACCCAAATATTCTAACAGACCCTCCACAAAAATATCATCACTGTTTTTGACAGAATTCAGTAGACACTGGCTAGCACCCTATTTTGCTAAGCTAGAATAAACACACCCCTTTTCTGGTCATTCTGGTAAAAGCCAGAGGATGTGGCGGGGCAAATGAGTCATTAGGTGAAGGATGGTTGTAGGACAGACACAGGTAGAAGACAAAAACAAACAGACAATGCTACAGTATTGGGAAAAAAAGGGTTCCTAAAGTTGCAATGCAGCTACCTTCATAGTCTGCAGAAACAGTTACATACGCAAAATTTCACCATGGATGAACCTCAAAGCTGTAACTGAGGAATGAAAATATACAGAAAGAAAAGAAAACAACATTTCATCTGAGTTTATAGATACACTGGAAGGTTTTGTTTTAACTTATCATCTTCACACAGTTTTGTTTTCAGTTTGTTTTGGTATCATATTTGAATAAAATGGCACATGTTCTGTCATAACTAAATTCATGGGGTAAAAACAAGTAAACTTTAATCTTCACCATGCACACTCGTTTTCTTTACTTTTCCCAAAATGTGTGCATTAAGTGATATCGGTTATCTTATATAATATATATATTTAAAAATATTTTTATATATATATATTATAAAATATATATATATATATATATATATATATATATATATATATGTGTGTGTGTGTGTGTGTCTGTGTGTGTGTGTGTGTGTGTAAGGTAAAAGTGCCTCATAATCTATAAGTCGTAGGGGAGTGAAGCCCTCGGAGACCAGACAAAGACAACAGCATCAAAACACACACACACAGCACACACACAACATATATATATATATATATATATATATATATATATATTTTATATATATATATATATATATGTATGTATATGTATATATATATGTGTGTGTGTATGTATGCATATATATATATATATATATATATATATATATATATATATATATATATATATATATATATATATATATACATACATATATATATGTTGTTTTGATGCTGTCTTTGTTGTTGGTCATGGTGGTCTCAAGCACACAATCATCTAGTCAGTCGCCCTTAATCACTGTCCACTCCTAACCACAAGAGTCCATCCTGGACAAAAGTGTCTGGGGAAGGAAGTCCACTCAGGACAATGAAGCACAAGGGGGAGTGGTCAGTGTCTTTGTATTATTCCCCCATTGTTTGCACACGGCACGCTTCCCCTGATTGTCCAGTATTTGCACTCCGCCCTTGGCGTCTGTCTGTGTACAGCATGCTTTTTGCCCTCACCAAGTATGTTCTTCTTCATCAAACACCTAGCCAGCAACTATTGTTGTCTATCATATGAACGAACATGGGTTGTCCCTATCCTTAAGTGCCTGACAAGTCAGGCCCAGTACATTCTATTTCAGTATGGAGTAGACTCGTTCTTTTTAAAGTCTTTCTGGGGGGGAGGGGGGGCAGAAGAATGGAACAAGAAGGGAAAAATAGACGAGATGGTGATGACAGCAAGGAAAAAAAAAGAATCAGAAAAAAGGGATAGAAGTAAGGGAATTCCTGTAACCCCTCATTGCCAGATGGGGGGGATGGTATACTGACAAACCTCCTCAGGGTTACAGGGGGGAGTGTCAAGTATTTGAACATGACGGTTTATGATTTTTTTCCCTCACTGCCAGCACCTGCACTGCGTTTATTTGTATGTTTTTTTTTCTTTTTTTCTATTTAAAAATGTTTGGTCCCTTGTTTGTTTTTCAGCTTTGGTGGTTTATGTTAC
Organism: Rapana venosa; assembly: GCA_028751875.1. NCBI lineage: Eukaryota > Metazoa > Mollusca > Gastropoda > Neogastropoda > Muricidae > Rapana > Rapana venosa. The sequence goes on along the minus strand of CM054167.1, from coordinate 17,083,890 downwards.
TTGTGCGATCTTATTACTGTCTGTGTCTCTAATTGAATGCATTTACAATTTGTTTAGTGGTTTTTCTTGTTGGGTGTTTTTTAAAAGTCAAATAATGTCAACAAATCTTAGTACAGTCCCCAACACCCAATTAAAATGTAACTCTCTCTCTCTGTCTTTTGCATACAGTTTGGTAATTGCTTGTTTTGGTTGCTGAAGTACATGATTATGCTAACACGAAATCTTATGTATGAGGAAAAATGCAATGCGTATATAGATATATAGGGTGAATTTGTGTATTGCCTCGATGCTTTACTATGTAATTAACTGATACTGGGAGTAGTTGATCACATTAATACCCAAGTAATTAAGTTTATCATTAGCTTTACTGTTGTGTACTTTTTACATAATTCTTTATATTAATGTGTTTGCCCTTTTTTCATGTAAAAAGCCTCTGGCTTATCAAATTATCCTCAAAAACATTTCAGTTTGAGTTTGTGTTCAAGTTCAATAAAACACACACACACACACACACACACAAAACACACAACACACACACACCACACCACACACACACACCCCACACACACACACACACATTCAAGATTCCAAAGATGTTACTAGCCTGTGATCCATATTGAGGCATAAAGATTTTCATGAAGAAATTTATAAACTGTAACATGCACACTTTGTGTTGACTATATTCCCAACACAACATGATGTTACAGAAAAATACACGCGGTTAAAAGTTTCCCAACGATACCATCTAACTTTTTCTCTTGAATTATAGCCTATGCAGTCGTTGGGGACCAAAATGTCAGAGACCTCAGCTTCTCCAGGAGCCAGCATATTGAGGGCAGCACCCATCTTCTTTTAGATTTTCCTACAGACATATTTCAAATGCTTTTCTGTGTTGATTCCAGGTCAGTCTTACTTGCCCTGAGAAACTTCAGTTCAAAAGTGAGACAAGATCTCATAATTGAGATTAGTCATCTAATTCATTTTCTGATGATACGAGGCACTGGTGTTACCTTTTGCTGGATACCCTCGCACTGTGGTATTTACTTTAATGAAAAAGTTGACAGAAAAGCAAAATGTGGAGTTGAGCATACGGGGGTCTTGCAGCATAAGTGTTTCTCTATCCATCCATGAAGGCTATAGCATGTTACAAAATGCATGTTGGAAACACTTTAAAAAGAAACTACAAAGTA
>CM054167.1:17067700-17080200 GCA_028751875.1 Rapana venosa | reverse complement strand
GATGGAGCTCTCAACATACAGAGATGTGATCACCATCCATATCATTGCATGAGTTCACTGCAATGGATTAACTTCCATACAATATATTGCTGAATGGGTGTAGGTAAGATAAGGGAAGAATGTCAACTTGTAGGCTTAGATCTTTGTCATAAAACCTCTCATGAAAGATAATCAAATACACCCTTTTGGCAACAATATGAAATGATATACGGAAAAGAAGCTTTTCCATTAGCTTCTTCATTGCTAACGTATATTAACTCAGAAGAAACATATTACTCTGGGAAGTACAAGCTTGATTGTTTTATGCCTGGCAATGCTATCAAGTTTCCTATTGTCTTCCTGTTATCTTCTCTTTACTCCTTTATCAACTGTGTATAATTTATGAAGAGTAGGCCATTGTGCGCTGGTGGGAACAGACGACAAAATTCACAAAACTTCATACACGCGGGGACTGGATGTAAACAAGCACACTAGTGCTTATCCCATTGCCCTTGAATTAAAAGAACAAATACAAATTTAAGCAAAGCAATAAAGGGTTTAATTCCAGGGTCAAGCCACAACCAAAACAAGATCAAGAGGATTTTCCCCCTGGAGTTAACATTAGTGTCGACTTCACTGCCCCAAAAGTTCTTCCCATAAGACAATAAAACCAAAGTTCTGTGTGTGAACCCACGCAGAACATCCTGCACACACGTTAGAGTAGGCCATGTGTGCCTGTGGGATCGGATGATAACAATGAGAAACCTGCTTGTGGGCAGGAACTGGATGTAAAAAGAAAACCCACATGATCATTAATTCCATTATCCTTGAAATAAATGCATGAATAAATGAACAAATAGATTTCCTTACTGAAAGCATGGATGTTATCTTAACCTGCACACTTGCGTGTGCACGCGCCCACAGAGCAGATATCTACTATGGACTAAACAAGCACAGTACCATATAGGCCATAACCAAGGAAGTCTTCAAACAATCTATATAATTATGTTTCTTTGGCTGTATGTCTTTGTCTGTATGTTTATCTGTTTGCATCCTCTCTCCTCTCTCTCTCTCTCTCTCTCTCCTCAACTCCTCTCTCTCTCTCTCTCTCTCTCTCTCTCTCTCTCTCTCTCTCTCTCTCCCCTCTCTCTCTCTCTCTCTCTCTCTCTCTACTACCTATCTATCTATCTATCATCTATCTATCTATCTATCTATCTATCTATCTATCTATCTATCTATCTGTGTGTCTCTCTCTCTGTGTTTGTCTGTCTGTATGTATCTCTTGCAGATCATCGAGGACACACACGTTAAAAAAACCACCCTGGCCTCCTTTTCAAAAGTGTAAGTCATTGTGTGCCAGTGAGAATGGATGACAACACTAACAAAACTGCATGCTTGCAGGGACTAGATGTAAAAAGCACATGATAGCTTATTCCATATCTTGGACATAATTTCCTCTCTCCATCTCCTCTCTCCACTCTCTCTCTCTCTCTCGTCTCTCTCTCTCTCTCTCTCTCTCTCATCTATCTCCTCTCTCTCCTCTCTCTCTCTCTCTCTCTCTCTCACTATCTCTCTCTCTCTCTCCCTCTCTCTCGCTCTGTCTCTAGTGCTTTACTGACCTAGGTTCAATTCTCGTTCAAGAGAATTTTCCTCTGGAGTTAACATCAGTGCCAACTCCACTCTCTACAAAAGTCTTTCGATAAGACTATAAGCAGAGGTCCAATGTGCAAACTCCCGCAGAACATCTTGCGACCACGTAAAAACCCGTTCCGTTTTTTTGGAAGAGTAGGCCATTGTGTTCCGGTGTGAATGGATGACAAAAATGACAAAACTGCATACACAGGGTGACTAGATGAAAAAGACACATGAATGCTTATTCCCTTGTCCTTGAAATAAAAGAATAAAATACATAATCTCTCTCTCTCTCTCTCTCTCTCTCTCTCTCTTCTCTCTCTCTCTCTCTCTCTCTCTCTCTCTCTCTCTCTCTCTCTCTCTCTCTCTCTCGAGGAACGGGAACCACGAATTCCACCTACCACCAATTCAAGACTGGAGACCAGAGACAGGATGACCCCCAGCCACCAGGACTACAATGGAAAGGGAAGTGTGCCTGTCGCCCCTGGTACACGTCTGTACAGTGAAGTGACCAGATTTGGTCAGGCCAGAGGACAGACTGCTACCAATCACAAAAGATTGGTTACGATCAAAAACAGAGACAAACATTCAATCAGAGAGGACAGTAGCTACAAATCAGGGAGGGCTCAGGGTAAAAAATCAGGGCAATATCAGCTGACAAGGAGGCAAGCAGTGACACCTCCTGAGGAGGAGGAGGAGCTTAACATTGCTGACCTCAATGAGGAAAACCAAAATGAAATACTAAATGACGGGTCACAGGTAGAGATTTCAAATAAGGAAGACACAGCCAACAGTGATGTTATTAACGATGAAGAAGATGACAACAACACTGACAACCAGGACGAAGACAAGTCAGTGACAGGTAATGATGACATAGTAAAAAACAATGAGAGTATGTCCCAGGGTAACATGACAGGTATCATTGCAAAAGCTTGTGATGGAATAACAGGGACTGTAAACCAAAGACAAGACATTGACAAAAATGACCCACAAGCTACAAGTGAAGAAGACCCAGAAGTAAACATAGGTTCCGATGACCTGACAAAGGAGACTATCCCCAAAATGACATTGAGGCAGAGAGCAAGTAGTGACACTCTGACAGATGGACATGACTTGGGACATAACAGTACTGATGCATGCAGCAGGTCTGATAAAGAGGGAGATCAGACAGAAGGGTCTTCACCTTCTTCCCATGATTTACGTCCAAGGCGGACTGCATCTAGTTCGCGTGCTGCAGAGCAGAGTCAGAGCAAAACTGCTGCCAGATCAAAAAGTCAGAGCAGTATTGTTGACTCGTTTAAAAAAGCAGGCTCTGCAAAGCAAGCAGGGGGTAGGCAGCGACCCCAACCTCAGAGATGCCAGACTAAAAAGAATGGTGTCCCACACACCAACAGATAGGGAAACGGCCAGGCCACAGTACTTTGTAGTCAGTCCCCTGTATCAACATCTAGGATGGTAACAAGTCTTAATGTACATAGTGTAAGTATGCAATGTGCAACATTTCTGAATTACAATGTTAATGGACTTTTACAAAAGTTAGAAAACAGTGATTTTATTAATTTTCTAGTGTCTTATGACTTCCTATGTCTAACTGAAACTTTTGTAGCTTTTGATTTTGAATCAGCTTTATTTGATGACTTTATAATATTCACTTCCAAAGCAAGGAAGCTGTCCCACCAAGGAAGATACTCTGGTGGAGTAATTGTAATGGTTAGAAAATCTTTTGCTGGTTTTGTTACACGCATACAGGTAGAACAAGAAAATACAGTAGTTTTACAAATAGGCAGACAGCTCTTTTCTACTGACAAAAACATAATGATGATTTGTTCATACATCCCACCATATGATTCTTTGTTTGGGAAGTCAAAACATGGCGTATATGGAATTGAAGTACTAGATCAATGCTTAGCAGATATATATGAACAACATGGTGATTTTTTCATCATGCTAAGTGGAGATGTTAATGCAAGAACTGCAATGGAAAACTATAGCTTTAGTGGAGATAGCAGTGATTTCGAACAAATGTCAATTTCTGACTGTAATCATTATCCAGAAAAATCTCAAGATGCCAACATCAACAACTTTGGGGAACAACTAATTGAACTTTGTAATATGCATGACTGTATAATATTAAATGGCCCTAGTGCACCAGGTTTTGATGATAGTTGTACATTTATTGGACATTCTGGTGAAAGTATGGTGGACTACTTTATTGTATCTGTGGAACTTTATTCATCTGTTCATATTTCATCTTTAGAAGTAGAGAGTATTGTAGAGTCAGACCATTTACCAGTAAGTATGAAAGTAGAGTCGAGAGACAAGCAGGAAAGGGGTTATATTAGAGAAAAACAAAATGAAAATAAAGTATGTGAAAAGTTCATTTGGAATGAAGCATATAGAGATGAGTTTATAAAATCATGGGAGAGCAAAGATATCCAAAATAGAATGTTGATAGCCATGAAGGATTTAGAAAAAGATGTAGACAGTGCCCTTGATATATTTGTACATTGTCTTAAAGATGCAAGCAAATGTATGGTTAAACAAACTGGTTTTCACAAAAAGAAAAGATCAGCATGGTTTGATGATGAGTGTAAAAGCATGAAAAAAGAAACTAGAAGAAAACTTAACCACTTTCGATTTACCAGGAAGGAAGAAGATAGAATTATTTATGTTGAAGCTAGAAAGAGGTATAAGCAGTTGCTAAAAGCCAAGAAACTCACTTATAACAGGCAACAAACTGAAAAGTTAGCAAATGAGGCGAACAGTCCCTCTAGTTTCTGGAAGGAATTACGTAGATTGGGTCTTGGAAATAAGAATAGAATTACAAACAACATTACCACAGATGACTGGTTTAACCACTTTAAAAACATCTTTCAGGGTAATAACGATGAGTGTATTGATGAATGTGACATTGTGAATGATTTATCTGAGGAAATAGACCATGTGTTAAATAAAAAATATAACAGAAGAAGAAGTTAGTCATGCTATTAGAAGACTGAAAAACAACAAAGCAAGCGGCATTGATGAAATTTCTGCAGAAATGATAAAAAATGGTGGTCCAAAAGTAAATGTATTTCTGGTAAAGCTATTTAATGTAATTTTTGACCAAGGCATATGCCCTCAAGAATGGTCTAAAGCCATAATTATTCCTCTGTATAAGAAAGGAGATCCTGAGAATGTTGATAATTATAGAGGAGTTTCTCTCTTAAGTATAGTATCTAAATGTTACACTACCCTATTGAATGTTCGATTGTATGACTGGTTAGAAAGTAATAACCTAATCTCAGAATGCCAGGCAGGTTTTCGTCAAACATATTCTGCATGTGATCAGATATTTACTGTGTATGCCACTATTCAAAACTATATGACTAAAAAAGGAAGAAAGTTGTATGTTGCCTTTGTAGATTTTAAAAAGGCCTTCGACACAGTTGAACATGACAGGTTATTAAGGTATATCAAACAGCAAGGTGTAAAGGGTAAATTTTTTGCATCACTCGGGGCTATGTATAAGTCATTATCAGCATGCATACGAGCAAATTCTGAATTAACTAATATGTTTCAAACCCCCATGGGGGTAAGACAGGGATGTGTTCTAAGCCCTACATTGTTTTCTATGTTCATTAATCAGTTAGCAAACGTTATGAATGAAAAAGGTAAGCACGGTGCACAAATGTTTCCAGATGTCTTTGAGTTGTTTATCTTGTTATTTGCTAATGACGTAGCATTAATGTCAACTACACCTACTGGTTTACAAAATCAATTAAAGGTCTTAGAAACTTGTTGTGATAATATAAAATTAAGTGTAAACATAGATAAAACAAAGATTATGGTATTTAGGAAAGGGGGGCACTTAGGAAAACGTGAAAAATGGTTCTTTGATAATAAGAGATTAGAAGTAGTTAACAGTTATTGCTATTTAGGATTTAATTTTACATCTATGATTAGCGCAAAGAGAGGTACATCACATTTGGTTACTAAAGGTAAAAAAGCAGTTACTCAGCTTAACAAAGTTTTTCAGAAGTGTAAAAAAATGACAGTAAATACATTTTTTAAAATTTTTGATACAAAAATCCAACCAATACTGTTATATTCAGCTGAAATTTGGGGATTGAATAGACTAGAGCATCTAGAAAAAGTACATTCAATCGCTTGTAAACGATTTTTAGGTGTTCCTGTCAAGACACCAAATAAAATGGTGTATGGAGATCTGGGCAGGAACCCATTATATGTAAATACGTATATTGCATGCGTAAGATTTTTGTTTAAATTATCACATATGGATTCTGAAAGATTGCCACATAAAGCTTATTGTATGTTGTTAGAATTAGATAAAAAGGGCAAACAATGCTGGGTCTCTAAAATCAGGGAAATATTCTGCATAACTGGGTTTAATATCGTTTGGTTAAACCAAGGAGTAGGGGACATAAAAATGTTCTTACGTACCTTTAAACAAAGACTTGTAGATTGGTTTACCCAGGAATGGACTGGTACCATCAGAGATCGCAGTAGATATGATAGTTACAGAAACTTTAAGATTGTTTTTGAAAGAGAGAAGTATATTAGTGAAATGGATACATATTACTTTCGCGTTGCAGTTACTCAAGTACGATTGAATGCGCTACCACTAAACAATAATACACATCGCTATAGTAGTTCAAATGAAGATAAGCAGTGCCCTGTTTGTAAAGACCAAATAGAGAATGAAGAACACTTTTTATTTAATTGCCCTGTCTATGAATATTTGAGACACAAGTTTCTTAAAGATGCGAAGAGACTTCCTTTGCACGTGCTACTCAAAGCTACAATATCTACTGATAGACATAGTTTGTCACGATTTATTTTTCATGCAACCAACAGAAGAAGTAAGATAACTTTATAAAATGGATCCTTATATTGATGAAAACTACATTCAAAACATTGTCGATTATGATGAACGTGAATTGATTTGTGATGAATATTCAAGAAATGGGTGATGTAATTTCTTTATTATTGCTGATATATCATTTCATATTTATATACATTGATTGTAATTGTTTATAACACTCATGTCATATGCCCACTCCACACACCCGTCATTCCTTTGTATTGTGGCCTAAGGCCGATGTACAGTAAAAGTCTGAAGTCTGAAGTCTCTCTCTCTCTCTCTCTCTCTCTCTCCCGGTCTCTCTGTTTGTCTGGCTCTCTGTCTGACTGTCTCTTTTGCATCTTACACACGTGTTAAGACATGTTCTCCCTTTTTGAAAGTATAGGTCAGTGCGAGCCAGTGAGAATGGACAGCAACATTGACAAAACTGTATGCTTGCAGTGACTGGATGTAAAAATGCACATGATAGCTTGTTCCAATGTCTTTCTACAAAAACTCTCTCTCTCTCTTTCTCTCTCTCTCTCTCTCAGGTCTTCATTTAGTTGGCCTTTCATCACTGTCTGCTGCTGACCAAAAGAAACCATCCAGGACAAAAGTGTCTGGGGAAGGAAGTCCACTCAGGACAACGAAGCACAAGGGGGAGTGGTCAGTCTCTTTGTATTATCTCCCATTGTTTGCACACGGCACGCTTCTGCTTCTGGCTGTCAAGTGTTTGCAAAACCCCCCTCCCTACACTGACAACAATTGGTGATAATTATTTTGTTTGTCTATCAAGTGTTTGTGTAGGCCTTTTCTGATTGTCTGGTTATTCCCCCTCCCCACCATGCGCCTGGCAACACTAAGCTTGTTTCTGCGTCTTTATGTTTATTTTTGTCCTGTTTTGTTTGATTGACTATTTTTTTTAATTGTTTCGGTTTGTGAGATTTTTTCTTGCTTGTACTTGTTGCTGTGGTTTTTTTTTTTATTATTCGTTGTCTGTCTCTCTATGTTGTGCTTGTTTCTTGTTTCCTACTTAGCTTTCCACATACAATTTACTAGTCTTTCAAAACAGAAAACCGTGGATTTTGTTTTGTGATAAGTCAAAACTGAACTCCATCATCCCTATACAATGTATTTCACGAAAAATCACTTTTTTACCTGGAGAAAGGTTGATCCATGACCCCACCCTCTCTTCTTGATGTTTTTTCCTCTGATCTGGTGGTTTGTGTTTATGGACATAACACACTCCTGTAATGCAAGTACCATTCATATTTCAGCATAAAGTATGCTCAGACACTGTAGGTAGTGATATGGATGGTGATGTTGTTTTCAGGCTTTTCCTTTACCGTCTTTGATCTTGTTCCGATTCAGTGAACAAAAAGCTAAACTTGTGTTGATGCTTTTCACGCATCCATCTTGACTATTGTCTATCTTTTAAGCCTACCTTTCTTCCATCTGAATGTTTCAATACTTCTTATGAGGTTTTGTATGTAGGTTCTTTCAGTTATAGTATAACAAATATACATATTTCATCATCAAACTGATTCGTGGATTGCTGAACGTAAGCAATCTGTCTGTCTGTCTCCGTCTGTTTGTCTGTCTGTTTCTGTCTCTCTGTCTCTGCCTGCCTGCCTCTGTCTCTATCTCTCTCTCTCCCCCTCCTCCCCCCAACCCAATCTTACCATATCTAGTTCTTGTTCTTGTTCTTGTTTTTGTTGTTGTTGTTGTTGTTGTTCTTCTTCTTCTTCTTCTTCTTCTTCTTTACAATTCTTCTTCTTCTTCGCAATTCTTCCTCTTTTTCTTCGCAATTCTTCTTCTTCTTCTTCTTCTTCTTCTTCGTCGTCGTCTTCTTCTTTTTCTTCTTCTTCTTCTTCTTTTTGTACAAACTGGGTGTGCTATTAACAAAGAGGGAAAACCGATCCATCTAAGCAATCTCTTTGAAGGGGGAGTAATCGCTACGTTGTCTTATTCTTGCTGCCAATCTTTTCCACATTATTTTCTCTTTTATTTTTTGCTCTCCTCCAAGGGAGTATCCATCATTCTCTCCCTTTTCTCTTCTAAAAGGGCTTGCGGAAAGATTGAATTTATCCCTGTCACAATCTGATACACTAATCTCCTATTTTGTGCATTTCTTAATATCATTGATTTTGTTTCAAGCTGCTTGTTTCTACAAGTGGATTTTCTCTCTTGAGCAGTATGTTGTGTTGTGTTGCTTTGCGTTGCGTTGTATTGTCGTGTGTTTGTTTGTTTGTTTCCGGGTTTGACGTGTTTGTGGAAGCTTTTTTCTATTCAAATGAGATACACAAATAAGATACACATTTACTTTTTTTTTATCAAGTAGAAATACTTTCCTCAAAGATTTTAGGTAACATTCATTCTATGTTATAATATCTTAAAAGTAAAAATTTGAGGACTGTAATATACATCCCCACCATGTCATTTTAATTTGTAGTTTATATAATATATATATATATATATATATATATATATATATATTATATATATATATATATTATGTTGTGTGTGTGTGTGTGTGTGTGTGTGTGTGTGTGTGATTTACTAAAAGCAATGTTTCCAGCCTGTATAAGAAATCGTCGAATGAGTTTAAGTCTGGTGAGCATACAAAACCAAACAAAACACACACAAAAAAACAATCCAAAAGCAAACCGTCCAAAACCACACTTAAGATGTTGAAATCAATGGGAAACATGGGAAAATATACTGCTGAAAAAAAGCACAATGAGATCTTCCCATCTTCCATGCTGCTCATTTGTCACAAATAGGTAATTAAAAGGTAAAGGTGTCCAGTGACCTATGAAGTCGTAGGGGAGCCAGGCATCAGAGACCTCAGCTTCTCTAGGGGCCAGCATATTGAGGGCGTCGCCAAATTCCTCTCCCTTGCTGCTTTACCTTCCTTGACCCTAAAGAGGGCAGGTAGCCATTTACAGCTGGGTGAATCGGGGGACTGTATGAAGCCAAGGCGTGCAAACGGTCACACACCCAAGTGGTAACCGTGACCAATGCTGCTTATCCTTAGCTGGGGAAAAGCGAGTGCTCTGACCACTGAGCTATCCCGTCCCCTAATAAGTAATTGGACAAGGATAAACTTATCAGTCACAACAAGTAGGCCCTAGTCTGAAAAAAACCCTGGCAATTTCATAAACATTTCTGACATTATGTTTTTACTACTAACCAATAATTCTCCTTTATGCAGTTGATAATTTATTGTCTGGCATTGTCGTCAAGAATAAAGTCTAGGATGGACTAGCATAGGATAGAATCGAATTGGATAGGATAAAGTAAGGTGAGGTTGGGTTGGATTTTATGGATGGGGTTGAATTGCAATGTATTGGAGTGGAGTGAAGTGGAGCTGAGTGGATTGACGTGTAGTAAAGTGTGCTTTGTGTTGTGCGATGGAGTGGAGTGAAATGTAGTGTTGTGGAGTGGAGTAAATTGTTGTGAAGTGAAGTGGAGTGGAGTGGAGTGGATTGACGTGACGTGGTGTGGCATTGTGTGGAGTGGAACGTGGTGTAGTGTGGTGTAGTGTAGTGTAGTGTAGTGTAGTGTAGTGTAGTGTAGTGTAGTGTAGTATAATGTAGTATATTTATTTATTTATTTATTCCTTTATATCGAGGACAATGGAATAAGCACTCGTGTGCTTTTTTACATTCAGTCCCCGTGTGTATACGGTTTTGTAAATGTTGTCATCTGTTCCCACCGGCACACAATGGCCAACTCTTTCGAAAAGAGGAACAGGATTTAACGTGTGCACAAGATGTTCTGCATGCGTTCGCACACGGGGCCTCGATTTATAGTGTCATCCGAAGGACTTTGACATTGAAGTGTAGTGTAGTGTAGTGTAGTGTAGTGTAGTGTAGTGTAGTGTAGTGTAGTGTAGAGTAGTGCAGTGTAGTGCAGTGCAGTGCAGTGTAGTGTAGTGGGGTGGGATGTGGTTTGGCTGGTTTGGTGTGGTGTGGTGTGTTGTGGTGTGGTGTGGTGTGTGTGGTGGAGTGGAGTAGTGTAGTGTATGTCGTGTAATGCAGGAAAATGTAGAGTAGTGTAGTGTAGTGTAGTGTAGGTCGTGTATGTAGGGAAGTGTAAAGCAGTGTCCAAAACTTTGAAACTACAGTAGCTACCTTCATGGTAGGCAACAGCAGTTATATACTCATAAAAACAACAGCACACCATTAGTGAACCTCGGAGCTCTAGCCAAGGAACGAAAAAAAGAGAGAAAAAGATGTAAGTGTTATCCCACGAAACTAAACATCACATACACTGACCTTACTGTCAGTAACCTTTCTTTTTCCTTAAAGATCCCAAAGAGTCAGGGGTGGAAGGAGGGGGGTGAGGACAAGATGAGTGGAGATGGGTAGGAGGGGGGGGCACTGCACTACATTTTCCAAAATATTGATAAACTGTCAGAGTCACAATCTAAAATAATATTCGATTTCGTTTGCAAGCCTTTTTTTTCAAACCTTGAAATAAAATCACACACAGATAATTATATCCCCATTTCTATGCCTGCGTCCCCGCACTGAACTTTTGATGATGGACAATTTCTGTCTTGGCCCAAAGCTGTGTGTAAAATTCAATTCCAGATGATCAATTCACTTTGGCTGTTCTCAATTGTCGGGATTTTGTTGTAGATGCATATTCATGGGGCGTGAATATTCTTAGGGCTAGATACCTCATTAGAAAGCATTCAAGAAATGTGACGCTCCACCACATCATGATTCTCATTGCACCAAAAGTCAATTTTTAGTTATCAACATGTTGTTAATCTGCAATAAAAATACAAAAAGCAGATTGAAAATCGGACATATCTATGAAAAGTTATTACAAATTGAAATGATACACTGCAGGATGGGACCAAAAGAGAAATTGACCAGTTTAGCATTGTAATAGGTGGTCAGAATGAGGGCCTGGATAAAAAAAAATTTAAAACACGTTCAAAAGCAAAAGTAAACATTATTATGCTTGATATTTCATTACAAGGTAGACTAATGGCTATAGTTTTATAATCAATCAAAATCTTAAAATCGACAAACTGACCCCCACCTGCCTAAAATGGCTCCTAGCAGAAAAGTGGGTAAGGTGCTAAGTGACTCATGTCGTGGTGGAGTGTCACAAAGTTTTCATTATTATAGGTGGTGGACATGTGTGGGATTGTGCATAAGACAAAAAAGGTGAATATATTTTGATGTAAGCGTTTGATTGTGGTGTGCGTTTGTGTTTAATTTACTTATGTTCGAACTTCGTTTCTAGTTTGATACTTAGATAGTGTTTATAAGTAGTTCTTTTTACTCGCCACTCTCTCTTTCTCCCATCACTATCTGTGTTTGTATGTGCTATGTGTATGTGTGTTTATGCGTCTATATGTGTAGAGACTGTCTTATGTGTATCTCTACTCTCCCTCTATGCACACACACACACACATACATACATACATATATATATATATATATATATATATATATATATATATATATATATATATATATATATATATACAGAGAGAGAGAGAGAGAGAGAGAGAGAGAGAGAGAGGAGAGAGAGAGAGAGGAGGGTGTTGATACGGTCACAGTCTATTTGAACAAGTAATGAAATATCAATTACAGTTGCCTAAGTGACAGATCGCGGTCACCAGAATTGGACACAAGTGACAGAACTAGATTAAGTTATCCTGCAGTATTCCAGGTGGACTTGCCTGCAGACTTGCTATCACATTAGTCTCACTCGAGTATTTTGCATTGTTCATTTATTTTTTTATTGTATTCTTTTATTTCGAGAATAATGTAATACAAACCCATGTCCTTTCTCATCCAGTACCCGTATGTATGCAGTTTTGTCAATGTTGTCATCCGTTCCCATCGGCACACAATGGCCTACTCTTCCGAAAAGCGGAACGGGTTTTAACGTGTGCACAAGATATTCTGCGTGCGTTCGCACGCGGGACCGCGGTTTATAGTCTCATCCGAAAGACTTTTGGGGAGAGTGGAGTGGGCACTGATGTTAACTCCAGAGGAAAAATCCCCTTGAACGAGAA
>CM054167.1:17032700-17050200 GCA_028751875.1 Rapana venosa | reverse complement strand
TTCGTGCTAAGTACTTCAAATTGAGCACGTAAAAATCAAGAACAGAAACATTGAAGTTTGTTAATCACGTCCAACAAAACAATGCTAAATTTTAATACAAAATGTCACACATGTTAAGAGAAATGTTGAATAGTTAAGTTATTTAAATACAAGACTAGCAGTCCGCTAGTCCTGACTGTTGTAATATGTTTTTCCTCAACTTAATAGGGACTTAAAAGCACCAAAAATTATTAAAAGACAATGCAATACAACTAAGTGCTTTGTTCAACTTCCCGTCAAAAGTTTATGAGCAATCATTACAAACATTCACACACACACACACATGTTAAAACCATTTTCTAGTTTTACAGAACCCAGGTTTCATGAGAGCACAAACATAACAGCAAGATGGCTGATCAAAACACCACCCCACCATAAATTATAGCGCGCGTACTGTGGCAGTGAACCGCTTATGTACATCATTTGCCGATTACATTTTTTTTTATAATAAAGGCATTTAAAGAGAAGTTCTATACGTGCAAAAAGGAAGCACACATAGCCATAACAGATACACCATGAACGTTGACAAAATGCAAAAAGCAGACAAACCATGCATCAATGAGCACCGACACATGTACAATCTTCACATCAGTGTTGCAAATACAAATACTTTTGTTAGGCCTCTGTTTTTTCTCCAATTTCATTCGTTTCCGATCTCAGTTTTTATTGTGTTTTTTTGCACCCATCAATCTTCGTGTTTTTTCTTTTACTGGTTTTGTATAACATTTTGGGGCCTGTATCCATGTTCCCGGTTTCTTTTGAAATTTAGCAAATCAGAAATAAACAACCAACCAACCAACCAAACAAACGACGAAACAAAGCAAAAACCACAAGGCTGTGAACGAGCACAATTGTGCTGACAATGGCAATAATTCATCAGACTGCTGGGATGCATACAGATAGAGTGGTTTGTTTATAGGCTGGGAATGCTATGACCTTGGAAATAGGCATATTTCTGATCTATGGCAAAGCAGCAAAAGGCAAGAAGAACATAAGGTAACAGGACACGCCAATGCAAGATGTCTGCAAACTTAACTTAAGGAATAAGAGGCAGAACTGTTGTTCTTGTACCCGTTTCCTTAATAAAAAAAAACCACCACAAAGGGAAGATAATTCCTTTTCTATTCCAAAGCTGTTCAACAAGGCATACACAACTCATTTTGCTTGAAATATTGTAATTGGTTTTTTTTATGACATTCTGATACTTTAATGTTTTCCAAATTATGTAATTTTGTGTTTAATGTTAATGTTGGCTACATCTGCATTACCATTCATTTAGAGGATTTTTTTTAAACACACACACACACACATACAAGCACGCACACATCTCACCCCCCCTGCCCAAACACAAACTTTCACTGACCTGAACATTCTATCTCTAGTTTTTAAAATTGCCCTTTTTCTGCAGTGCATCCTCTCTGTACCCCAGTACATTCCACCATCCCATTGATCAAAAATGCATTTTAAACACAAAACCCCACACCCTAATTTTAGATACAACTTTATCTGAAATATATCCCTCTTCTTTCAAATGGATATTCTCTCATGCATTCTAAAACTTTCACAGTCTACCTAAAAAAACTTTTTTAATATGCTTCCAGACCAACTCCCACCCCCCCTCTCTGAATCTAATCAGAAGGTGACTGCACCAAAGCCCCATCCTCCATTCTACCCCCCCCAACCCCGCGTCTTCCCTTTTCACAGAACCCTTTTCCATAAAGCTCTAGCACCCCTCCTCCTACGAATACTAAAGACAATCCACTCCTGTCCAAGTCTGCAGTTTATGTTTATAGCCCTGCCCACCACTGATGCCACGAAAGCTGTCACTTCCTAAATTTTTAAAATCTCAGATTAAAACTATGAAACTGAACGTTGAAACAAGGTTTGAAACCAACTCTGCTGTCATTCCTCCTATAAACACCCTTGCCTCAGGATGTTAATGTTTTCCGATAAAACAAAAATCGCGAAAAAGGATCTTGAGTCTGCAGTAGACAGTGTGCCTAATATCTTGGACATCTTGATAATCCAGAAGTGGATGAAGACTTTCACATTACAAGCCATTCACCGTGGGGTTCCCTCGCCTTTGAGTAAATAGACGAGAAAGAAATATGATCAGCCATTGTGCCAGCTTATACCAACTTATCCACCTGCCTTTTGTGTCCACATGGTGGGCCAGGTTAGAGTTGAGGTTAGTGCTTGTGTTAGGGTTAAGAGTTAATAGCGGGGAGGGCTGTCTGTCAGCTGGTCGGTCTGAATGTTAGACTGCATGTGGACACAATAGCACGTAGACACATGGTATGTGGCTGTAGACACAATGCTGGATAGTAGCTCGCAGCAGAATGACCTCGCAAATCAAAATCAGCAGTAGTATCAACAGCTAAGGCTTGCTGTGCACTGGACTTCAGTATCCATAAATGTCTAGTTTATTTCTGTCGAAGTGACTTTTAGGTTCAAGACAATTTTTATATAAAAAGAGCGCCTATAAAAAAGAAAAGCTCAAATGAACTATGTGAGAACAGTATCAGCAAGTCCTCCATTATATCCCCCACTGCTTTAAATGTGCATCCCCCTTCCTCGTTTCTCCTTCCAGCCTGATGTCTCCTCCCCACATCTACCCTCCTTAATAACACACACACACACACACACACACACACCACACCACACACGGCACGCACGCACGCACGCACGCACGCACGCACGCACGCACGCACGCACGCACGCACGCACAGGGGGGGCGGGATCAAATTTTTATGACATATTTATACTCCAGCCAATATCAAAGTTTATTTCACTGCCTATTTTCCAATTCGGATTTTCTAGGTCTCTGACCCTTCGCTGTCCAATGACCACATACAATTTGAAACATTTACCCATTTTTCCATGAACTGATTTTGTTTCCTATCTAGGAAAAAAGTATACAGTATCCAGTTAGCTGAAGGAAAACATCTCTAAAACCAACAACAAAAACAAAAATGTGTCATTCCCACAAGGCATAATAGGAGAAGAGTGTCTTTACCACCAATCCAAACATTCAGAAACATAAATGAAAAAAACCCACACAATTTTCGAAACCTTTTAACATACCCAAGCAATATAAACATTCAAATTAAATCAACCTATTGCCAACGATGTAACAGTTGCTAATTTGTTTTAAATGTCAACGGCTATTACACTGATCTTTCCTTAAGGCAAGTAATAGGAAGTATTAGAGAGACAAATTAAGTTTAAAATCCATGTGGAAAAACAAAGTCAATTAAAAAAAACTTTCTTAATCTGCCAGCTTTTCCACATTACTGTTTTTACTCAAATGAAAAAAACCTTTCTGGTCTTTCCTTTTATTGTGGTTATGTTTGACTACTGTGCCTCATTTATATGGAGATTGCAAGGCACCATCTTTTAGTCTTGAAAAAACCTGTATCAACTTTTTTGTTTACCGCTCTTATCCTTTTCCTTGAAGGGGGTGGGGGGTAGGCTTTGGAGGGGGGGGGGGGGGGTGAAAGCTAACATTTAAAAAAAAATTTTCTTTTGTTTTCGTTCGATGTCCTTCCCACTGGCGGGGTTGTCCTTGCCCTTAGCTGGCTGCATTCTTGATGCGCTGGTCTTCCGCAGTGATGAGGTCTGAAGATCTGAAAACAAAATGTGCCCGCGTTATTATCTATGCTATATATTTGTAGTCGTTTTAACAGTCAGCCTGGTATCATTCAAGCATGTTGCTTTTATTTATCGTCATTTAAACTGTATCGGGGCTGTTGCCTCATTTATAGTTTAACGGCTCCAGTAACAATTTGTTTCAAAGGTAAAAACAAAGACCTAATCCTTTAAAATATCCAAGGCCGTTTTTTTGTTTAAATTTATGAAGATGACTTTAGGTCCAAGATAATGTTTGTATTTTCATGGTACGATTACGTTTGAATATTGACATGGGTTGCAGAGAAAGTAAAACGATTTATTGAAAATGTGGATACTTGGCCAAACTGTGTTCATTTAAGTTATGAGGACTGGGAACGAGAGGAGGGAGGGGGGATTCACTTAGTATTATGGGGATACGAAACTGGCCTCAGATGCGTCTTTTGGCAATTATGCGCCAGAAAACTACCTGACCTGCCTGCCTGATTCTCTCTCTCTCTCTCTCTCTCTCTCTCTCCTCCCCTCTCTCTCTCTCTCTCTCTCTCTCTCTCTCTCTCCTCTCTCTCTCTCTCTCTCCCCTCTCTCTCTCTCCTCTCTCTCTCTCTCTCTCTCTCTCTCTCTCTCTCTTTTCTCTCTCTCATTCTCCTCTCTCTCTCTCTCTCTCTCTCTCTCTCTCTCTCTCTCTCTCTCTCTCTCTCTCTCTCTCTCTCTCTCTCTCTCTCTCTCTCTCTCCTCCCCCCCCCTCCCTCCCTCCCTCCCTCCCTCCCTCCTCCGTCCGTCCCTCCCTCCGATCAATTCCTTTTGTTTCATGTTCTGTCAGGAAGGAAGGTGGCAGGATGGTTAAGACGTTTGCCTGCCAACAAGTAAACCGTGAGGTTGTGGGTTCGATTCCCAGCCTCGCCCTTGCTTCCCAGTTTGACCCAAAAATCGAACTGAATGTCAAAGTCCTTCGGATGAGACTATAAACCGAGGCCCCGTGTGCGAACGCATGCAGAACATCTTGCGCATACGTTAAGTCCTGTTCCGCTGTTCGAAAGAGTAGGCCATTGTGTGCCGGTGGGAACAGATGACAATTTAAAAAACCGCATACACACGCATTAAAAAAAAATCTGAGCGCTTTGATTTGTTGCTTTACAAGATTCAGCGCTATATAAATTCCATACATTATTATTATGATTATTATGATTATTATGATTACTATTATTATTATTATTATTATTATTATTATTATTATTATTATTATTATTATTATTATTATTATTATTATTATTATTATCATTATCATTATTATTATTATTATTATTATTATTATTATGATGTTAAAACTCAAGTTTAAGATACATCCTTCTCTTAGCATGCAACCGATTGATTGAGTGTGTGTATGTGTGTGTGTGTGTGTGTGTGTGTGTGTGTGTGTGTGTGTGTGTGCGCGGGGTGTGCGTATGCATGCGTGCGAATGTGTGTGCGCGCCTGGGCGCGCGCACGTGCGAATATGTGTGTGCAGTAGCATTTCTACCAAGGCAGCATGGCTATAGTTACTAAGGTGGATTTACAGAGGCGCTTAGAGAGGATTGTCTGTCATTTCCCTCTGAAGATACTTCTGAAAATCATGAAGTTGATGAGGGTGTACAATCCTGCCCTTACCTGCAACAAAGCTGCCAGGCGTCAGGTGGAGCATCTGTTCTTTGGCACTGGACTCCGGTACAACAGATCATGAATGCTGAAAGCAGAAGTCAGTAACCTTTACAATCCTGATGGATGTGTTTCCTCACGCGTGTGTGTTTGTGTGTGTGTGTGTGTGTGTGTGTGTGTGTGTGTGTGTGTGTGTGTGTGTGTGTGTGTGTATGTGTGTGTGTGTGTGTGTGTGTGTATGTGTGTGTGTGTGTGTGTGTGTGTGTGTGTGTGTGTGTGTGTGAGCGTGCGTGCACGTACGCGTGCATGAATTTGAAATATTTTTATTTATTATATTTGAGGAAAGTTGCGTAAATGATTTGAGTGCAAGCGCTCCGATTTGTTTGTTTTACAAGATTCAGCGATATATAAATTCCATATATTATTATTATTATTATTATTATTATTTTCTCAAACATTTAAAAGATGCAATTTCTTTGCTTTGTTAAAAATCTATTTGTTTGAATGTTAGAATTGTCACTTTGCTTCGAATCTAATTTACTTGCTGAAATATCAGAATGAGTTAATCTTCACTTATGCTAAAATGCTAGGTTATAATCTTCGTTTTAAATCGAGATTTGCGTAAATACTAGAATCATTCAAAATTTGTTTTGAATGTTTTTTGCTCAAATATCAAATACACAATCTTAAGTTTGAATCAGATTTATTTCCTTGACAATAAGAATAATTTAAACTTGAAGCAGAGTTGTTTTTTTCCAAACATTAGAAGTTATTGCTTTGAATCAGATACTCAAATACTACAATCATTACCCCTTTGCTTGAATTAAGATATTTTGTTTGCTCTAATAACAGAATAAATGAATCATTACTTTGACTCAAATTTATCTGCACAAAATTGCAACAATTCGCTCCTTGCTCTGAATCAGAATAGCTTAAATTTTAGAGTCGCTATTTAAATATTAGAATTGTATACTTTTCTTTATCAGATGTACTCAAATATTATATTGCAACTTTTTCCTTTTTTCATATTTGCTGGAATAATAGAATGGTTTAACCTGCTTTCAATCAAATTTGTTTTACTTGATTATTAGAACGATATAATTTCTTCGCTTTCAGATTCATTTGCTCAAATATTAGAATTATTCAATCGTTGCTTTCATTGTTTGCTCAAATACTAGTATGAGCTAATCTCTTTTCTGGCAACCAGTTTGATTTGCCTTTATATTAGAAACAAAATAATCTTCATATTTTGGGGGGCTAAAATATTGGAATGATTTGGTCTCCTTGCTTTCAATCAGATTTATTCGCTGGAATTGTTTAATATTTTTGCTTTGAAACAGATATATGAGTGAGTTTATATATTAGAATTTCTATCTGTCTTAAATCAAGCTAAATTCATAGGCAACCTTCGAAAACACTGCCGTATAATCAATACATATTCACAGTTTAAGCTTTAAGGACAATTGTAACATTTACTTCCCTTGCTTTAATTTGCACAGATATTGAAATGAATTGACATCGCTTGGATTTGCATCAACTTAAAATGCATTTTTCATTGAAAATCGCCATATCCATTACGCTTCCAACTGCAAGGAAAATTTAGTTGACTAAGGTCAGTCTGCAAATGTACCCAAAATAAATCTATAAATGTATAGTGATGCTCTCTGTATTGCGATTTCAAAATCTCATTACACAACGTTAGTTTGTCTTGCAAACAATTAGGGACATTCACCACTTAGAAATAACAGTAGTTTGTACCTAAACAGACCTTGCGTCATTTACTTTGTTTTGACATTTTAGCTCAATCATTAGATACCTCATAGCTCACCCAAACTTGTCAATACAATGCCTAAAGAGGGCATCCTGTATAATTATGTTGGTTCAGAGCGGACACCACAGAACACCACTACAGTGGTCCAGCAACAGTGCTAGGTCCCTCTGGCTGGTATCCTGATAGCATTCTGATATTAAGCTTTGAATGAGAGTCTGCCTCTGAAGATATGGCGTGACAAACAATGTAGCGGAAGTGTTTGTAATCAGATTGAGCTGCATAGGAGCAACTAATATTTGTTTTAAAAAAGCACGGACAACAGCTAAAAATATACGAATTAAACTGCCCCATGACAGAATGCTGAGATTTGATAAAATAGCGACAAAAGTAACTTAGTTCATATGGCTGGAAGCATACCTTCGTTCTGAAACTGAGGAACACGAAGACTGGTGTCAGGAATGTGTGGTCCCTGGCGCTTGATTCCAGTTCCGTAAGTTCTAAATTGGCAGGTCCTGAAGACAGGTGTCAGGAATGTGGGGTCATTGGCTCTTGATTCCAGTTTCATAGGTTCTGAAATTGCAGGCCCTGATTGTTGTCAGGAATGTGTGGTCACTAGCACTTCTGTTCCCCTAAGTTCTAAGATTGCAGGCCCTGATGACTGGTCTCAGAAATGTATCGCCACTGGCACTTAATTCCAGTTCCATAAGTTCTGAAACTGCAAGCTCTGGTGTGAATTTTGGCACTTTATTCCAGTTCCTTAAGTTTTGAAAATGCAGGTTGGAATAGCTGTTGTCAGCAATGTGTGGTTACCGTTACTTGATTCCAGTTCCCTAAGTTCTGAAACTGCAGGCACTGATGTGGTGTCAGGCACTTGATTGCAGTTCCATAAGTTCTAAGATTGCAGGCACTGATGTGGTCACTGGCGCTTGATTCCAGTTCTATACATTTTAAGATTGCAGGTTCAGATGTGGTCACAATCACTTGATTCCAGTTCCATAAGTTCTGAAATTGCAGGCCCTGATGTGGTGTCAGGCACTTGGTTGCAGTTCCATAAGTTCAGAAATTGCAGGCGCTGATGACTGGTGTTGATAATGTGTGGTCACTGGCACTTGCTTCCGATTCTGTAATCCATGAAAAAAGAACGTTGTATTTATTTACACTGACAATTGTAATATACTTAACTATCCAAAAGTGTAAATATGATTACATTACAGTAAAACATATACATATAAAATTATTCTTTACAGACCAATGTTGCAATTACTTTAGCCTTCTAAGCTGAAACATGGAATTATTTGATTTAATATTTTTGATTGATGAAATCGCCAAATATTCTCCAAATACATTGTCAAAACTTATTTGTAATTTCTACTTTAAAACAATCTGTTTACTATGCAGACAATACATCGTTTACATAACACGTTTTAAAACACAGAGGTAGAAGATGTAAAAAAAGAAGACGGAGGAGGGTTGGGGGAGAGAGGGAGGGAGAGAGAGAGAGAGAGAGAGAGAGAGAGAGAGAGAGAGAGAGAGAGAGAGAGAAAAGAGAGAGAGAGAGAGAGAGAGAGAGAGAGAGAGAGACAATGACGATTTTAGAGAGAGGGGAGAGAGAAAAAAAAGTCAATAGTTGTAAAAGTATGTTACATTTTGCTTTGTTTTGAGAAAAAATTAAGAGTTTGGACAAATGATGCCAAAAACATATTCATTTTAAAGAAAATATACTCATTTTCAAACAGCTTGTTATTGTAAATGGTTTATAAAGGGGGCAGCCTGTAGGCTAGAGAGTTGCGCTCATCATCTGAAGGCCCAGGTCAAGTCACCTTGGGGGCACCCACTTTACTAGATCCCCCCCCCATCCCCCCCCCCCCCCCCCACACCACACACACACCTCGCGGAAATATCAGTACCGATTCCTCTTTCCTAAAAGTAACCAAGGTTCCGTGTACGAATGCACACAGAACACTTTGCACACATGTCGAACCCGTTTCACGCTTTGGAAGAGTGGGCAATTGCATGCGGTAGGAACGAATGACAAATGAACAAAACCCATGCCCACTGTTGTCGCGCATAGACATCATCCCCTAAGTATAAATGTGGCTACCTTCATACTTGGCAAGAAAAGGTCGTATACACAAAATAAGGTTGGTGAACCTCAGCGCTCTAACCAAGGAACCAGCAAAAAGATTTATACCCGATTAACTTTCTCACCTGGCTTCCAAGAAGTATGCCACGTGCAGGCACCGCCTCTGTGCAGGACATCATGTCAGGAGTGTGGGGCCGTAGAGCTGCGAGACTGGTGTGGCTCTTCACAGACATCAGCAGCAGGGTTACAAGCTCTGTTCATGTTGGTGGTTTTTTGGTGTTGTTAAACTGTGCTGACATTATATAGTATCGTGCATAAAAGAAATGCCTGCCAAAGATGTGTTGGATCTGTTACGCCCGTTAGCATTGCGGCGACTGTGTACTTTAGTGTCAATATTTCCATGAATTCGTCTGATTGGGATGAAGTGTTTGTGTTGATAGTGGGATGCCTCTCATTTGACCTTCAATCAGCATGTCGCTTCATGGTTCAACTCCAGGTGTAGGAAGGCATGG
Source organism: Rapana venosa (assembly GCA_028751875.1). NCBI lineage: Eukaryota > Metazoa > Mollusca > Gastropoda > Neogastropoda > Muricidae > Rapana > Rapana venosa. The sequence goes on along the minus strand of CM054167.1, from coordinate 17,040,536 downwards.
CATGCAGGCTTTGGAAACAGCTTTCTGTTGACAGTGAACATTGGGCAACTATGAAGCATATATCACATTTCTCTCCAAGTCAAATCGAATCATGTTTACAGCCCTGCCAACTACAAAGACCATATCAAGACTGTCCAATATTCACTTTTGAAGTTAGCTTAATTTATAGTCAAACTTCATCACGGATAAAGACAAAAAAGTAATAATGGACAAAACATTTTTAATGATAAAGTACTAGCGAAAACCATTATGGTTGGTTTAAGCCAAACCTGGAAGGAAAAGTGTTGTTGTTTGATATATCACAATAGCTAAATTTTATCGCTTTGACAACGATTTAGTTCACATTTTCTCTCAAACTTTCAATTGTCATCAATTTCAATTTTCGAAGTTGTCAAAGCATGGCGTTGAGAAAAAAAAGGCAGATCATTTAATATTAAATTGTCCATTTGTTCTTAGCTTGTCCATTTTTTCTCAGTAATCTGCAACCAAAATTACTCTTTAGTCTAGATTGTACTTCATTACAGATATAGCAGCAACTGTCAATCTGCAGCAACCTCGAACCATAAGCTTCTTACTAACACAGTGTTTCAAGAGAATGAAAATTCCCCAAAACATTGCTAAAACCCGAATCACAAATCCTTAATACAAAGCCCGCCAACAACAACAATAGCTAAACTGTAAACGCACAGTTCTCGATGTACTTACGTATGCAAGGTCTTCATGGAGCATGTTCCGCAGCCCAGATGATGTTCTCCGCACACTGAAGAGGATGCTAAAGACCTCCTACATATATGATCCACATGACGACTTTTAACTACCAGATGAGGACCCCTGTGACAGGAAGGACTGGACAGAGCGACACAGATGGTCAGTTCAGGAAACACTAGAGGTCTGGGAGGGAGGGAGGCGGTGACGGAACCCCAACCCCTCCTGAGCTCTGCTGACGCCTTTAAGTGGTGTTTTCGGACACCAGGATCACTGTCACCGGGATTGCTCTCCCTTGGTCTCTTGCGCAGAGTCCAGCCGCATCCCCTGTTCTTTGAAGACGCGGAAGCTGGTTTAGAGTTTAGCAAGGGGATGGGTACTGCGTTTGGGTTTATTGTGTTTAGTGTGTGTTTTATCCTTGTTGGCTTTGCTTACCTATGTTTTATTAATTTCCTTAAGTTTTATTTATGTTAGTGGTGTAAGTTTTCTTTAACCGTTTATTTCATACTTTTATTTTCTAGTTTATGTTCCTATTTTATTTTACATTTTCTAGGAAGGAGAGTTGATGCAATCCATGAAATTTGGTGTTCAGTGATCATGTAAAGGCAACGTTGTTTCGCGTTCGTCAGATCTCGATTTGCACTGAAGACAATGGACAGGATAGTCCAAATGAAACGCAAGCCCTACACACAACTTCGGGGAAATATCTTGGTCAGAGCATGGGGGGAATGTGAAGTTGAGACCCGCGTCTCTTTCCCTTTGTGAGCAACGTAACCGCGTGTTTCAAGGATAGTCGTTTTCTGGTACATGCCCCATGGCTGTATAAGGAATTTAGCCAGTGGCGTGGCTGCCCTACCTCTCCTTACATTCAGCTTTCCTTCAAACGGTAGATTTTCGGCAAATGCTCACTGCGCTGTAAGTTGCTCCGAAGAGTTTCTGATAAGGCCGGTGCCACGCTGTTGCAGACATGTCTGATATTTTACCGGAGTTTGAGCTCAGTCCTGCAGGATCTGGACGCATGCAACGGTCTGCATGACATCTACACGCGCAAGGGACACGCAATATCCCCGTTTTGAAGACTACGACTTGTTCCGAGTCTCAGATCGCTAGTGAACAAAGCCCTTCAGAGCCTTGTTGAAGGTTTCCTTTTGCCTCCATTCTCTCTCCTTCACTACCAGGGGCCTTGACACAGTTAAAACATCAATCATGTTGCCACATATACTTCAGAGGTCTTTTTCTTGAGCACTGATTCATGTCACAGCGTTGTCATAGCATCTGGGGAAGGTCCAAGACTCTAGGAAATGCCTGAAGACAAACACACAAACTGTCTAATAGAAACAAAATGAGGGTTGGTGGTGTAAGTGTGTGCGTGTGTGTGAGCGTGTGTGTGTGAGCATGTGTGTGAGAGCGTGTGTGTGAGAGCGTGTGTGTGTGAGCGTGTGCGTGTGAGCGTGTGTGTGTGAGCGTGTGTGTGTGTGTGTGTGCGTTTGTGTGTGAGCTTGCGTGCGTGCGTGCGTAAGTGTGTGCATGAGTGCTGTATGGTTTGTGTAGAGTAATAAAGTGAGAGAGCAAGCGAGTGTGTGTGTCTTTATGTGTGCATGCGTGCGTGTGCAGTGCGGTTCGGTTTTGTGTGTGTGTGTGCGTGCGTGCGTGCGTGTGTGTGTGTGTGTGTGTGTGTGCGGTGGGTGTGTGTGTGTGTGTGTGTGTGTGTGTGTGTGTGTGTGTGTGTGTGTGTGTGTGTGTGTGTGTGTGTGTGTGTTTTCGTATGTGTATACACACAGTTGTAATTGATAGCATTTTGATTTGTTCCTTTACAAGATTCAGCGCTATATAAATTCCATACATTAGTATTATTATTATAGCATCTAGCTGTTAGAATGTCGCAATTACGATTATTGAGCTTCAGTGCTTTTGCCAAGTTATGCAAAACTCGGTTTGATGGAACATGCCAACACATGATCTGTTAACTGTTCTACAGTTAAGACGTGTTTTTTTCAAGAACAAGTTCTATAACCAACAAACGAAATAAACATTTTCAAAACAAAAAAAAAATCATAAGACGAATGAAAGTATGATATAAAGAAAAAAATCAGAGAAGGCAAACACAGAGAGAGAGAGGGGGAGATGGAAGGACAGAAGAAAGAGAGGGACAGACACAAACAAACAGATGACAAAGGGCAAACATAGGTAGGCCTATGCAAACAAATTAACCATTTTGTGAATGCAACGTCACCATCCTCTTTTTCCTCGATTCATTCTTTGACATTTATTGGCGCTTTATTTATTTATTCTATTCTACTATACAATATAAGAAAGAAATCATGATATAAACAAACACCAGTCAATTCCCAAAATCGAAACAGCAGCTTCATTAATGGTGGGGGAAAAAGACGGTTGCAGACGCAAAAAATCTCACCATTAGTGAACTGCCGAGTTCTAACAAGGAACACGAGTTAGTGTCATACACTAAAATATTTTCAGTACGGGTTCTGCTTCTTGACAATTTGAACTGCACTTGAAATTCCATTTTTCTTTCAAAGTCAAGGATTTGACAAGTTAAAACCGAGTCAAAGGACACGTAAAAATCGCAGTCAAGGGGAATGCTTGGTAATCTTGCTTCACGATGATATTCCTCTATGCCAGTTCTTGGGTCTTTTGAGATATGTCTGATAGTATTGTATTTGCCCTTTGTGGGATGATTAAAGTGTTTTTGACTTGACCTGAAATTTCCACTTGGAAAGCTGTGATCCAAACAAAACTGTAACTTTACAATACAGTTTTACTTCAAAACGTGTAGCAATAACTAAAAACCAAAACAAATCTGCGTCACAAACAAAAACAACAGTAGTTAAGCCTACCTGGAGCCTCAGGTGAAAATGGCCAGACAGCGACACTTGGGCAAAGGTCTTGCCCTGCACTGTCCCTGCTCTGCTGAAGTGGTCTGTGTCACCCTCAGGTGATTTGTGAAGACAGCAGTCAGTGGGCTGGCCAACACAGCTCCCCCCCCCCCCCCCCTCCCTCTGCTGCCAAGGAGTGAGTACAGTTGTTTCTCACGTGGTTCACAGAACCTGAGCACTGACTTTGGGAGATGAATGTGCAAAGCTAGCTGCTCTCTCTCTCTCTCTCTCCCTCTCTCTCTCTCTCTCTCTCTCTCTCTCTCTCTCTCTGGATAGCCTAGTGGTCAGAACATTGTGCTCGCAATCTGACGACCTGGGTTCGATTCCCGTTCAATGGGATATTTTCCCCTGGAGTTAACATCAGTGCAGACTCTACTCTCCCCAAAAGTCCGGATGAGACTATAAACCGAGTCCCTATGTGCGAACGCATGCAGATCATCTTGAGCACACGTTAAATCCTATTCCGCTTTTTTTGTAAGAATAGGCCATTGTGTGCCAGTGGGAGCAGATGACAAAATTTATAAAACTGCATACACACAGGGATTGGATGTAAAAAAAAGCACATAAGTGCGAATTCCATTACCCTCAATATAAAAGAATACAATTTTTTTTAATTAAAAAATCTCTCTCTCTCACTCTCTCTCTCTCTCTCTCTCTCTCTCTCTCTCTCTCTCTCTCTCTCTCTCTCTCTCTCTCTCTCTCTCTCTCTCTCTCTCTCTCTCTCTCTCTCCCAGAGGGCTGGATGTTCAAAAAATGTCTTGTACTTATTCTATTACCCTTAGAAAATAAACTCTCTCTCTATTCATGTACAAGACTATGGATAATCTTACACTAACCTATCTGTATAAAAATTCCTTTAATCAGGACTATTCATATTCTACTTATTCCCTGCCCCAGGATATAATTTTTCATGTCATCTTTGGTTTATTCAGGTAGTAAACTATGAAACAATATCCATGATTATCTAAAACAGAAAGAAGCCTAATTTGTCTTCATTTAAGAAAGGCTATCACACATATCTTTTTGAAGTGCTATGACTGGAATTAATTTATTGCTTCCGAAATCCTTATCTGTAGTAACCATTAGCACATAGTTCATGGTTAATTATCTGTAAAAGTCATTAGCTCACATTTCATGTGTAATTATCTGTAATAGCCATTTGCACAAATTCATGTTTGGATACCTGTAATAGTCATTAGCACACAATTTGTGTTTAATTATATGAAGTAGTCATTATCACAGGCAGTGGATGGGTGGTCTAAAAGTAACACACCTGTCTAGAAAGTGAAAAGTCCATGTCCGAAGTGTGTGTTGGGAAAGCAGCCCGAATTTCATGTAGATAAATCTGGTGTGACTTAAAGTGGTATAAATAAAAAAATAGATAAAACATTCATGTTTAATTATTTGTAGTAGTCATTAGCACACAATTCATGTTTAATTACCTGTAACAGTCATTAGCACATAATTCATGTTTAATTACATGAAACAGTCATTAGCATACAATTCATGTTTAATTGTCTGTGGTAGTCATTAGCACACAATTCATGTTTAATTATCTGTAATAGTTTTTAGCACACAATTCATGTTTAATTACCTATAATAGTTATTAGCGCACAATTCATGTTTATATACCTATAATAGTTATTAGCACACTATTCATGCTTGTATACCTCTAATAGCCATTAGCACACAATTCATGTTTAATTACCTGTAATAGTCATTAGCACACAATTCATGGATAATCACCTGCAATAGTCATTAGCTCACAATTCATGTTTAATTATCTGTAGTAGTCATTAGCACAGAATTCATGTTTAATGTGGTTTCATTCTTCATGTCTTTTGGTTGTTGCTGTTTTGTTTTGTTTTTTGTCCATTTCCCTGTCTCTCTACCTATGTCCTCACACTGTTCATAACTCTGTAAGCCACTCCCTCGCTTCCTGTCACCCTCTCACTCTCTCTGTCTTTTGTTGTTTTGCCACTGTCTGTCCATCTGTATGTCCATCTATGTGTCTGTCTCTATCTGTCTCTATCTCTCTGTCTCTCTGTTGCGGTTTTGGATTTGGGTTTTTTCATTTATTCTTGATTGTGCTTGTTTGTTTGTTTGCTTTTCTTTCCTTCTCTATTGTTTTCCTTGTATCACAGTCATCGTCAGTGTAGCTAGTTCACATTTATAGTGTTTGATCATAATCATCATTTTTGAATTTTCATTTTGGTGTGTTTAAATATGTTAATAATGATTGTTTGTGGGGTTTGTTTGGTTGGTTGGCTGTTTGTTTGTTTTTAATTATTTTCTTTTTTTTAATTTGAGAGCATGGTTTAAAAAAGCCCTGAGCTTATCCATTTACCCTCAATAAACAGTTCGAGTTCGATTTCGAGTTCTCTCTCTCTCTCTCTCTCTCTCTCTCTCTCTCTCTCTCTCTCTCTCTCTCTCTCTCTCTCTCTCTCTCTCTCTCTCTCCTCTCTCTCCCTCTCTCTGGGACAAAATAACCTTGTTGTTAGAGCGTTGTACTCGCAATCTGACGCCTGGGTTCAAACCCGAGCTTAGGCCACCACCGTGACCCCTGTTGATGGGTATTGTCCCTCTGAAAATAATATAAGTGTTGATTACACTCCTCGGTAAATCTTTCCAGTGACACACTGTTAACCGAGGTCCCGTGTGCAAACGCACGCAGAACAACCATCTAGCTTTCGCACAGGTTAAAATCTGTTCTACCTTCCGGAAGAGTAGGCCATTGTGCGCAGATAGGTATGGGTAACATAATTTACACAATTAAACCGTATGCACACGGGGGTGGATGTAAAAAAGAACATGAGTGCTTTTTCTATTGATCTGGTGGATAAGAAAGGTTTGGTGGGCTGGTTGTTGTTGTTGTTGTTGTTGTTGATTTTTAGTTAACGCTGCCCGAAAACTGCCTGTCTTGCTTGATACATGAGAGTATAGGAGACGGGATAGCCTAGTGGTTAGAACATTGCGCTCGCAATCTGACGATCCGGATTCGATTCCCGTTCAAGGGGGATATTTTCCCCTGGAGTTAACATCAGTGCAGACTCCTCTCTCCCCAAAAGTCCTTCGGATGAGACTATAAACCGAGGCCCCGTGTGCGAACGCACGCAGAACATCTTGCGCACACGTTAAATCCTGTTTCGCTTTTCGTTAGAGTAGGCCATTGTGTGCCGGTGGGAACATATGACAGAATTGACAAAACCGCATACACACGGGGACTGGATGTAAAAAAAAGCACATAAGTGCTTATTCCAGTATCCTCGATATAAAAGAGTGGGGTTTTTTTTTATTAAAAAGAGTAGGTTTTACCGACTTCCGCCTATCTCCTGACTGTATATACTGCATAGAACAGGCATGGCATGCGTATTTTACCATGCCGTAATTGCTACGCATTATTGGTTTTCATTTTTTCGTTTGTTATGTGATCTTTGTATGGTATAAAGGCAAACAAGAAGCTTGCATTAGCATCTCATCTCCAATGTGGGTTTTTTTAATTGTTCTTTCAACGTCTGAAGTGGTACTGCGCGTCACGCAAACCTCTGGACTGGCCAAGAAGGTCCTAAGAGATCGCGACGGAAAGACGATGCCAGAAAGCTGACTGGTCTTGAGCACGGAAAGCTGTAAACAGTAAAGAGTGGAGGATGCTGGTTGGAATATCTTCAGTGCTACCTCAACGGTTGACTAGACTCTGGGATAGGTGAAAGGTAAAGGGTGACGTGTGAATAGCGATGAACGTTCATTCAATATCATTCCGTACATTTCAAAACGGAATCTGCTTTTTCACACAATAAAGTTGAACTGTTTGGCAACATTGATGGAGCAGGTTGTTGTGCTAATGTTGCTCTGCTGCTATTGCTGCTGCTGCTACTGCTAACATCAATCACTTTCGCTTTGTTGAAGTCTAGTGTCACATGTCCATTTCTCTTTTGTACAAGTGTGAGCGCAAACAATAGATAGATATGAGAGTACACAGCATGCAGAACATCTGACGCACACTTTAAAACCCATTCCCCTTTTCGGAAGAGTTGACCATCGTGTGCCGGTTGGAACGGATGACAAATTTTACAAAAATGCATACACACGGGGACTACATGAAAAAAGCACATGGGTGCTTATTCCATTATCCTCCAAATAAAAAAATATAAAAATATCACATATACTTACGTCTTTGTTTACAAGTACGCATCTACAGGTTTATATACAGCGCGCTGAAACATATGTATATAAA
>CM054167.1:17012700-17022700 GCA_028751875.1 Rapana venosa | reverse complement strand
ACATGCTGGCCCATGCAGAAGTTGAGGTCTCTGATACCTCGCTCCCCTACGACCACATAGGTTATGGGACATCTTTACCTTTCCTCTTCAGAATAACCAATCATAATAAAAAAGCAAGCTAAACAACACAATATCACAACAAATCCAAACAAACCTAATCTCTTGCAGAGGGTGAATCACTTGGTTCAATACCCAGTCATTGACTTACGTTACAGTGACAATCACTGTCGCAATGCCAACCTTCTGACGTCCTATCTTGGGGCTGTAAGCTTCTGCATATGTGCATAAAAGAATAAGGAAGGAAGGAATAAAAGAGTGAAACATTGAAAGAATAGTTGATACATATATCAATATGAAAAGCACAATTTCGGGCTTATCTTTGCACTTAAAGCAAGGCAGAAAAACAGGCAAACAAACAAAACTAATATTTATGTTAATATACTATTACACACACTCTCTCTCTGTATATAAAATATATATATATATATATATATATATATATATATATATATATATATATATATATATATATATATATACCATTCAAGGTAAAAGTAGAACAATCAGCATAATAAATGTTCCCCAATATTTCGGCTTTCCTTTCCTCAGGGGTTTTTTATGACGTGATGGAATGACGTCAATCTCAATTTTACATCATTGTGAAAGTTTTGTTATGACATTTTAAATTGAACATATGTTAGAGAGAGAGAGAGAGAGAGAGAGAGAGAGAGAGAGAGAGGGGGGGGATTTTACCTGGGACAATTATGGTCATAAAATATATGTTTATCTTTGCACTTAAAGCAGATATATATATATATATATTTTTTTTTAAATAATAATATATATATATAAATATATAATAATATATATATATATATATAAAATATATATATATATATAATATATATATATATATATATATATATATGCAGATCCAATAGTTGTTTTTTTAATGTAAAATAGCTTTCAAATGCTAATCAAGTTGAAGTGTGAAAACTCCCATTTTTGTGTAAAAAGAAAAGACTATAAACATGGTTTACAAACAGGAACATATCTGTTTGCTAATTTCTAAATGTTGATGCACACCCACCCCTTACCCCATCAAAGAAAAAAACCAACAAAATACCAACAAAAACAAATGTTTAAAATATTCGGCCCTTGGGAAACTTTATTAGCAAAATTAATAAAGCTACTTGAATAATGTTTTTAAAAGACAAAAATTAGCTTTGAGTCAACAGAAAATAAAAGATTTTGAAATGAATTGCATAAAACTTAACAATACTACAAAGAATATGTAGATATCGCTTTAATATTTGAGTATTTATTGTATAGTTGCTCTGTTGTTGTTGTTCGTTTTTTATGTTGTCTGTTGACCAGAATGTGTTTTCAGCTCTATCTGCTTATATATGTATATTCGGTGCATGTTCTTTGTCCTTGTATTAAGATTCCTATTTGTAAATTTTATTTTAAACTTAAGGTCAATGTCAAAATGGAAGGAACCGGAACAGTTTCCATTTCTTTCTGTTTTGTTTTCATTGAACCCAATGTTATTGTCAATATACTTACTATTACGCTTTCAAATGAATAAACAATTTGTAAAGCACCTAACGATGATACTGTATGTTACACATATAATACATATTTTTGTAGTGATAACAATTTGAGCTGTACGAGAGATAATACACAGCATTACAGAAATACGAATTGAGAAGAAGAGATGCGAAGAATTACGAAGAATTGTGAAGAAGAATTACGACAAAGAATTGTGAAGAAAAATTGCAAAGAAGAATAATAATTTGAAAACAGATTTTAACACATTAATTTTGAAGAAGAAGAAGAACAAGCAGAACAAGAAGTTGAAGAAGAAAACAACCAAAAACAAGAACAGAATAGCAAGGAGAATTACGAAGAATTGCGAAGAAGAAGAATTGTTTAAGAAGAAAAACATCAACAATAGAAGAACAAAAACAACAACAACAAACAGCAACAACAAAACTAGAAGAACAAGAAGAACGAGAAGAAGACCACCAAGAACAAAAACAAGAACAAGAAGAAAAACCATAATGTTGATCTTCTGTTATTACCAGAATAATTCCTTTGATCCTAAACTTCGTCTTCCGTAAAACTGCAGCTAAATGAAATGAAAGAAAAGAAAATAATAAAAAAAAAACTCTAGCATAGGGGAATAATCCTTGAAGCGTCCTGTCTAATAGGACATCAAAGCGGCGGTGGTTATGGGTTTGTGAAATGTTGATCAGAATGTCTGATCAGCTGGAACAGGCCATTGAGGTATGATCGTCTGAACTTCAACCTGTTATCGTCCGGTTCTCTAGGGCTCTGTCCTATGCCCTCTGTCTCTGTGCCAGAACCCTTGTCTATTTCGTCCGTCTGAAATTTCGTCAATCTATCTCTCTGCCCTGCCCGTTATGTCTACCCGTTTTGTCTTTCTGTCAATTGCTGTCGCTGTCTCTCTCCCTCTCTCTTTTCGGGCTCCCCTTCTTTTCCTCCATCTTTTCCCTGTGTTTGCCCGCTCTCGGAAAGGAAAAATTAAAAATTTATATTTATTAAAAATATAAAAAATATATTATATTTATATATAAAATTTTTAAAATAAATATTTAAATATATAAAAAAAATTTATAAAAATTTAAAAACACCCCCATTTTTTAAAAGTTCTGTCTATCTCCTATTCTCTGTTTTTTTATTCTCCCCCCTTCCCCCCAAACTCATTTTTAAGGGCCCCAGACCCAATTTTCCCAAAATTAAACACCCCAAAGACTTCAGGTTCTCTCTCTCTCCCCTCTTTCCCCCTCTCTCTCTCTCCCCCCTTTCCCCTCCCCCCTCCCCCCTCTCTCTCCCTCTCCCCTCTCAACACAGGGATTGTTACCATCATCATATACACAGCAGCAGCAAAAGCAGCAGCAGCGCAGCAGCATCACCCAGCAGAAAGCTCAATAACAGAACATAATAGGAGAGATTTTTAAACTTTGTGTGGAAAGTTTTCTGCTTTTCGTTTGCACACGGGTTTTGGTTTTTTATTTTTCATAAAAAAATTTTTTCCCCCCAAAAAAATTTTTTTTTTTAAGGGGGGGTGGGGGGGGGGGGGGGGGGGGGGGGGGGGGGGTTTCCGTGGGGGCACTGTGTTAACTGCGGGGGAAAATCCCTTAAATGGGCATTGGAGCCCATCTAAACCGGGTCGTGGCGTTTTAACAAAAACACTTTCACCACGGGCTACCCCAACCCGCCCTCCCCAAAACCAGGGGTTTAAACAAACTAAAGCCCTTTTGGGTTGCAAAAACACATACAGTACACCCGCCTTCAACGTTGAAGCCCACCCTCCCGGGGTTGGGGGGGTGCATGCTGGGTTTAAATTTTTGCAATTTTAAAAAACCAAAAATTTGGCGTAGCCCGGGCTACTAAACAATAAAGGGGGGTGAAATTGCATTTATTGAGGGGGGGAGGGGTAGCTCGTGGTCAAGCACTCGCTTGGGCCTTTAGCCAAGGTTAAGCAGCATCGAGCGGGGTTACCGCTTGAAATTTGGGGAAACCCTTTTTCGCGCCTTGGCTTCAAATTTTTGCCCCCCGTTTACCCAGGGGGAAATGGGTACCCCCCCCTCTTTAGGGTCAGGGGGAAAGGTTTAAAACAGGAGGGAGAGGGATGGGCCGGGCCCCCCTCAATTTTGCTGGGCCCCCGGCCCCCCGACCCCTAAAGGGTTTTGGTACCCCTTTACCTTTAATTTTACCTATGTAGGTTTTGTATGTTTTGTATTTTGTATGTAAATATGTAATGTATAGATTATTATTGGTATTAAAGCACAAATAGTACGTTTGTATGTATGTTTTGCATGTGTGTGTTGGTGTGAAGTGTATGTGTTTTGTCAAGTCAATCAAGTCAAAATTTTTATTTCCAGAAAGTACCTTTAATAAACATTTTAAATTTCTTTCTTTATCAAGCCCTCTATTAGGGGTAAAAAAAAAAACAACCAAAGTGTGGTGGGAGAAGTAGTAGTAGTTGGAGTATTAGTAGTTAGTAGTAGAAGGGGTAGTATAGTATAGTTGTAGAATAAAAGTAGTAGTAAAATAAATACAGTAGTATAGTAGTAGTAGTGTAGTAGGTAAATAGAAAAAGTAGAAGTAGAATTAGGGAGTAGAATTTGTAGGTTGTATAGTTTGTATATAGTTTTGTAGTAGTAGAATAGTATAAATAGTAGAAAATAGTAGTTTGTAGTAGTAGTAGTAATAAATAGTGTAGTAGGAGGGGGAGGAGGAGGAAAAGAGGAGGGGGAGGAGGAGGAGGAGAAAAGGGGGGGAAAGGAAAAGGTGGGGGGAAGGGGTAGGGGGGGCCGGGGGAAAAGGTTTTGAAAGAACAAAGAACATCACACAGCTGTCTTAGAAAATGAAAGATGTCAGACAAAAGACAGATGGCAGGCACCAGGCTCTAGCTGCCAGTCTCCCAGCCCCCACAGCCTCCTTGGAAAGACGTAAGAGGACACGGAGACACTGCCACTATCAAATACATTCAGGGAGAAAGTCTCTTGAACAGATTGATTAGTGGAAACTCAGTCCTGCAGCCTTCATAATTTGTTTCTTCTGTTTCCTCGGTTTCTTCGGTTTCTTCTTCTTCCTCTTCTACTTGTTCTTTTTCTTGTTCTTCTTCTTCTTTTTCTTCTTCTTCTTTTTCTTCTTCTTCTTTTTCTTCTTCTTTTTCTTCTTCTTTTTCTTTTTCTTCTTCTTCTTTCTTCTTCTTCTTCTTTCTTTCTTCTTCTTCTTCTTCTTCTTCTTCTTCTCTCTCCTCCTCCTCCTCCTCCTCCTCCTTCTCTTCTTCTTCTTCTTCTTCTTCTTCTTTCTTTTTCTCAGTTTTGTTCTTCTTTCATTGTTTTCCAATATTTTTTGTCAATGGCATGTTTTTCAACTCTTTACCTATAACGAAAATTTTGAGTCATAGAATATAATTTTGCTGAAACACAATGCTAAAACAACTGGAACTTAGAGAAATCTGTCAAACTCAACTTTCTGTTTATTTTTTCTGTTTATTTGTCTTTTTGCTTTTCTGTTTGCCTTTTTCTGTCCTACCTTCTCTCTTTTCCACTCCAGTTACTTTACAAAGTCTATTTTTTAAGGTTTATTTTCTAATCATTGTTTTCCCTTTCACTTTTTCTCTCTTTATATTTCTGTCTGTTTTTCTTTCTTTGTGTCTTGCTTGCTTTCTTTCTTTCTTTTTTTTTTCCTATCTTTCTTTCTTTCTTTTTTTTCTTGCTTTCTTTCTGTATTCATTCACTTCTTTCCTTCTTACTTTCTTATTTTCTTTCTTTCTATCTTTCTTCCAACATTCCTTTCTTTCTTTCTTTCTTTCTTTCTATCTCATTTTTCTTCTTTTGCCTGTTTCATTTCTTTATTTTGTTCTTTTGCTTATACTCTTTCCTCTTATATCGCTTCATTTTTATCGTTGACATACTGACTGATTGGTCTGTTTATTCCTTCCTTCATTCATATTCTCATTTCTTTTTTTTGTGCTCCCTTTCATTCATTCCCTTTTTTCAACGTTTTTTCCCCATTATTCCTTATTTTCTTTTAGTGTTCTTCTTGTTTGCTTTTTCTTTCTTTCCATAAAGTCAGGTTGTGGGTGGAATATATAATTATATCACGACCCCAGAATAGAAAAAGGCGAAAGTGACAGGAAGGGGAGACTACCCTTGTCCTCCGCTAATCCCCCAGTTGCACGTGCTTTCTCCTTTGGGGCATTGCCTCTGCTGGTCATTGTCTCTGACTGACGTCATGTGGGGTATTTTCAGTGTCTTCAGAATGGTGACTTGCCTATTGAGTGTCTTTGTTGTTGTTGTTGTTGTTTTTATGAAGATGCAATATTATGAACAGCAAAGTCCTTCTTAAGAAAAATTGTCATGAGTAAGTGCTTGCACGGAAAATAATAGTCTTATGTGTAGGCGCAACACAGAAGGGGGTGCATGTGTGTGTGTTTTAAATATATGATGACTGATTGATGTAAGATACCACAGAGCAAACAAGTTAAGAGGACATTGATCCCAAAACTTGATCAATCAAGGTCTACACACACTGTGTGCTTGTTTTATTTCTCTTCTCCTTTTCTTTTTCTCTCTTCCAGGAAAGCTGGGTTGTGGGTGGAATATATAATTATGAGGACCCCCACAATAGAAAAAGGGCGAAGGAGGTGACAGGAAGGGGAGACTACCCTTGTGCTGTGCTAATCCCCCAGTTGCACGTGCTTTCTCCTTTCGGGGCATTGCCTCTGCTGGTCGATGTTACTGCCTGACGTCATGTGGGGTATTTTAGTGTCTTCAGAATGGTGACTTGGGCTATCAGATGTCTTTGTTGTTGTTGTTGTTTTTATAAAGATGCAATCTTGTGAACAGCAAAGTCCTTCTTAAGAAAAATTGTCATGAGTAAGTGCTTGCAAGGAATCTAATAGTCTTATGTGTAGGTGCAACACAGAAGGGGGTGCATGTGTGTGTTTGCTTTAAATATATGATGACTGATTGATTGGAAGGTGGCAGGATGGTTAAGACGTTCGCCTGCCAACAAGTTAACCATGAGGTTATGGGTTTGATTCCCAGCCTTGCCCTTTCTTCCCAGTTTGACCAAAAAAATCGAACTGAATGTCAAAGTCCTTTGGATGAGACTATAAACTGAAGCCACGAGTTCCAACGCATGCAGAACATCTTGCACACACATTAAATCCTGTTCTGCTTTTTGAAAGAGTAGGCCACAGTGTGCTGGTAGAAACATATGACAAAATTTACAACACCGCATATACACGGGGACTGGATGTAAAAAAGCACATGAGTGCTTATTCCATTATCCTCGATATAAAAGAATAGATAAATAAACTAAATAAATAAATGATGTAAGATATCAGAGCAAACAAGGTAAGCATATATTGATCCCCAAACTTGATCAACCAAGGTCTACAACACACTGTGTGGTTGTTTTATTTGTCTTCTCCTTTTCTTTTTCTCTCTTCCAATAAAGCTGGGTTGTGGGTGGAACATATAATTATGAGGACCCCAGAATAGAAAAAAGGTGAAGGAGGTGACAGGAAGGGGAGACTACCCTTGTCCTCCGCTAATCCTCCAGTTGCACGTGCTTTCTCCTTTTGGGGCATTGCCTCTGCTGGTGATTGTTACTGGCTGACGTCATGTGGGGTATTTTCAGTGTCTTCAGAATGGTGACTTGTGCTATCAAGTGTCTTTGTTATTTGTTGTTGTTTTTTTGTCAGAGGGGTGTCATATTATAGTGGTAAGGTCCTCGTTAGGAAATACTGTCATAAGTAAGTGCTCGTAGTAATTGTTCTTGTTTTGTAGGCACATGCACACACATGCACATATTTGAGTGTGTTAGTGTGTGTGTTTGTGTGTATGTGCGTGTGTGTGAGTGTGTGTAATCTTTGAGATTGAATTCATATTACTTTCTGAAATATTTTCCCCCGTTTATAGTTCCTATATACGTATGGCATTAATTATGAATCTGCTGATTCAAACACTAAAGTATTGACATTGGTACTGGTAACAAGAAAGTGAAATGCAGATGCAGTGTTAATATTATATCATGCAGATGAAGCGTTTTACTTCCACTCGCGGAATTTGACTGATGATTGCATCATCATGTTCTTGGGAAATTGATTTGTAAATGACTGTGATGATTAATGCAGCATCACTTTTCACGTATCTCTAACCGAGTATACGATTTATCGTATTATGTCATTGAGAAAAAAACATTTTCTTTCTCCTTTTTTATATCTGTTTGCTTTCTCTCTTTATTGTGTTTATTTCACTTCTTCTTTGTGTTTGTTTGTCTCTTTGTTTCCATGTTTGTGGTGGAGGAGGGAAAACAGAACCCACACCTAGAATAGAAGGCGGAAGAGGACAGATTAGTGGAGAGTCTGGAGACCAGTGCTGGGATCAAATAGGAATCAGGTTGCACGTGATGTCTTTTTCCCTCGGGCATTGACGTTGTTGTGCTGCTGTCACTCCTGACGTCATCTGGGGGATATTTTCAGCTGTTTGTGAAGATGCCCGGAATATTGGGTGTCTATCTTTATTTTCCCAGGACACGATTTTGAAGGCCTGCCTCTCATTAATTATATATATATCATCATCGTCCTCCTCCTCCTCTTCATCATCATCGTCGTCGTCGTCATCGTCGTCGTCATCATCGTCATCACCATCATCATCATCTTCTTCTTCTTCATCATCATCGTCGTCGTCATCATCATCATCACCATCGTCGTCATCATCATCATCATCATCATCACCATCATCATCATCATCATCATCATCATATTGTACAATTTTAAAAGCTCGTTAACTGGAGTAGTCTCTTTGGTAATTAAAATTCACGTGCTTTATGTTCATCATTAACTGAGGCATCCATCATTTGAAGCCAATCCATCTTCTTGCGGCAGGTTCAATGTTGCCTTGAGTGCAAAGAAGGAGAAGGAGAAGAAGAAGAAGAAGAAGAAGAAGAAGAAGAAGAAGAAGAAGAAGAAGAAGAAGAAGAAGAAGAGGAAGAAGAAGAAGAAGAAGAAGAAGAAGAAGAAGAAGAAGAAGAAGAAGAAGAAGAAGAAATTGTGAAAAAGAAGAATTGCAAGAAGAAGATGAATTGCAAAGAAGAAGAAGAATTGCAAAGAAGGAAAAGAATTGCGAAGAGAAAGACGAATTAAGAAGAAGAAGAAGAAGAGAAGAAGAAGAGAAGAAGAAGAAGAAGAAGAAGAAGAAGAAGAAGAAGAGAAGAAGAAAGAGAAGAAGAAGAAGAAGAAGAAGAAGAAGAAGAAGAAGAAGAAGAAGAAGAAGAAAAAAGAAGAAGAAAAGAAGAAGAAGAAGAAGAAGAAGAAGAAGAAGACAAAAGAGTCCATTCTTCTGGCGTTACTAGTTTCAATCTGTTCCCAGCATGAGAAGCCACCCGCATAATTATGCACAGATTAACCCAATAACTAACTTCGATACACCCCCACCCACCCAACCCCCAACCCCCTCCACCCCTTACCACTTTCTTATTATTGCTCTCTTCTTCTCGTCAATCGACTTTGCGCTGGTTTTATTGCTAGTCGTTTAACCTTCCTTCCTTGCTTCCATTTTAGATGGGGTTGTTTGTTGGGTTTTTTTATAGGGAGGCAGAAATCAGACATCACATAGAGAAGGGCAGAGAGCGGGGGAGAAACTGGACACTACAGTTGTGACCAGAGAGGTGGACAGTTTGCACGTTGCACGTGCTCTCTCCTTCCGGGAGTTGATCCTTTGTGCTCCCATAATTGCTGACGTCATAAGAGGGGAGGGGGGGAGGAGGTATTTTCAGCCGTTTATGAATAGGAAAAGCAGACTCTCTGTCTCTCTCTCTCTCTCTCTGTTTCTGCCTCTTTCTCTGTCTCTGTCTCTCTCTGTCTGCGTCTCTGTCTCTCTCTCTCTCTGTCTCTCTCTGTCTCTCTCTCTCTCTCTCTAGCTCTGTTTCTGCCTCTGTCTCTGTTCTCTCTCTGTCTGTGTTTGTATCTGTCTGTGTCTGTGTCTGCCTCTCTCTGTCCCTGTCTGCATCTGTCTCTCTGTATCTGTCTATGTCTCTCTCCGTGTATGTCTGTCTGTTTATGTCTGTCTGTGTCTGTCTGTGTCTGTCTGTCGCTGTCTCTACCTCTGTCTCTCTCTATCTCTCTCTTCGTCTCTCTCTCTCTCTCTCTCTCTCTCTCTCTCTCTCTCATCTCTCTCTCTCTCTCTCTCTCTTTTCTTTCTCTGTGTGTGTGTAAGTTTGTTTATATGGTTCGCCTTTTACTCTTTCTGTTTCTGTTTGTCTGTCTGTCTGTCAGTCAGTCAGTCTCTCTCTCCCTCTCTCTCTCTTTCTCTGTCTCTCTCTTTATACATAAATACATATATATATATATATATATATATATATATATATATATATATATATATATATATATATATATATATATATATATATATATATATATATATATGTGTGTGTGTGTGTGTTGTGT
>CM054167.1:16998161-17012200 GCA_028751875.1 Rapana venosa | reverse complement strand
GTTCCCTAAGTTCTGAAACTGCAGGCACTGATGTGGTGTCAGGCACTTGATTGCAGTTTCATAAGTTCCAAGATTGCAGACGCTGATGTGGTCACTGGCGCTTGATTCCAGTTCTATAAATTTTAAGATTACAGGTTCAGATGTGGTCAGCATCACTTGATTCCAGTTCCATAAGTTCTGAAATTGCAGGCCCAGATGTAGTGTCAGGCACTTGATTGCAGTTCCATAAGTTCTAAGATTGCAGCCACTGATGTGGTCATTGGCACTTAACTGCAGTTCCATAAGTTCTAAGATTTCAGGCACTGATGTGGTCATTGGCACTTGATTGCAGTTCCATAAGTTTTAAGATTGCAGGCACTTATGTGGTCACTGGCACTTGATTCCAGTTCCTTAGATTCAGAAATTGCAGGTGCTGATGACTGGTGTTGATAATGTGTGGTCACTGGCACTTGATTCCAGTTCTGTAATCCGTGATAAAAGAACGTTGTAATTATTCACACTGAACATTATAATATACTTTATCCCAAGTGTAAATTAATATGATTACATTACTTTAAAAATATACATTTATAATTATTCTTTACAGACCAATGTTGCAATTACCTTTAGCTTTCTAAGCTGAAACGTGCAATTATTTGATTTAATATTTTTGAATGATGAAATCGCCAAATATTCTCCAAATACATAGTCAAAAATTTGTAATTTCTACGTTTAAAACAATCTGTTTACTATGGAGATATCATATCATTTACATAAAACATTCTAAAACACAGAGGTGGAAGATGAAAAATAAGAAGATGGAGGAGGAGGAGGAGAGGAGAGGAGAGGAGGGTGAGAGAGAGAGCAGTCAATAGTTGCAAAAGTATGTTACATTTTGCTTTGGAAAAAATGAGTTTAGACAAAAAGATGCCAGAATCAAACAGCTTGTTCTTGTAAATGGTTTATAAAGGGGGCAGCCTGTAGGCTAGAGAGTTGCGCTCATGATCTGAAGGCCCAGGTCAAGCCACCTTGGGGGCACCCATTTAACTAGATACCCCCCCCCCCCCCCCCCACCCACACACACACACACACCCTCGCGGAAATATCAGTACCGATTCCTCTTTCCTAAAAGTAACCAAGGTTCCGTGTACGAATGCACACAGAACACTTTGCACACATGTCGAACCCGTTTCACGCTTTGGAAGAGTAGGCAATTGCATGCGGTCTGAACGAATGACAAATGAACAAAACCCATGCCCACTGTTGTCGCGCACAGACATCATCCCCTAAGTATGAATGCGACTACCTTCATGGTTGGCAAGAAAGGTCGTATACACAAAATATCACTGTTCGTAAACCTCAGAGCTCTAACCAAGGAACCAGAAAACAGGTTTATACGTGATTAACTTTCTCACCTGGCTTCCAAGAAGTATATGCCAGGTGCAGGCACCGCCTCTGTGCAGGACATCACCATGTCAGGAGTGTGGGGCCGTAGAGCTGCGAGACTGGTGTGACTTCACAGGCAACTGCAGGCTCACAAGCTCCGTGTTGCCGGTTTTCGGTGTTTTCAAGGTGTGCTGACTGATATATACAGTATCGTGCATGAAAGAAGCGCCTGCCAAAAATGGGTTGGATCTGTTACGCCCGTTAGCATTGCGGAGACTGTACTTTAGTGTCTGAATATTTCCATGAATTCGTCTGACTGAGATGAAGTGTTTGTGTTGGTAGTGGGATTCCTCTCATTTGACCTTCAATCAGCATGCCACTTCATGGTTCAACTCCAGGCGTAGGAAGGAATGGCATGCTGGCGATGGAAACAGTTCTCTGTTGACAGTGAACATTGGGCAAATATGAAGCATATATCCCATTTCTCTCCAAGTCAAATCGAATCATGTTTACAACCCTGCCAACTACAGAGGACATATCAAGACTTTCCCATCTTTACTTTTGAAGTTAAGATTTTAATTTATAGTCAAACTTCATCACGGAAAAAGACAATAAAAGTAAGTAATAAGGGACAAAATATGTTTAATGATAAAGTACTATCAAAAACCATTATGGTTGGTTTAAGCCAAACCTGGAAAGAAAAGTTTTGTGGTTGATATATCACAATCGCTAAATTTAATCGCTCTGATACAGATTTAGTTCACATTTTCTCTCAAACTTTCAATTGTCATCACTTTCAAATTTCGAAGTTGTTAAAGCATGGTTTTGAGAAAAAAACACGCAGATCATGCTTTATTCTTAAATTGTCCATTTCTTCTTAGCTAGTTCATTTTGTCTCAGTAATCTGCAACCAAAATTGCACTTTAGTCTAGATTCTACTTCATTACGGATATAGCAGCAACTGTCATAATTATCTGCAGCATCCTCAAACCATAAGCTTCTTACTAACACAGCGTTTCAAGAGAATGAACATTCCCCAAAACATAGCTAAAGCCTAAATCACAAATCCTTAATACAAAACCCGCCAACAACAACAATAGCTTAACTGTAAATGCACAATTTTCAATGTACTTACGTTTACATGCAAGGTCTTCATGGAGCATGTTCCGCAGCCCAGATGCTGTTCTCCACACACTGAAGAGGAAGCTAAAGACCTCCTACATATATGATCCACATGACGACTTTTAACTACCAGATGAGGACCCCTGTGACAGGAAGGACTGGACAGAGCGACACAGATGGTCAGTTCAGCAAACACTAGAGGACTGGGAGGGAGGGAGGGGGTGACGGAACCCCAACCCCTCCTGAGCTCTGCTGACGCCTTTAAGTGGTGTTTCCGGACACCAGGATCACTGTCACCGGGATTGCTCTCCCTTGGGTCTCTTGCACAGAGTCCAGCCGCATCCCCTGTTCTTTGAAGACGCGGAAGCTGGTTTAGAGTTTAGCAAGGGGATGGGTACTGCGTTTGGGGTTATTGTGTTTATTATGTGTTTTATCCTTGTTGGCTTTGCTATCTAACCTTGATTAATTTCTTTAAGATCTATTTTGTTTTTATGTAGGTTTTTATGTTTTGTTTCCTACTTTTATTCTCTACTGTATTTTCCTATTCTACTTTATTTTTCTGTTTATTAGCAAGGTGAGTTGACGCAATCCATGAAATTTGGTGCTCAGTGATCATTCAAAGGCAAAGTTGTTTCGCGTTCGTCAGATCTCGATTTGCACTGAAGACAATGGACAGGATAGTCCAAATGAAACGCAATCCCTACACGCAACTTCAGGGAACTATCTTGGTCAGAGCATGGGGGGAATGTGAAGTTGAGACCCGCGTCTCTTCCCCTTTGTGAGCAATGTAACTGCGTGTTTCAGCGAAAGTCGTTTTCTGGCACATGCCCCATGGCTGTATAAGGAATTTAGCCAGTGGCGTTGCTGCCCTACCTCTCCTTACATTCTGCTTTCCTTCAAACGGTAGATTTTCGGAAGATGCTCACTGCTCTGTAAGTCGCCCCGAAGAGTTTCTGATAAGGCCAGTGCCACTCTGTTGCCGACATGTCTGATACTTTAGCGGAGTTTGAGCTCAGTCCTGCAGGATCTGGAAGCATGCAACGGTCTGCATGACTACACGCGCAAGGGACACGCGATATCCCCGTTTTGAAGACTACGACTTGTTCCGAGTCTCAGATCCCAAGTGAACAAAGCCCTTCAGAGCATTGTTGAAGGTTTCCTTTTGCCTCCATTCTCTCTCCTTCACTACCAGGGGCCTTGACACAGTTAAAACATCATTCGTGTTGACACATATACTTCAGAGGTCTTTGTCTTCAGCACCGATTCATGTCACAGCGTTGTCGTCGTCATAACATCTGCTGCGGAAGGTCCAAGACTGCTAGGAAATGCCTGAAGACAAAAACACAAACTGTCTAATAGAAAAAAAAGGATGTGGTGGGGGGGGGGAGGTAAGTTATAATTATTATCTTATATTCTTTTATACTGAGGATAATGGAATAGGTACTTTGCTTTTATGCATCCAGTTCCCGTGTGTATGTTAATTTTGTCATCCGTTCCCACCGGCACACAATGGCCTACTCTTCCAAAAAGCGGAAGGGGTTTTAACGTGTGCGCAAGATGTTCTGCTTGCGTTCGCACACGAGACCTCGGTTTATAGGCTCATCCGAAGGACTAAGTGTCAGTGTATGTGTGTGTGTGTGAGCGTGTGTGTGTGAGCGCGTGTGTGTGTGAGCGTGTGTGTGTGTGAGCGTGTGTGTATGTATGTGTGTGTGTATTTCATTTCATTTCATACTACTTTAAGTCACGGCAGATTTCTCTCCGTGAAATTCGGGCTGCTCTCCCCGGGGAGAGCGCGTCGCCACAAGAGCAGCGCCGCCCTTTTTTTTTCTTTTTCCTGTCTGCAACCGTATTTGTTTCCCTATCAGAGTGACTTTTTTCTAAGAATTTTGCCAGGGACAACTTTCTTGTTGCCGTGGGTTCTTTTACGTGCGCTAAATAATTACGTGTAACACACGGGACCTCGGTTTATCGTCTCATCCGAAAGACTAGCGCCCAGACCACCACTCATGGTCTAATGGATGGGGGAAAAGTTTCGGGTCCAAACGGGGTACGAACCGCCGCACACTTCAGACCCGGACTTTTCGCTTTCTAGACAGGCGCGTTACCTCTAGACCACCGATCCACTCCAAAACAGTGTGTGTGTGTGTGTGCGTGCGGGCGTGCGTATGTGTGTGCGTGTGTGTGTGTTGTCTTGTTTGTGTAGAGTAATAAAGTGAGCGAGAGTGAGCGACTGTGTGTGTCTGTGTGTGCATGCGTGCGTGTGCAGTGCGGTTCGGTTTTGTGTGTGTGTGTGTGTGTGTGTGTGTGTGTGTGTGTGTGTGTGTGTGTGTGTGTGTGTGTGTGTGTGTGTGTGTGTGTGTGTGTGTGTGTGTGTGTACGCGTATGTGTGTACACACAATTGTAATTGATAGCATTTAGCTGTTAAGAGGTTTGCAATTGCGATTATTGAGCTTCAGTGCTTTTGCCAAATTATGCAAAACTCGGTTTGATGGAGCATCCCAACACGTGATCTGTTAACTGTTCGAAAGTTGTGACGTTTTTTTCCAAGGACAAGCTCTATAGCCAACAAACGAGTATAAAAAAAAAGTATTACAAAAGAAGATTGAAAGTATGATAAAAAGAAATAAGAGAAGGGAAGCACAGAGAGAGGAAAGAGAGAGACATTGACAGAGACAGACAGAGAAACAGACAGATGACAAAGGGCAAACATAGGTAGGCCTATGCAAACAAATGTATAACCATTTCCTGTATGCAGTGTCACCATCCTCTTTTTCCTCGATTTATTCTTTGACATGTTGGGGTCGCTTTCTTAATTTTTTCTATTCTACTATACCACATAAAAAACACGGCATTAACACATATCCCTTAATTCCCGAAATCAAAACAACAGCTGCATTAATGGTGGGGGAAAAAGACGGTGGCAGACGCAAACAAATCTCACCATTAGTGAACTGCCGAGTTCTAGCCAAGGAACACGAGTTAGTGTCAAACACTAAAAAAATATTTTCAGTACTGGTTCTGCTTCTTGACTCAATTTGAACTGTACTTGAAATTCCGTTTTTCTTTCAAAGTCAAGGTTTTGACAAGTTAAAACCAATGCGTCTAAGGACAAGTGAAAATCACAGTCAAGGGGAATGCTCAGTAATCTTGCTTCACGATGGCATTCCTCTATGCAAGTTCTTGCGTCTTTTGAGATAACTGTATACGTATCAATGTTCCTGACAGTATTGTATTTGCCTTCTTGGGATGATTAAAGTGTTTTTCACTTGACGTGAAAGTTCCACTTCGAAAGCTGTGATCCAAACAAAACTGTAACTTTACAATAGTTTTACTTCAAAACGTGTAGCAATAACTATGAAAACACAAATCTGCTTCACAAACAAGAACAACAGTAGTTAAGCCTACCTGTAGTGTCAGGTCAAAATGGCCAGACAGCGACACTTGGGCAAAGGTCTTGCCCTGCACTGTCCCTGCTCTGCTGAAGTGGTCTGTGTCACCCTCAGGTGATTTGTGAAGACAGCAGTCAGTGGGCTGGCCAACACAGCTCCCCCCCCCCCCTCCCCTCTGCTGCTAAGGAGTGAGTACAGTTGTTTCTCACGTGGTTCACAGAATCTGAGCACTGACTTTGGGAGATGAACGTGCAAAGGTAGCTGCTCTCTCTCCTCTCTCTCTCTCTCTCTCTCTCTCTCTCTCCTCTCTCTCTCTCTCTCTCTCTCTCTCTCTCTCTCTCTGTATAGCCTAATGGTCAGAACATTGTGCTCGCAATCTGACGACCCGGGTTTGATTCCCGTTGAAGGGGATATTTTCCCCTGGAGTTAACATCAATGCAGACTCTACTCTCCCCAAAAGTCCGGATGAGACTATAAACCGAGGCCCCATGTGCGAA
This sequence comes from Rapana venosa, assembly GCA_028751875.1. Taxonomy (NCBI): domain Eukaryota; kingdom Metazoa; phylum Mollusca; class Gastropoda; order Neogastropoda; family Muricidae; genus Rapana; species Rapana venosa. The sequence continues at coordinate 17,005,827 of CM054167.1, read as the reverse complement.
TGCACGCAGAACATCTTGGGCACACTTAAAATTATGTTCTGCTTTTCATAAGAGTAGGCCATTGTGTGCCAGTGGGAACAGATGACACATTTTACAAAACCGCATACACACAGGGATTGGATGTAAAAAAAAGCACATAAGTGCGTATTCCATTACCCTCGATATATATTTTTTTTAAATTAATCAACAACAACAAAAAAGTATATATATATATCTCCCTGAGGGCTGGATGTACAAAAAAAGTCTTTTACTTATCATATTACCCTTAGAAAATAAACTCTCTCTATTCATGTACAAGATTATGAATAGTCTTACACCAACCTCTCTGCATAAAAAATCTTATGATCTCGACTATCCGAGGTAAAAATATTCTATTTATTTCCCACCCGAAGATAGAGTTGTTCATGTCATCCTTGGTCTATTCAGGTTGTAAACTCTGGAACAATATCTCTGATGATCTAAAACAGAAGCCTAGTTTGTCTTCATTTAAGAACGGCTATCGCAGACATCTTTTTGAAATGTTATGATTAGAATTTCATTTTTGTTTCTGAAATCTTAATATGTAGTAGTCATTAGCACACAATTCATGATTAATTACCTGCAATAGTCATTTGCACACAATGCATGTTTAATTATATGTAAAAGTCATTATCACACAATCCATGTTTTATTACATGCAATGATCATTAGCACACAGTTCATTTTTAATTACCTATAAGAGTCATTATCACACACTTCATGTTTAATTACCTGTAATGATCATTAGAACACAATTCATGTTTAATTTGATTTCACTCTTCACGTCTTTTTGTTCTTGTTGTTGTTGTTTTGTTGTTGTTTTGCTTTTTGTCCGTTTCCCTGTCTATCTATCTCTGTCCTCCTTCTGTCCATAACTCTGTAAGTCACTCCCTCCCCCCTTCCCCCTCTCACTCTCTCTGTCCTTTGCTGTTTTGGGACTGTCTGTCCATCTGTATGTCCCTCTATCTGTCTGTCTCTCTCTGTCTCTGTCTCTCTGTGGCGGTTTGGAGTTGTGGGTTTTTATGTATTCTTGTTTGTCTGTGCTTATTTGTTTGTTTGCTTTTCATTCCTTCTCCATTGTTTCCCTTGTATTACAGTCATCGTCAGTGTAGCTAGTTCTCATTTATAGTGTTTGATCATAATCATCATATTTGAATTTTCGTTTTGGTGTGTTTAAAAATGTTGATAATGATTGTTTGCGGGTTTGTTTGTTTGGTTGGTTGTTTGTTTGCTTTTAATTATTTTCTGTTTTTTTAAATTTGCGAGCATTGTGTAAAAAAGCGCTGAGCTTATCCATTTACTCTCAATAAACAGTTTGAGTTCGTTTTCTACTTCTCTCTCTCTCTCTCTCTCTCTCTCTCTCTCTCTCTCTCTCTCTCTCTCACTCTCTCTCTCCTCTCCTCCCCCCCCCCTCTCTCTCTCTCTCTCTCTGGGACAGTATAACCTTGAGGTTAGAGCGTTGTACTCACAATCTGACGGCCTGGGCTCAAGCCCGAGCTTAGGCCACCACCAAGACCCCCGTTTATGGGTATTGTCCCTCTGAAAATAATATCAGTGTTGACTACACTCCTCGGAAAATCTTTCCAATGACACACTATTAACCAGAGTCCTGTGTGCAAACACTCGTTGAACAACCATCTAGCTTGAGCACAGGTTAAAATCTGTTCTACCTTTCGGAAGAGTAGGCCATTGTGCGCAGATAGGTACGGGTGACAGAATTTACAAAAATAAACCGTATGCGTACGGGGAGTGGATGTAAAAAAGAACATGAGCGCTTGTTCTATTGTTCTGATAGAAAGGTTTGGTGGGCTGGTTGTGGTTTTTTTACAGTTAACGCTGCCCGAAAACTGCCTGGCCTGCTTGATACATGAGAGTATAGAGGACGGGATAGCCTAGTGGTTAGAACATTGCGCTCGCTATCTGACGACCCGGGTTCGATTCCCGTTCAATTGGGATTTTTCTCCCTGGAGTTAACATCAGTGCCGACCCTACTCTCGCCGAAAGTCCTTCGATTGAGTCTATAAACCGAGGCCCCGTGTGCGAACCACGCAGAACATCTTGCACACACGTTAAATCCTATTTTCGCTTTTCGTAAGAGTAGGCCATTGTGTGCCGGTGGGAACAGATGACAGAATTGACAAAACCGCATACACACGGGGACTGGATGTAAAAATGCACATAAGTGCTTATTCCATTATCCTCGATGTAAAAGAGGGTTTTTTTAAGTAGGTTTTACGGACTTCCGCCTATCTCCTGACTGTATTTACTGCATAGAACATGCATGATATGCGTATTTTACCATACTGTAATTGCTACGTCATTATTAGTTTTCATTTCTTCGTTTGTTATGAGGTCTCTATATGGTATAGAAAAAGAAGCTTGCAATAGCATCTCATCTCCAATGTGTTTTATATTATTTTTTCAACGTCTGAAGTGGTACTGCGCGTCACGCAAACCTCTGGACTGGCCAAGAAGGTCCTAAGAGATCGCGACGGAAAGACAATGCCAGAAAGTTGACTGGTCTTGAGTACGGAAAGCTGTAAACCGTAAGGAGTGGAGGATGCTGGTTGAAATATCTTCAGTGCTACCTCAACGGTTGGCCAGACGCTGGGATAGGTGAAGGGTAAGGGTTGACGTGTGAATTGAGATGGACGTTCATTCCACATCATTCCGGTACATTTCAAAACGGACTCTGTTTTTTTCACACAATAAAGTTGAACTGTTTGGTAACAATGATGGAGCAGGTTGTTGTGCTAATACTGCTCTGCTGCTATTGCTGCTGCTGCTACTGCTAACATCAATCACTTTGGCGTTGTGGAAATCTGGTGTTACATGTCTAGTTGTCTTTTGTACATATGTGAGCGCAAACAAGCAGATAGATATGAGAGTACACAGCATGCAGAACGTCTTGCGCACACGTTAAAACCCGTTCCCCTTTTCGGAAGAGTAGGCCATTGTGTGCCGGTGGGAACGGATGACGAAATTTACAAAAATGCATACAAACGGGGAATGGATGAAAAAAACACACGAGTGTTTATTTCATTATCCTCCAAATAAAAGAATATGTTTAAAAAATCACATATACGTACGTCTTTGTTCACAAGTACGCATCTACACGTTTATATACAACTCCGCTGAAACATCTGCATATACAAATGATAGATTCTCTAGTGAGTTTAACAAAATCTAAAGAAGGACAGAGGTGGTAAATCTGGGCATATTTCTGAATTTGATAAACGAGGGTTTTGGGGGGGTCAAAGCTATTTGCTCTAGGCTGTACAGAACAGCTTGATATCGAGAGAGCTTATAAGCATAGTTTTTTATTTTACCAACAATTCTCATCATCATCATCAGTCCCGTGACCTTGTCGGTCGTGGAGGAGACACGAAAGCCAATGCCGTGGTAAGCCTCCTTCATCCAACTCAGTCCTCGGCTCTGCGCAGTAGTGCCGAGTCTTTCATCCTGGTCCATTCTCTGATGTTGTCCATCCATGACTTGTTCTGTCTTCTCCTCTTTCTGCCACCTTCGAGTGTTCCCTGCAGTACTGTTTTTGGCAGAGTATTGTGACGGGTGACGTGGCCGAACCATGTCAGCTTTTTCTTCTTGACGATGGTGAGAAGGGGTTCCTGTGGACCTGCCAGCCGTGTTATTTGGCTCTTGACAAATTCATTGGTCTTTCGTTCTCTCCAGGATATGCCCAGCAGTTTTCTATGGCATTTTGTTTCAAATGACTGGATTCGCTTTGCTGTTTCAGCAGTCAATGTCCAGGTTTCACTTCCGTACAGCAGGATAGTCTGAATTAGGGCTTTGTAGAGCTTTAGTTTGATTGGTAACTGATCTCTTTACTTTTCCATATGGTGGTGAGTTTTGTCATGGAAGATGTTGCCATGGCTAGTCCGACTTTGATTTCTGTCGTCGATCGCCCGTCCTTTGTGAGTGTAGCGCAAAGGTATTGAAAAGCATCTACCTCCTCCAGTTGCTGGCCGTTCATGTAAATTTTCGCAGTGGCGTTGCTCGTGCTGTTCACAAGTACTTTACTTTTCTCCGAGCTCACCTCCATCCCATATGCTCCAGCTCTGTTCTCAAGTCTGGTCGTAAGGTCTTGCAACTCTGTGTTACTTCCGCCCATGAGTTCAATGTCAACGGCAAATCGCAATTTGTTGAGGGGTCTGCCGCCAATGGAGATGGTAGAGTGGAAGTCATGGAGGGTCTCTTTCATAATGTTTTCCAAGAACAGATTAAACAGGACTGGAAATAACAGGCATCCTTGTCGGACCCAAACTGTGGTTTTGAAGTAGTCTCCGACCTAATTGTTCAGAAGGACTGCACTGCTTGCGGTGTTGTATAGTGCTTGAATGGTTTGCACTAGTCCTTCTTCAATGCCAAACATTCTGAGGACCTGCCACAGGCCTTCGTGCCATACTCTGTCGAAAGCCTTCTTGGAGTCGATGAAGTTGTGGAACATATCTCTCCGATGTTGAAGATGTTTTTCCATCAGGATGTGGCAGTTAAAAATCTGTTCGATAGTGCTCCTGCCTGCCCTGAACCCAGCTTGTTCCTCTGCAAGGTATTCTTCTGCCTCCTTCTTGAGTCGATTCAAAATATCTTTGAGCATGATCTTGCTGGCGTGGCTGATGAGGCTGATTGTTCTATAGTTTTGGCATTGGTGTAAATTCCCCTTCTTGGGCCGAGGTATGATGAGTGATTGTGTCCATTCTGTTGGCCACTGTTTTGTCTCCCAAATCTTCTGACAGATAGCTGTAACATGTGTGATAACTGTTTCGCCACCATGCTTGAGCAGCTCTGCTGGTATGTTGTCTGCTCCTGGGGACTTTCCTACTGGTAAACTGCGGATGGCTTCTTCCACTTCTTCCATCAGTATAGGTAATGGTGAGGGTACTCTTGATGTTACTGCTTCCTCTTCTATTATGCTCTTGTTAGGTTGGATTGGGTAGTTGTATGGTTGGTTTCATAGCTCTTCTTGTATCGCAGAGGTCCAAGATGTCATTGGTAGTCCATGACTGGTGTTTATTCCTCTGACGACCGAGTACTACCTCTGCTGCTTCTCGGACTGCCCCATTAAAGTTGTTGCTGAGGTCATTGATGTCATTGTCCAGGAGGGTTAATGCCGCAAAACGTCCGCCAAGTTTAGCTTGGAAGATCTCCTCGACATCTGGATCTTTCAGTTTGTCCACGTCAAATTTGATAGGTGGGTTTGCAGGCTGTTTATTTTTCTTCAGTTTCATTTTGAATACCAGCAGCACAAGGTCGTGGTCGCTGCCTATGTCAGCTCCAGGGTAGGTTCTTGTTCTGGCTCTGTTGATGCTGGATTTGAAGCGCCGTGGTGTTAAGATGAAATCTATTTGGTTATGGATCTTGCCGTTTGGCGCATGCCAGGTTGTCCTCCTTGACTGCTTGTGGGGATAGAGGGTATTGGCAATGGTTAGTCTGTGGGTGCAGGCAAACTCCAGCAGTCGTAGTCCCCTGTCGTTGGTCTCTCCAGTTCCAAACTGACCAACTGTTCCGGTCCATTGGTTGTAAGAGTGAGGACCTACTTTGGCGTTAAAATCCCCTTGAATGATGATGATGTCTTTCGTGGGTATCTTCATAATGGTCTCTTCAAGTTCTTCATAACATTCTTCTACTTCTTCATCTGCATAGTCAGATGATGGTGCATGGATTTGTATGATGGTGATGTTCTTGGGCTTGGCCGACACCCGGATGTTGATAATCCTGCTGGAAACCGGTGACCAGCTGATAATGCACCCCACTACTTCCTTTCTGACAATAAATGCCACTCCATGTTGGTGATGTTTCTCTTGACCACTGTACCAGATCGTGTTGCCTTTTTCAGTCATTGTCTCACCAAATCCTGTCCATATCACTTCTCCTAGTCCAATAATGTCCCATTTATAACGTATAAGCTCATACTCTAGTTCTTTGATTTTTCCGCACTGGTAGAGTGTACGGACGTTCCATGTTCCAATGGCGATCTCTTCTCTAGGGAGCTTAAGTAATGTTTTAACTCCAGTAGCTGACTTGTTACTTCCACCCTGGTGTTGATCAATGGAAAGCGCGGTCGTTGGTAACCCGGGCCTCGACCGATCCGGTATCATATTGGCTTTGTCTTTGTCTCTCATGTTGTCAGGTCAGTCAGAGAAGTTCTCTGTTACTGCTACTGGTATCGATGTAACCCAGTACAACCTGTCGCATGTGGTGGAGGAAACCCCAATAGAAAAAACAACAACAACATATGGAGACTTGGAGAGGAGATTGGCGCCACCAAGGAATATCCAAAAATTCTACTAAAGAAAAAAAACTGATAACCACACACACACACACACACACACACACACATACACACACATAAACACACTCACACACACACTCACTCACACACACACACACACACACACACACACATACACACACACACACACACAACTACACACAGGTACACACAGATCACTTATTTTTTAGTCATGTGCTTATAAAAAACAGCGATTTGATTTATTTTTTGGAAGTTTTTTAAAGGTATTTTCCTATGTGGGCTCCTTTTCTTTCTTTCTTTTTTCTGTCTTTGTTTGTTTGTTTCTTTCTTTCTTTTATATCGAGGATAATGAAATAAGCAGTTATGTGCTTTTTTACATTCAGTCCCCGTATGTATGCGGTTTTGTAAATTTTGTCATCTGAGTTAAATAGCAGATACTGTACTCTGTTTTAAAATGTAACATATTTTCATTTTCATGTAATCCTTTGATAAATTTTGTGTACAATGCATGCAGTTAAACAAATGCTCCAGCAATCAATCTATTCGGGGATCCACAAAACAAGTCTAGCTACAACTGTCACGAACTGATGTCCGTAGGGATCCCTGCAGAAGACGGCCCTGCCCAGTTGGACGGTGGTCATGTATGGCTTTCCCATGTCATCGCCCACGCACATAATAGCCTGTCAGATCTGTCAGTCACAGAATAAGCCATTGTCCTATTGATACTTTATTTAAAGAACGTACACGAGTTTGTGTATGTGTGTGTGTGTGTGTGTGTGTGTGTGTGTGTGTGTGTGTGTGTGTGTGTGTGTGTGGTGTGTGTGTGTGTGTGTGTGAGTGTGTTTGTGTGTGGGGCGTGCGTGTGTATGTGTGTTTCTGTGTGTGTGTTTGTGTGTGTGTGTGTGTGTGTGTGTGTGTGTTGTGTGTGTTGTGTGTGTGTGTGTGTGTGTGTGTGTGTGTGTGTGTTTCGAGGAAACTGGAATAAACACTCAAATGCTTTTTTCACATTCAGTAACCGTGTGTGTTCAGTTTTGTAATTTTTTTCATTAATTCCCACCGGCACACAACGGCCTACTCATCCGAAAAGCAAAACAGGATTTAACATGTGTGCAAGATGTTCTCTATGTGTGTGTCTGTGTGGGGGTGGGGGTGGGGGGGCGTAGTTGTGTGTGTGTGTGTGTGTGTGTGTTACTATTTATTATGTTATTCTTTCATTTCCGTTACAATAATGTTGTCTTAAAACGTCAATGTTTGAATATCAATCAAACATATATTCTTTCACGCAAATCAGATTGTTTTTCTTCTGAACTTTTCAATGAGCTGCCCTGAAAAGGGAATGTCAGCTGAGGCCAGTGGGCAGACCTGCTGCATACAGAG
>CM054167.1:16985661-16995661 GCA_028751875.1 Rapana venosa | reverse complement strand
TTGAAAAAATGTCTTTGTAATTCCTTGGGTCTTGTGACTGCCCATACCACTTAAGTTTACGCTTTTCACGATCTTAGAAGGTTCTCATGGGGTCCAAGGGTTTTGGATTCTGTTATGCACCTTTTTCGTTGCTTATGTGGTCTTGTAGGAGATGCCAAGGGTCTCGAAAGCATCTCATCTCCCTGCCGTACTCTTCTCCCCCAAATCTGCAGTCAGGGTCCATGACACAGGCAACAAAATTTTGGGGAATAAAAGGGGACGCTTTAGTCTGTTTGGAGAAAGGAATATTCTTGTCTCCCCAAATGGTGTTTTTTTTTGAAAAAGTGTTTTTGTCTGTGCAGCCCCGCATATACTTGGCTTGGATCCCTGTGGGATAAAAAGGGCTCCCAGGACTTGAAGTTTTGAACTTTTTCCAGCTTTGGTCTTAAACCCTGATATCATGCAAACCCGTTGGTGTTATAGTCATCATTTGGGTCTTCTCTGCATGTTTCCTGCCGTTTTTTTTGGACCCTTATCCAAAAGTGTTCTGTTAGGCGGGAAACTTTTTTCTGATCCTGTATTCCATCAATGCATTGCGAACGGAGGTTTGTGTCGTTCTGCCACCAAGTGACTGATCCTTCATGATGTTCCAGTGCAAGCCATGATTCTCTCAAGGAAGATGTTAAAAAGGTGGGTAAAGGTGGCCCCCTGCCTTACTCCAACTGTTGTTGAAACCAAATTCCCCAAATGTTGTTTTTGTATAACGCACGGTGGCCTCGCGTACAGCTGTTTGATGACTTGATCAGGTTTGTTGAGCTGTAAAAATTCAGGGTTGCCCACAAAGCGATGCCACACCCGTCAAATGCCCTTCTTAAATCGATAAATACGTGGTTTTAAAAGGTCTTGTTGATGTTGAAGGTACGCTCACATAGTATTTGAGGTTGAATATCTGTTCTTTTGTGCTGCGCCCCGCTCTGAAACCTGTTGTTCCTCAGCAATGTGGGCTCTGCTTGTGGGTTCAGTTATTCAATTTTCTGCGCATGACCTTGCTTGGGGGACATATGAGGGTGATTTTGCGGGAATTTTTGGGATTTTGTAGATTTCTTTCTTGGGGAGGGGGTGATGAGTGACTGTGTCCTGGTGTTGGCCTTTTCCCGTCGCCAATCTTTTGCGATTCTTTGTAGGGCTGATATGGCTTCCCCCCCAGCTTGGCCAAAATCATTTGGAATTTTTTAGCCCCGCTGCTTCCCCTTTTTTACGATTGACTGTTTTTTCCACTTCTTCTCGGGGGATAGGGTGATTCGTTCTTGCTTTCGGGTACATTAAGGGCTTATGGATCTCCTGCGGTTCTATAGTTATACAGGTCGGACAGTATTTTGTCCTCTGTTCAGAAAATCCCGGTCGCAGTGAGACATTCCCCTTTTTTTTCTTGGATTGTTAAAAACCTTTTTTCTGCCTTCGTGCTGTGGTTTTTTCACCCCGATATGCTTTCCGCTTATGTTTTTTCTTGATGTTTCTTCAATGTCTTTGGGACTGTTTAACCCATCCCAAATTTTCTTTGCCCCGTCATGGACTTCCATTCTTTTGTTTACTGCCCTATTTTTGTTCTGCTCTTTTTTTTGTTTCATTTTTCTTTTTCTTTAGCTCTCTACGCTTGTCGCTAGTTGAGGATTTTGTTTTGACCCCGGTTTTTTGACTGGTCGGGGTTTGCCAAGAAGCTCGTTTCTGTTTCATCACCGCTGATTTAAAAATTCGTCAGTGTATCTATGTCCGAGTCTATCCAGTGAGTGCTGCAAACTTTTCCACCTATCCTTGCTTGAAAAATTTTTAATACCTCTGGGTCCTTCAGCTTCTCGAGGTCAAATTTGATCCTGATGTTGTTCCGCTTGTGGATTTTCTTTAGACGTAGTCGGAAAGTCATCATCACAAGATCGTGATCACTCCCTATGTCTGCTCCTGGAAAACTTCGTGTCTGTGCGATGTTAACGCTAGACTGAAACCGTCTTTTCACCATGATGTAATCTATTTGGTTGTGGTTTTTCTCCTTTTGGGGCTATGCCATGTCCATTTTCTGGTTTCTTGTGTGGGCCAAGTGTATTCACTAGCTGGAGGTGGTTGTTACTGGCAAACTCCAGGAGTCTCAAGCCTCTTTCATTTGATTGGTTATTACAATGTGGCCCACAAACGCCCTCCCAGTCTTTCCATGCATCTTCTCCTACCTTGGCGTTCCCAGTCGCCTTGCACAACGAGGATGTCTTTCTTGGGTGTTTGAATTCAGAACCTCTTGTAGCTGGTCATAAATTCTTCTACGGCTTCATCTGTGCAGTCTGATGTAGGGGCGTATCCCTGTACTATAGTTATGTTAAAGGGGTTGCTCTCAGGCGGATGGTAATAAGTCTGCTGGACACAGGCTGACAGCTCATGACGGTGTTCACGGTGTCTTTGTGAACGAGAAACCCCACGCCGTGTTCATGTTTATCCTGTTTTCCCACTGTAGTATAATTTGTGGTCTTCCTGGGTCGTTGTTTTCTCCCATGTTTTTCCACCTGACTTCGCAGACCCCAAGGATGTGCCATTGATATCTGGACATCTCATGTGTCAGTTCTTCCACTTTGCCTGCAGCTCTTAGTGTCCGTACATTCCACGTGCCAATGATGGTGTTGTTTCTGGCACGAATTTTGCTGCGTTTTACATCAGTAGCATACTTTCGACATCTGTCCTGATGAGCAACAGAAGGCGCGGTCCTTGGTAACCCGGGCGACGACCGATCCGGTATGGAGATTCTGGCTGTCTTTGTCATGGTGTATCTTGGGGAAATCAAACCTGGCGGAGCCCATCCCTCTCCAGGTCGATTTTTTGGGTTGGGGTTTACTCCCCACATGTGGCAGGTGGTACTGGTTACATGGTTACAGTAGCAGAGGGAGTCTCTGACCTGACCTATTAAATATAGTTAAATATACTGATAGAATTATTGTAAATAGAGTTCAGTAAGATATATATATATATATGATATATATATATATATATATATATATATATATATATATATATATAAAGCGTATTTCATATAAATATCTCTCTCCATGTAAAAAAAGGTAAAGGAGTCCCATAACCTATAAGGACGTAAGGGAGCGAGGCGTCAGAGACCTCACTTCCTTAGGGTCAGCATATTGAGGGCGGGGCCCATCTCCTCTCCCTCGCTGTTTTACTTTCCCTGACCCTAAAGAGGGTAGGTACTCATTTACAGCTGGGTGAACTGTGGGAACTGTACTGAAGCCAAGGCGCGCAATCGGTCACCCATCCAACTGGTAACCACGCTCGACGCTGCTTAACTTAGCTGGGGGAAAGCGAGTGCTCCGACCACTGAGCTATCCCGTCCCCTATATATATATATATATATATATATATATATATATATAATATATATATATATATATATATATATATATATATATATATATATATATATATATATATATATATATATATATATATATATATATATATATATATATATCTTACTGAACTCTATTTACAATAATTCTATCAGTATATTTAACTATATTTAATAGGTCAGGTCAGAGACTCCCTCTGCTACTGGTAACCATGTAACCCAGTACCACCTGCCACATGTGGGGAGTAAACCCAACCAAAAAATCCGACCTGGAGAGGGATGGGCTCCGCCAGGTTTGATTTGCCCAAGATACACCCATGACAAAGACAGCCAGAATCTCCATACCGGATCGGTCGTCGCCCGGGTTACCAAGGACCGCGCCTTCTGTTGCTCATCAGGACAGATGTCGAAAGTATGCTACTGATGTAAAACGCAGCAAAATTCGTGCCAGAAACAACACCATCATTGGAACGTGGAATATATATATATATATATATATATATATATATATATATATATATATATATATATTATATATAAAATATATATATATATATATATATATATATACAACACACATTCGCGCGCACAAGCACACACATATTACACACACACAGACACACTCACACACACACACACACACACACAGAGGGATAAAGAGACAGACACACACACACACACACAACGCTCGCACGCACGCACGCACACACACACACACACACACACACACACACACACACACACACACACACACACACACACACACAGAGGCCAATACATTCAAATGCACAGACAGACAGAAAGAAGAGGGATTCTGGTTTGCACCGAGTGTCTGTCTTGGCACTTAATCAGACTCTGGTGTCTGTGCTTCACAGTCGACCCCTTACTGGTGTCAAGTCTGCATTTACACCCGAGCACACTCTGGTGTTTGCCCTGACAACTTATCCAACATTGATGCCAGCGCTTCACACATGACCAGACCTCGTGCTGCTGTCTGTCTGTCTGTCCTTTCACGGGATAGCCTAGTGGTTAGAACAGCGCGCTCCCAATCTGACGACCTGGGTTCAAATCTCGTTCAAGGGGATGTTTTTCATCCTGGAGTTAACACTGACGCTATTGTCAAAAAGGGACAACAACGTCTGTATTTTATGAGGAAACTGAACTCATTTTTTGTAGACAAAAAGATTCTTTCCTTGTTTTACAAGTCTTACATAGAGAGTGTTCTAAGTTTTGCTTTCATTTGTTGGTACAATAACCTTAGTGTTAAAAACAAGAATGGCCTGCAGAGAATTGTAAGAATCTGCTAAAAATTAATTGGAAAAGAACAAAGAGATCTCATGTCGTTCTGCAATCAGCAGCTTGTACGCAAAGCCACAGCCATTTTGGCTGATCCTTCCCATGCTTTGTTTCCAGAATTTCAAATGTTGCCTTCGGAACGCCGTTTTCAGTGTCCCATCAGCAAAACTAACAGAAAAAGAAATTCTTTTGTGCCAGTAAGCATTCGAATTCTGAATTCACAATGATGTTGACTACCTAGTTTTTACATTTCTCTGAATTATCTGCCTGATTGTCATCGTTACGAGTGTAGTCAATACATAATTATGTGTGTGTGTGTGGGTGGGTGCGTGGGTGTGTGAAATAAGTCTGTCTTCTAGTCAACGGTCTTAAAACATTGAATTCATATATTGGTGTATGGTGTGGGTGTGCGTGGGCGTGTTCGCACACACACGTAGGTGCGTGTGTACGTGCTGCATATATGCGTGCGTAAAAATAAGTTTTTATGTCTTCTAGTCAATGGGTTTAAAATTGTGTTCACAATTGATGTGTGTGCGTGCGTGCGGGTGTTTGCGTGTGTGTGCGCATGCGCGCGTGTGTTATTGGTGTGTGTGTGTGTTCGTGACATTTTATTTGAAAACCAATAGGAAATATAGTTTTTGTGTCTTTGATATATTTGATGTGTATCAATCTGCCTGTCAGTATTGTAATTGCCCTTCATGGGATGATTAAAGTGTTTTTGACTTGACTTGACTTGACTTGACTCCACTCTCCCCCAAAAGTCCTTCGGGTGAGACTATAAACCGAGGCTCCGTGTGCGAACACATGCAAAACATCTTGCTAATACGTTAAATCAACAGCATCTTTCACCTTCTAAGTGTTGTTCCGAGTGTGTGTGTGTGTGTGTGTGTGTGTTTTGTGTGTGTGTGTGTGTGTGTGTGTGTGTGTGTGTGTGTGTGTGTGTGTGTGCGTGCGTGCGTGCATAAGTGCAGGCGCATGGATTTGAAATATGCTGTTCATTATGTTTAAGGAGTGTTGCATGCCTGTAAATGATTGAGTGCAAGCGCTTCGATTTGTTTGTTTTTTACAAGATTCAGCGCTATATAAATTACATATATGATTATTATTATTATTATTATTATTAAATCCTCTTCCGCTTTTTGAAAGTGTAGGCCATTGTGCGCTGGTGGGAACAGATGACAACATTTTAAAAAACGCATACACAGAGGACTGGATGTAAAAAAGCACGTGAGTGCTTATTCCACTATCATCGATATAAAAGATTAATAAACATGAATACATTTATCAAATACTGGAGCGTGTCTGTGTATGTGCGTGCGCGCGCGCGCGCGGTGTGTGTGTGTGTGTGTGTGTGCCAACGCACTCTTTACACATGACCACAGACTGGTGTCTGTCTTTACACCTTATCAAACACTGGGGGGTTGTGCATGTGTGTGCGTGTGCGTATGTGTGTGTGCGTGTGTGCGTAGGGTTTGTGTATGTGTGTGTGTGCGTGCCTGTGTGTGTGCGCGCGTGCGTGTGTGTATGTGTGTGTGTGCGCGTGCGACTGTGTGTGCATGTGTGTGTGCTTTACACATGCCCACAGAATGCATGTTGCCTTTAGACGATCACTGTCAACTGGCATGTGCTACATATATTCTTGGAAACAAAACGACCGAAAACTTCACTCCAGAAGAGGTAAACGTAAAATCATAAGTAAATTTTCCTTACAAGAGCCCAAGATATATCCGCTTTAATGCTCATTAGTGCATACATGTTTGGTCTTGTCAGAACGTTGGTGTCAATTAACCTAGAATGGACAAACCAGAGGCCATCTTGTCTTGCCAATCCTGGGAGATGGATAGCGCACGTTTCAACATAGAGGTAACTAATGTAAAACACAACAGAAAACAAGAATCTGAGCATTTTGGTTTCTGATGTCCGATTCCTCATCCATCATAAATGTTGTTGTTGTTTTTTTTAATCATTTATAGATTTATACAGATAGATCACACCTGGATAGTCAAGACACACTTCAGCTTTTGCTATGCCAGCATTGAAAATTGAAAGAAAAAAATCATTTTATGTTGGTGAAGATCACTTAATTGTTATGGTGGGGCTTATGGCAATTTTAAACGCTCCAAACTATATTTCTGATTTGCCACAGTGTATACTTCAAATAGCTTAATGGTCAGAGCACTTGTTAAGCCCAAGCTAGGATTAAGCAGCATTGAGCGTGGCTACCATGTGGATGGGTGACTGTTTGCGTGCCTTGGCTTCAGTACAGTTCCCCCAGTTCACCCAGCTGTAAATGGGTACCTGCCCCTTTAGAGTCAGAGAAGGTAAAGCAGCGAGGGAGAGGAGATGGGCGCCGCCCTCAATATGCTGGCGCCTGGAGAAGTGAGGTCTCTGACACATCGCTCCCCAATGAACGTGTAGGCCATGAGAACACCTTCATCTTTACCTGTTTTATTTCAAATCCTTATTTGTGTTGATTCGATATCTGTGTTATAAGCTTGAAAATCTGTATATTACAAGAAAACTTTAAAATTGCATTATGGATTAATGCTTTTGTTTTTACCATCATGGATTAAGCATGCCATACAACAATAAACCCTAAAGGGTCACTTATAGTTGGATGCATTTACATAGTAGATACTATGCAAGTGAGTAGGCTGACAGAACTACTAAAGTGGGTGCAAATCATAAACTGAAATCAAAAGAATTGCATGTGCCTTAATCGGTACAAGATGGCTGCCACTGATTAGAAAAGGAACATCTTAGAAATAGGTGACATAAACTTATCGTCTGAAAACAAGATTTTTTAAAACAGTTCTGGAATCAATAGCGACAAGGTATGAATCATGAACCATTCTAAGACCTTCACATACATAATTATATCGACAACAGCTATCCACGATCTGACTCTTAGGTTAAATCCTAACTGCTGAAGAAGGTCACAAAAATTATCACCCAAAGAGATTTTCAACAGTTCTGGAATCAATACAAACTATGTAAGAGTCATGAACCATTGTGACACAAGCACACAGAACTATGTCGGCAGCAACTAGTGACTATGCTCTTAGCTTAGACCATTACTGCTGAACTAGCACAACCTGTTCAGCAACCCAATAGGGTTGACAGAATGCCCTCACAACAGTCTAGGGTTGACAGAATGCCCTCACAACAGTCTCGATTCCAGCTCCTTGTTTGAGCCTCCAGGGCTTTGATCGGCATTTCCCAGCAGAGTCAGTCTGCCACTGGCCAGTTCAAGGCCTTTGTCAGGCTGTGGTGATGCCTGTGATGGTGTAAGGGGAGTGGGTTTGGATGTCAGATCAGCGCATTAGCTGAGCCAGCGTCAGTGGCGTCATGTTCTTCTGCTTTTCAGAGAAAACAAGAAAAAAAATGAGGTCAGGAGGTCAGGATCTAGAACACAAGCCCTAAGGATGGTCCCTTTATATATATATATATATGTATCTATGTATATATATATATATATATATATATATATATATATATATATATATATATATATATATATATATATATATGTGTGTGTGTGTGTGTGTTGTGTGTGTGTGTGTGTGTGTGTGTGTTTGTGTGGGTGTGTGTGTGAGTGTGTGTGTGTTTGTGTGTGTGTGTGCTGTGTGTGTGCATGTGTGTAGTATATGAGTGTGTTTGTGTGTGTTTGGATTCCGCTATCCATCTATCTATCTAACTCTCTATCAATCGATCTATCTATCTATCTATATATCTATCTATCTGTCTATCTATCTATCTCCTTTATTACTCTCGATCTCATATTTGTTTGTTTATTTATTTCCGTCTTTCTTTCGCCTTGTTTGTTGTTCTGTCTCTATTTACTTCTATTATTCTCTGATATATCAGCTCTGTCATTCTTTTGTTGATTTTTTATTGCATGGTTTTTTTGCTTTTAGTGTTTCATTTTCTTTCTTTTTTTCTTTTCTATAATTTTTTTGGAGTTTATTTCTTGACTTCTTTTCCGTTTGAGGTTTAAAGTTGATTTATTTCTTTCCTTTCTTTTCAAGTTGTTTGATTTCATTCATATCCAGTTTGCGCGATTAGTTTTACTACCTAATCAATATTCCTGAATATTTTTACTGTATATTTTCGCTACATATCTGACAATTTTGATTTGCTGTGTGTGTGTGTGTTTGTCAGTTTGTTGGTTGTTGTTTGTTTTATGTTGTTATGTGGATGGGGGAGGGGGGTGTCTTTTCTTTGTTCGTTTGCTGCTGATGCTGCTTTTGTCTGATTATTTTGTCTCCAATACTTTTTGGGGGTCTGTTTTCAGCCTCTTTTTCTTTTTCGCTGCTTCCTTCCTTCCTGATTCTTCTCTGTCTTGCTTGGTTTTTTCTTCGTTTCTTTTCTCTTTCTTTCTTTCTGTTTCTTTTTCATTGTTTGTTTGTTTGGATGTATGTATGTATGTATGTATGTATGTATGTATGTATGTATGTATGTATGCATGCATGTGTGTATGTATGTATGTATGTGTGCATGTATGTATGTATATATGTGTGTGTGTGTGTGTATTTATGTGTATGTATGTATGTATGTATTTATGTGTGTATGTATGTATGTATGTATGCATGCATGTGTGTATGAACCTGTCTGTATGTCTGTCTCTTTGTCTATCTATCTATCCATCTATCTGTCTGTCTGTCTGTCTCTCTTTCTACCTACCTGGGTGTGTCTGTCTGTCTACTTACCTGTGTGTGCCTGGGCTTTATCACAGTTCTTGATTAGACCATTGACGCTGGGGGCAACAGCAAAGTGAGAGGCTGTATGACCAGTGGCTTTTCCACTCATGGAATTCCACTTTACAGCTTAGTCTTTAGTGATCGACTATGACTCTCTGACTAGGAGGCTTGACTCGCACAGTCCTTATGTGCCGCAGCCCTGGGGGCTGGTTGGCTTTTGGAGAGCATCTCCAACGCTGACTGTCCTTATGCCCACTTAGCCGAGAGAGTGGGGATGTACTGTGGGCAAGGCATCTCCACTATAATCAAATTTCTGCCCAATTTCCGAAACAGCAGCTGCTTCCTCTGCTGTTTTGGAGGTCATCATCGAAAACGACGGACTGACATATATACATACCTGGGTGTGTCTGTCTACCTACCTGGGTGTGTCTGTCTACCTACCTGGGTGTGTCTGTCTGTCTACCTACCTGGGTGTGTCTGTCTGTCTACCTACCTGGGTGTGTCTGTCTACCTGGGTGTGTCTGTCTGTCTACCTACCTGGGTGTGTCTGTCTGTCTTCCTACCTGGGTGTGTCTGTCTGTCTACCTACCTGGGTGTGTCTGTCTGTCTACCTACCTGGCTGTGTCTGTCT
>CM054167.1:16915300-16985161 GCA_028751875.1 Rapana venosa | reverse complement strand
ACACACGCACGCACGTACACACACAACACAATCACAAACACACCACACACACACCACACACACGAACGCACGCACGCACGCGCGCGGGCGCGCATGCACACAAACACAAACACGGGAGGGGGGTAGAGCCTGGTGGTAGAGTGATGTATTCATTATCTGCTGATCCGGGTTGGTCTCTCGTTCAAGGTGATTTCTCCTCTGGATTTAACATCAGTGCTGATTCACTGCCAAATGTCCTTAGGATGAGATTATAAACCAGGGTCACGTGTGCGAACGCACGCAGATCATCTTGCGCACAGACTTAAACCCGTTCTGCTTTTCGGAAGTGTAGGTCATCGTGAGCTGGTGGGACGGATAACAAAATTTCCAAAACTGCATGCACACTGGGATTGGATAAATAAAAGCACATGAAGGCTCATTCCATTATCCTCGAAATAAAAGAAAACACACAGACACACGCACGCGTGCGCAGACACACACACGCACACCTACACGTATGCACGCACACACGCACGCACGCACGTACGAATGCACGCACACACACACAGCCTAAAACACACACTCTCTCTCTGATTTTGCAATGCTGCTTTATTAGGGGAAAGGATGATGTGAACCTCCAGACATCTCTGGTTACATCCCCTTATTGGCTGAAGAATTCGCCACACGCATGCGCATGCCACTTTTGTCTTTGGCAGCCAGTTAAGAACTAGAGGAGAAACAGCCTGAGTGAAGCGATTGATTTATTGATGGATTACATGAATGAAGTGGGGCATAGAGATTGGGTTAATTTGATTCATGTTTCCGTTTCTTTCCAGGATACTGGATTAAGGGAGTGACTGTTGGAGATTTCATTACACACACACACACACACACACACACACACACACACACACACGTGCACGCGCGCGCACGCACACATATACCTTCGCGCGCTTTCCAGCTCGATCAGGCAAACATGCTTTGAAGGGATAATCATAAATCATTGTTTTTAACAGCTCTTCTAACAAGTGAGAGAGACAGACAGACGGACAGACAGACAGACAGAGGAGACAAAAACAAAGACAGACAGAAGAGACAAAGACAGAGACAGACAGACAGAATAGACAGAAACACAGAGAGACGGACAGAGTCACAGAGAGACACAGGGAGAAAAAGACAGATGGAGAAAGAGACAAAGAACATGTCTTTTGTTGCTTAATCTCTTAAGTTGACTTTTTCTTAGGTTTCTTTTCAATATGTTTCCTAACTGTATAGAGAAATAAAGAAAGTTTCTGTTCAACTTTCATTCTTCCATCCTTTCTCTCAAGGTGAAACCTGCTTCCAAATTAACCTATTCAACTTTCGTTCTTATCAAGTGAGTGAAAGCTTGTGCACAAACATTGTTCTGATTTAATGCAGTAACAATTGCTCCTTGCACCTGCTATGTTTATGATTTACACGTAGAACATCCATTATCAAGTTTACGTGTGATTTGATTTGACAGTGGTTTTAACAGAGCTCCCACTTGGCCTAGCAAGCATTTAACGACAGTACCATTTTTTTAAAGGAGACGGGATAGCTCGGTTGTCGGACCACTCGTTTTCCCCCAGCCAGGGTCAAGCAGCGTCGAGTGTGGTTACCACATTGAGGGTGACCGTTTGCGCGCCTTGGCTTCAGTACATTCCCCCAGTTCACCCAGCTGTAAATGGGTACCTGTCCTCTTTAGGGTCAGGGAAGGTAAAGCAGCGGGGGAGAGGAGATGGGCGCTGCCCTCAATATGCTGGCCCTTAGAGTAATGAGGTCTCTGATGCCTCACTCCCCTTCGACCTTATAGGTTATGGGACACCTTTACCTTTTATTATTAGTAGATGGTTAGAGCAGGAGTGAATGATGACTTACTGATTAAGTGGTTGCATGAGAGAGTACTTGATTTGCATGTCTTTCATAAAGTCTCCCTGCATCCATGTTTTCAAATGTATTTCCTGACACTGAGTTATTTACGCACATTTGGGAAAACACACACACACACACACACACACACACACACAGACACACACGCAGACACACACGCAGACACACTCTCACACACAGGCACACATAGACACACATAGAACCACACACACACGCGCTGACACACACACATAATTATACACACGCGCGCGCGCGCGCACGCACTCACATACACACACACTTACACACACACACACACACACACACACACACACACACACACGCACTCACACTTGACCACACCATTACTAATGTTCTGACCTGATGGAAGCACACATTCCTGAAAGGCTGTCCCCCCATCAGCCATTGTTGTGACCCAGTCAGCCAGAAACACAGAATTCAACACGCAATTATATCTGTTTCTATCTGTTTTTCCTAAATCAAACTAAATAATTGAGACACAGACAGACCGACAGAGAGACAGAGAGAAATAGAGACAGAGAGAGAGAGAGAGAGAGAGAGAGAGAGAGAGAGAGAGAGAGACAGACAGACAGACAGACAGACAGAGGGAGACAGAGAGATAGAGTGTATGTGTGTGTGTGTGTGTGTGTGTGTTCGTGTGTGTGTTCGTGTGTTTGTTCGTGTGTGTGTGTGTGTGTATGTGTGTCTGCGTGCGTGTGTGTGTGTGTGTGTGTGTGTTTGTGCGTGCGTGCGCGTGCGTATTTCTGTGTTGCTGTTGTTGTTGCTGTCGTTGTTGTTGTTGCTTCATTTCTAAAACTGGCTTTGTAAAGTTGCTTGCTTTTCAATCTTCCTTCTCTGTCGCAAATGCTGAAGGTTGCGACCATCTTTCTTTTCATCATTCTTTGAAGAGACTTACTCAAGAGACTTGTTCCAATGAAGCATTAGGAGAGAAAGCTTTTCTACACAACATTGGTTTTCGGAATTCAATGCATTAAGATAGTTTCCCCGCACCTGCTGAATTAAGGATTCAATTGGAGAACATAAATCATTCTGAACATTATTTTTCTTTTTAACCTGTCAATGTCAATATTACGTTTAATTAAAACTATTCCCACTCAGTTCAACAGTTTGTTTTGAAACGAAAGTGCAAACAAATCAATCAGATTTGAGGTGTCAGAAATGTTGATGGAAGTTAACCATGCTCTACTGATGAAAAATATTGTTGAAAGCAAACATAAAAAGGTGGGAGATTTTCTGCATGAGTATATACAAGGAAGGAATGAGGCACTGGCAGACCTGCACATCAAGCTGACCTGGGAGATTGGTGAAATCCTCACCCTTAATTCACCTGACGCTGCCGAGATTCGAACACACGATTCATAGACCCATGGGACTGTTTTAACCACTAGGCTCTAGTAGTGCCCATCCGTTTCCTTCACGTGATTTATTCATAGTTAGCCTATACTTATATTAATAAAAGGTGGATGAGTTCTTAATTGATATATGTTCATTTGTTATATCTATGTTTTCACACCTGCAATCTTGAGTCATAGTCTCTGTTATATCTGCCCTCACACCTGCAATCTTGAGTCATAGTCTCTGTTATATCTGCCCTCACACATGCAATCTTGAGTCATAGTCTCTGTTATATCTGCCCTCACACATGCAATATTGAGTCATAGTCACTGTTATATCTGTCCTCACACATGCAATCTTGAGTCATAGTCTCTGTTATATCTGCCCTCACACATGCAATCTTGAGTCATAGTCTCTGTTATATATGTCCTCACACATGCAATCTTGAGTCATTGTCTATGTTATCTCTCAGTTCACGCCTGCAATCTTGAGTCATTGTCTCTGTTATCTCTGCCCTCACCTGCAATCTTGAGTCATTGTCTCTGTTATCTCTGCCCTCACACCTGCAATCTTGAGTCATTGTCTCTGTTATCTCTGCCCTCACACCTGAAATCTCTCCCTCCCTCCCTCTCTGTCTCTGTCTCTGTCTTTCTGTATGTCTGTCTGTCTGTCTCTTCATCTCTATTTTGTCATCCATTCCCATCGGCACACAGAAACCACGGAAGGAGAATGCACAAAGAAGCAGAAATAATATACATTAAGCAGATGACAAAAGAAACGAACAAGAGGGATAGAAAAGACGGAATTCCCAGCAGTTTCTAGACAGTAATGATGCTATTTTTATACAGAAAGGTCCTTAGCAACCCCACGAAGAAAAGTTTCTGTCTTATTTTTTTATGAATAGCGTATTTCTTACCTGTTATTTCAGTCTGCTTCTTCATTGAGATATTGTGATTGGGACAAAAAGAGATTACCATCCTCCCTCCCCTTACTCTTATCTTAAAAAAAGGACATCTGTGTTGAACTGAAAGGAGTAGCAGCAGGCGAATCTCTGCCCAAAAGCTCCCAACGCTGTGGCTACTCAAGCAAGGAGTAGCTGTAGCGAACCTAAAATCTCAGTGGATTTGCTTTTGTAACGAAGAAAAAGCGTTGGGTATTATAATTTTAGAGTGGCGGACGTTATAGCCGAGCTTGTTTTTTAAAATTTTGTTTTGATTGTTGCTGCCTCATCTTCTGTGAAGTCCCCCATCCTGCTGTTCCAACTCCGCTTATTCCAATATCCCCGCAACAGCCATACCCAGTTTCGTTATGTCGCATCCCCAGGGTCGGAAGTCCTCAGGGAGCCTATCAATATCAGGCCGTCGTAGGGCCACCAACCAGAGGGGCCCTACACTGCTGCTGCGCTGGGTCAGTTTGGCGGTGTTCAGTGGTGCCTGTTCTGAGCTAACATACGCAGGACACCACCTACTAAGTCTCCTACTAACGACAGTATTAGCTCAGTCGCGGAGCCAGGGACTGAGTGTGTTGCCCACCGAGGTGGCAACCCACCAAACGTCGTCCAAACAGACCATCCCCCGATAAACTCTAACCCAAAGCTTTGACTCAAAGCTCACCGCAAGAATTGTGTGGGGGAAACCGAATCTGCGTCACCATTGAGACCAGAGCAACTGGGACCCACCGAATCAGAGGCTTTATTTTTGATGATGATCGTGATAGTGAGGATGACGTAATGCTGCTGCTGATGGAGGTGTATTGCTTTGGATACTTGACAGGGCTGTACTCTACGCTTACTATCATAATAATCTCGGCTTCAACCGGGCCCGACAGATACAAACCCTGCAGTGTTGAGTCAGGTAATTTGAGCAATCCCTTCGCAAAATCGCAATCTTAAAAGTGATAAAGCTCGACTGTGGGTTCCAGTCTCCCATGAGCCCCACAGCACACTCATCTGGGTAGGTAGCCGGTCGGAATCCGAAAAATCACTAGTACTTTTATGGGAATCGAACGCGACCTTCCAGTCCCAAAATCAAGGCGCTAACCCCTGGCCTTTGGCGGCTGGTGATGTAACAGCGAGTGGTTAAGGGACCGTTCGACTCCATCCCATGTGTCATACAGTTGGTGGGGTTTGACTCTTGGCGGCGTTCTTGTCAATTCAAGATGGGGATTGTTACGATCTCCAAGGTCCAACTTCAGGGTCAGACCTGCCACTTCTTAATTACCGTTCTTGAATAAAACAGTGCAAGAAGATCAAAATATTGCAGGTTAATAGGGTCATGTAAATCTTGTCAGCGTTTGATGGGTTACAGAAAACACGAACGACCCGCATACATCCCACGATGTCGGAATGTGGCATCCTCATGGTGCACAACCAAGGTCGGTTACGGAAAATCTCACCATCGGTGTACCTCGGCTCTGCCGAGAAAACGAGAAAAAAGTTACAGGAAAAAATGTCACGGTAGTGTGAATAATATCATAGTTACCATAAATCTGTAACACTTGCTTGTTGACAAGTTGAGGTAATTTTTGTTTGAAAATAAAATGTCCCTGTTACGCTGACAAGCTGGGATAGGAGATAAAGGAACAATACTGCTGGTACATTATAAAGGCAAAGGTGTCCCACAACCTATGTCAGAGACCTTAACTTCTCTAGGAGCCAGCATATTGAGGGGGCGACACCCATCGCCTCTCCCTTCTTTTTTTACCTTTCCCTGGACCCTTAAAGAGGCTGGTACCCATTGGTGTGGGACAAATGGGGTAAACTGTGAGACTGTTGGAAGCCAATGTTGCTCAAACGTCAACCCATCTCAAGTGGTAACACGCTCGATGCTGCCCTTAACCTTAGCTAGGGGAAAGCGAGCTGCTTCCGACCACTGAGCTATCCCGTCCCCTCGATACATTAACTGGTAAAGCTAAAAGAACCGAACAAATATCCTCTTCCTCCTCGTCATCAGTAGCGGCAATAACAATAACGATAGCAACGGGATAACCTGGTGGTTAGCGATATGCGCTCGTGATCTGCTGACCCGAGTTCTGTTTCGTTCAAGAGAATGTTCCCTCTGGATTTAACATCGGCGCATACTCCCTCCTCCTAAAAGTCCTTCAACTGAGACTATAATCGCTGTTACCGTGTGCGAACGCACTCAGACTTCCATCTTGCCCACCATTTAAAACCCGTTCAACTTTCGGAAGATTAGGGCAATTGTGTGCCGGTGGACACGGATGACAAGGTTACAAAAACCGCAGATACACGGGGATGGCTGTAAAAAGAACATAAGTGCTTGTGCATTATCCTCGAAATAGAATAAATAATTAAATAAACAAATACCCTTCACTGCGAACACTATCAATGTCACTTGATGTATGTAGTAGCTCTTCAAAATCCCTGGCTTTGTTCTAAGGGACACGGAAACAACCTTGAACGTTGATGGTTGTGGCTGTGGTTTTATGAAGACTGCCTTCCTACTCAGTATGATTTTACTGCCGCTCTCTCTCTTCGCTCTCTCTCTCTCTCTTCTCTCTCTCTCTCTCTCTTCTCTCTCTCTCTCTCTCTCTCTCTCTGCTCTCTCTCTCGGTTTGCCTGTGTGGCTCTGGTCTGTGTCCCGGTGGTCTCGTCTCTGTCTTTCTGTTTGGTCTGTGTGTCTGTCTAATAAGTATATTTATGTTAACATCCAAGATTGTCTTTATTGTGACTCTGGGCCTCTGTTTATGTCTTTGAAACTGTCTGTCGTTGTCTGTCTGTATGTGTGTATGTTGTATGTATGTTGTTATGTAGTATGTATGTATGTATTTATGTAGCATGATAGCTGTATGCATGTATGGATGGAACGTTTATGAATTGTGTGTATATATGTGTGTAGGTATGTATATATGATGTTTGATTGTGTGTATCCTTTGTATGCATGCATGTATGTATGTAGGTAGGTAGGTGTTAAGTTTATGGTCTTTAATTCTATATATATTTTTTATATATATATATATATAGATATATATATTTATTATAGATATATCTATATAATATATATATATATAGATATTATATATATATATATATATATGGGCACGGGATAGTCAGTGGTCGGAGCACTCGCTTCCCCCAGCCAAGTTTAAGCCAGCGTCGAGCGTGGTTACCAAGTTTGGATGGGGACCGTTTGCGCCGCATTGGCTTTCAGTACAGTTCCCCAGTTTCATCCAGCTGCAATGGGTACCTGCCCTCTTTCAGGGTCCGGAAAGTAAAGCAGCGAAGGGAGAGGGAGATGGGCGCCGCCCTCAATATGCTGGCCCTTGAGAGTGTGGTCTCTGATGCCTCGCCCCCCTACGACCTTATAGTTATGGACTCCTTTACTTTACCTATATATATATATATATATATATATTATTATATTATATATTATATATATACGTGTGTGTGTGTGTGTGTGTGTTTGTGTGTGTGTGTGTGTGTGTGTGTGTTGTGTGTGTGTGACGTATCTTTATTGTGTCCTTCTGCCTCTGTTTTTGTCTTTTATTTTGTGCTGTCCAGTATTAGAAAATGTCAGACATATTACGAACCCGTAAAATATAGTAGAACGCCTAATCTATTTACATTCTGTTTACTCATGGCATCTAGTCACCCTGAGATTGTGCGCAGCCTAGCTTTATATTTGTGTAAAGCCTTTAGAATAAGAGATATCTTGGTTTCTTAAGTCATATTTTCCTAACTGATTTTTGTTGTTGAGGTTTTTGTTGTACAATAACATTTTGTTTTGTGCTTTTCTTGGTGTGGTGTGTGTTGTGTGTTGTGTGTGTGCGCGCGCGCGCGTGCTTGCTTGCGTGTGTGCGTGTGTGTCTGTATGTGTATGTGAGAGAAAGAGAGAGTGAGAGACAGAGAGACAGAGACAGACAAACAGACAGATAGAGAAAGACACACAGATACAATGAGAGAGTATGTAGGTGTGTGTGCGTGCGTGTGCGTGCGCGCGCGTGCGTGCGCGCGCGTGCGTGCGTGTGTGTGTATGTGTGTGCGTGCGTGTTTGCTGGCAGGGCCTAGGGGAGGGAACAACTGCATACTCGTGCAGTTGTCTTTGGCAACATGCAGGTGCTGCTTTCTGACAGGACAAGATAGTGTGACCCCCAGACATCAATGGTGTCTGTCTTTATTGCCTGAAGAAATGGATGCATGTTCATATCGCTTTGTCATTGTCTGTCCGAATGTTCATTGACGTAATGCTCTAATGGGGACGGGATAGCTCAGTGGTCGGAGCACTTGCTTTCCCCCAGCCAAGTTAAGCAATATCGAGCGTGGTTACCACTCGGATGGGTGACCGTTTTCGCGCCTTGGCTTCAGTACAGTCCCCCAGTTCACCCAGCTGTAAATGGGCACCTGCCTCTTTAGGGTCAGGGGAAGTAAATCAGCCAGGGAGAGGAGATGGGCGCCGTCCACAATATGCTGGCCCCTGGAGAAGTTGAGGTCTATGACGCCTCGCTCCTCTACGACCACATAGGTTATGAGACACCTTTACCTTTATCTTAATGCTCTAATGGACGGATGGGCGGATGGATGAATGGATGGGTGGGTTGATGGATGAATGGATGGGTGGGTTGATGGATGGATGGATGGGTGGGTTGATGGATGAATGGATGGGTGGGTTGATGGATGGATGGATGGGTGGGTTGATGGATGGATGGATGGGCGGGTTGATGGATGGATGGATTGGTTATATAGATGGATGGGTGTATTGGCATTTAACTGATGAAGTATCATATACTATACTTATGCTCTCTCTCGCTCTCTCTCGCTCTCGCTCTCTCTCTCTCTCTTCTCTCTCTCTATCTTTCTTTCTCTCTTTCTCTCTCTCTCTCTACTTTCTCTTTTTCTCTCTCTCTTCCTCAAACACATACACACACTTTTGCACTCACACACACACACATACACCACACACACTAATCAAACTACTTATCCTGATCATCTCAAAATCTATACTGATGGGTCCGTTCTAAATTCTAATGAGGCTGGTGCGGCTTTCGTTATTCCATCATTAAAAGTAGAACGAGCTGTCAACCTGGGAAAAAATAAATCTATATTTACAGCTGAGCTAACTGCTATAGTGTTGGCACTGTATTGTATACTTGACTTCCCTAAAGACATATTCAAACATATTTTGTGTGTTGATTCTAATTGTAGGTTTTACATGCTTAAAAAATTCTACTGTTAAAGTTAAGAAAATACCTAATCATTTGAAATCAGGCAATTGGTACACTTTTTAATTTTAAGAGGTAGTACGCTATTACTTTATTTTTGGTTCCTCACACCGGTATCTTTTTTAATGAAAAGGTTGACAGTCTTGCAAAATATGGAGCGAGAAATAAAAAAAGTTCTTGTGAAATAAACGTTGCCTTATCTCTGCATGAGGGATACATCTTGCTACAAAAACACTTGTGGAAGCACTTCGAAAGAACATATATGTTCTGACTATCGTTTTATAATGGCTGTTCTTTTTAAACAATCAATATTGTAGATTTTCGGAATGCTTTCATTTTCTAACAAAGATTGTGGTCCGGGTTATAATCGTAGATATATGTTATCCTTATGTACAGATTTAAACTAATGCTTTCAGGACAAAATACGTGAAAGATGTAAACTGTATTTGTGGGGAGAAGATACCAATAGGTCATGTTCTTTTTTGATTGCGGGACATGTAAAAGCACTCTTTTACCCGCGTTACCAAAGGTTTGTCACTGGATCAGATTTTGTCTGAAACCAATGTTACTTTTGGGACATTGTGTTAGGATTGGATAAGAAGTCCGATAATTCAGGTTTTTTTTAGTATGTTTTAACGTTAGTTTTTATTACGTACGTTATCTGACAACTTTTTATTATTGTTTGCGTTCTCTTGTTTAGATTACTTTTTCCGTCTAAAATCACTAAATGTGAATAGACGTTAAACTGAAGATATCACACACACACACACTCTTTCACACACACTTACACACACACGCGCGCGCGACACACACACACACAGACACACCACACCACACACACAAACACACTTGTGATATAACTGAATTAAGTTGAAATGTCATCATGGATTCTTTGTTATTTCATAGATCATTTACCAGTGACAGAAGGGACAGAGAGGAGAGAGAGAGAGAGAGAGAGAGAGAGAGAGGGAGACGAGAGGAGTGAAGAGAGAGAGAGGAGAGAGGAAGAGAGAGAGAGAAGAGAGAGAGAGAGAGAGGAGAGAGATGAGGAGGAGAGAGGCGACAGACACAAATGACCGATAGACAGAGGACAGACAGATAGACAAAACATACAGGACTGAGACAAGATAGGACAGATACACCGCCATCCAAGCCAGCCAGCCAGCCAGCCGGACAGACAGACAGACAATGTAGTGTAGTGTCTGAATTTCAGGAATTGACAATTCATTTTTTCTTTTAAATTGTCTCTCTAAAGACGACACAAAACTCAGATTCAAGCTCATCTTTCACTTTTTTGGTCATCATTCACTTTAAAAACTATTTTCCAAAGAGTCTTTTGTTCCCTAAGAAATGTGTTGTAATGAACAATCAAGAGAGGGAAGGTTATTCTACAGAAATGCGTTAAGATCAAATGCATTACGAATTGTTTGGTCCACATATGCCGATTTTGTGATTTAAAAATAGTGGATTATTCGTTTTTTGTTACACTAGGTGTCAGTTTTCAACTGCTGTTCCAATTAAAAGTACAGCTATTTGATCCATCGGGCTTTTCACGAAAGAGAATATCATTCATTTAAAGTTTGATCTTCATGGAGTTAAACCATGCTCCATTACCTGATTGCTTTTTGTTCCTCAGCTAAAGCTCCTGAGGATCACAAATCGTGAGATCTGTGCGTGTGCGACTTGTTCTTCACTACCAATTAGGTAGCCACATTCCGACTTCAGGTATGTTGTCGAAACACAATAGCTGTGTGCATGTTGTTTTAGTGCTATTTTGTGCTATTCCACAGAATCTAAACGATCCATGATCTGCACACACACTGTTCATTTGAGAAAAAACAAATTTTGAGACAAAACAAAACAATCAATTACACTAGAACCATTTGAACTTATAAAAGTAAAATCCCCATTTGTGTCCCCCTGACAAGCACCATTCAGAACAATGCAATATATCGAGCATGAGACAAATTAAGCAATGAACGACCACAATTTTTAACTATTGTGTCCTTAAAACACCTGTCAAACATTCTCCCATTTCTTCCAAATGGTCGTCGTCGTCCTCCTCCCCCTTCTCATCATCATCACCATCTTCATTATCGTCATCGTCGTCGTCATCGTCGTCGTCACAATCACCATCATCATCATCATCATTCTTTCTTCTTCTTCTGTTTTCTTTTCTCTTCTTCTTCTTCTCTTCTTCTTCTTCTTCTTCTTCTTCTTCTTTTCTTCTTCTTCTTCTATCTTCTTTTCTCTTCTCTTTCTTCTTCTTCACTGCTTCTCCTCTCAACTCCTTTTCCTCCTCCTCCTCTCCTCCCTCCTCCTCCTCCTCCTCCTCCTCATCATCATCATCATCATCGTCATCATCATTATCTCCACCATCAGCATCATCAGCATCGGCATTATCATCAGCATCATCATTGTCCTCACCCCTTTCTCCTCCTCCTACTCCTCCTCCTCCTCATCATCATCATCGTCATCGTCATTATCATAATCATCAGGGAACAAGACTGGTCTTGACATGCTCTCTACCTTTGCCTGCTGGAAAGCTGTTTGAACACCTACATCTCCACAGATCATAAAGCACACATCTTCGTTACCTCCCTGATTGGTAATACTGTCTTCTACTATGTTGACGTCATTTTTGGCCACCATATAGTCGCATAACGGGCCATTCTCTGGCACAACATAACATGCTACGAATAGGACATTCTTGCCTGGGCTAAAAATGACTTATCAATCATTACAGCAATTGTGTTTGCATAGTTTACCTCTATAGGTTTCATAACATATTCTTTGAACAGGTTACGTTTAATGAGCAAAATCACCCCTCCAGAGTGTCTTTCTTGATCGGACAATTTCATTATTTGTTTTATTTATACCACTTTAAGTCACGGCAGATTTGTCTGCGTGGAATTCGGGCTGCTCTTCCCTGGGAGAGCACGTCGCACCACAAGTGCAGCGCCACGCATTGTTTTATTTGTGTTCTTTTTCCTGTCTGTAACTGTAGTCGTTTCCCTATCAGAGTGGCTTTTTCTACACAATTTTGCCAGGGACAACGCTCTTGTGGCGTAGAAGATGTTTGCTAGGATAGAAAAGAAGGGATTAATTTGGCGTTTATTTGGCGTTCCTTGCTGATGATACTATTTATTTTATGCTCTGGCCGGGAATAACCCAGTTAAATCAAATGAATCGTCAATAAAAGATTCTGTCAAACATGCCACATCAAAGGAGGAACCTTAGTGTATAAAGGAACGATCATGAATCTTACCAGCAAGACCTTCCACAGTGTGTGTGTGTGTGTGTGTGTGTGTGTGTGTGTGTGTGTGTGTGTGTGTGTGTGTGTGTGTGTGTGTGTTGTGTGTTGTGTGTGTGTGGTGAGGTGTGTGTGTAGGTGTGTGTGTGTGTGTGTGTGTGTATTGTGTGTGTGTGTGGTGTGGTGTGTGTTGTGTTTTGGGATTGCATGGGTTTTTACTTGGTGACACATGAGCATTAGTGATTTTACTTGGGTGAATTTAATGACTGGCTGAGGCATTGCTGATTTGTAGGTGCTTATGATCTTATGATGTCCGTTTTTGTTTTGGAATCACACGTCTGATGTGATGGCTACCATGACAAAAACCCCTGCCCATGCATAGATGACAACTGTCAATGAAGACGGTTTTCTTTTACATGTGATAATTATCAGTTGAAGAGCGAAATAATGTAAAGGAACTGCCGTTCATTCATTTCAGAATCTGCCATATCGGCAATATCATAATTATCATAGCAGTGTTGTATTCATTTCACCGAAATGCTAGTTGCCTGTTAACCCTGTTGCTTTCTTGGCAGCTTCAACCAGTGTTGTTGGAATTGTCCCCGAAGTAAATTAAAACCGTGTTTCGTGTTTTGAGTTGGTGACATGAAATAGGTAACATTTTGATGACTCTCTGGTGGGATTTTGAAATAAACTCTGCCTTGCCTTGTCTTTGTCTTGCTAATCTTTAACTCCCTGTCTTAGCTATATCATATCATCAGAGCCAGAAGTTCGCATAGAGCTTATTAACGTAAAGTCGCCGTGGGTCCACCAACCAGAAAGACCCTGCACTGCCACAGGATCACTTCATTAGTGTTCAGTGGTGCTTGTTCCGAGCCAATAGTCGGAGGACACCCCCTACTATACCCCCTACAGACAACAATGAATAGCAGAGTCGTGGATCCGAAATGTATAAGACATTTACCCTCGGGTGGTGACTCCTTCAACAGTCCTCCAACAATCCTCCACCCTATGAGCTCCGACCCCCAAATCCCTGACACCAGCTTGTCACAGACACAGACATGCACTGGCAATTAAAACTGGGGTCACTATAAGACCAGAGCGACCTCGCCGCTGAATCAGTGACAATAATTGACAATTTTCTTTTTATTATGAATGACAATTAGAATAATATGATAGTGATGCTATGAAGGTGTATCAGCCCTGAGACTACTTGACAGGACTGTTTTCTACGCTTCCTATCATAATATAATATATCGGGAGTCAACCAGGCCCGAGAGATACAGGCACCTTCAGTGCTTGTCAAGTAACCTTAGCAACATTCTCAAAACCTGCATCCGTAAAGTCGATGGTAATCGAGTGAATATTATGGTTTTGTTGTTTTTGTTTGTGTTGTTCGTTTCTTGGCTTTAGCTCAGAGGTTAACCAGTGGTGATATTTTGCGTATGCGACCGTTTACCCATCGTTAAGGTAGCTGCATTCCGACTGCAGGGATGGTGTCTACACACAACAGCCATGTGCATGCATTTCTTTTCTTTTTGGGGGGAAAATGCTGTCATCTGTTCCAGAGGGAAAAAATGACATACTCTTCAAAAGGGTTAAACAAATTTTAAGTGTTTCAAGTTATTCTGCATGCGTTGCCGAAGTATAGCTTCAGTCTGAAAAAGTTTTGGGTATGTTGGAGTCGGCCCTTATGTTAACTCATTGAAAAAAAAGAATTCTTGAGAACGGATCACCTCCGGAATTGTATGGTTTAAGTCATTTAATAACGGTCCATCGCATACACACTCCGTGTAAGAACCGTTCTGAGGGTGTGTGTTTTTTTTAAAAAGAAGTAATAATCCCAAACATAAGTAAGCCTCTTACGAGATTTGAACCCACAGTCTTCCACCTAGAGATTTAAGGCGCTAACCACTGCGCCATGGTGGCTGGGTTTATGAGTGATCACTTCAGACCAGTCGACTGGGTCCTCGGTAGCACGGCGGTTAGCTACCCCGCGTCCACGTATCCCATGGGAGACCAGGGTTCAACATCCCAGGGGAGAGAGATGTTTGCTGTAATTTCCTGAGGGATTAGTTCAGAGGGTTTATGATTTGATTTGTCCCGGTTTGAATGATTGTGTCCATATAGTAATAACTGTTTACACCTGCGTTGTAGGGGTGTACGAAGGAGCATGCGTTAATTTCTGAATTGCATTGGTTTTGGTTTGTTTTGTTGGTTGGTTTGGTTGGTTAGCTGGTTGGTTTGCTGTTGTTGCTGATTTGTAGGGTTTTAGGTTTGTTTTGTTTTGTTTTTGCTTTCTGTGGGTTTTGGTGGTGGTGGTGGTGGTGGGTTTGGGGGGGTTTTCGTTTAGTTATTGCTGTTGGCTTTTTTTTGTTTTGTTTTTGTTGTTTTTTTTCAGTAAGGAGGGGTAAAACAATTGACATCACTTTTTACCGTCAATACGTAAATGATCATGACTCATTAGCGTAAAACTGCTGGTGAGCCTTTTATGCGTTTCTCTTAAGTACTAAACCAGGAGAGAATGAGCATAAAGCTTAGTGATGGTCAAATCACAAAACGAAGCCATGAGACACAGCCCTGGCCTCCAGAGCACCAACCCAACACTCCACGCTGTCTACTGCACACGCCGCTCTTGGGCTGTATTTTCAACGCATAGAACACAACCCATGGGTTTTTCTTCTATTTTAGCAAAGCATCCACGAAGAGCATGATATAGTATAATTACAGTGGTAAGACAGCAGCGCCAAGCATAAAACATACAGCTCAGAGCATAGTAGATATACAAGTGAAACATACAGCTTAAGGCATAAGATATACAGCTCAGAGCATAGCAGACATACACGTGAAATATACAGCTTAAGGCATTACTCATACAGCTCAGAGCATAGCAGACATACACGTGAAACATACAGCTTAAGGCATTAGACATACAGCTCAGAGCATAGCAGACACACACGTGAAATATACAGCTTAAGGCATTAGACATACAGCTCAGAGCATAGCAGACATACACGTGAAATATACAGCTTAAGGCATTACTCATACAGCTCAGAGCATAGCAGACACACACGTGAAATATACAGCTTAAGGCATTACTCATACAGCTCAGAGCATAGCAGACATACACGTGAAATATACAGCTCAAGTAATAAAACATACATTTTAAGATATAAAACATACAGCTTCAGGCATAAAACATACCGCTTCAGGCATAAAACCTACAGTTTAAGACATAAAGCTCACAGTTTAAGGCATAAAAGCTACAGTTTAAGACATAAAGCATACAGTTCAAGGCATACAACATACAGTTTGAGGCATAAAAATACAGTTTCAGGCATAAAACATACAGGCTTAAGGCAAAAAACATATATCACAATGCATAAAACATACGCTAAGGCATAAAAACAGACAGTTTTTTAAGGCATAAAACAGTCAATTAAAGACATAAAAAAGGGACAGTTTAAGGCATTAAAACATACAGCCTAAGGATAAAACTTACAGCTTAAGGCATTAATTAAAACATAGGCTTTCAGGCATAACACATACAGTTTAAGACATGAAACACACAGTTTAAGGCATAAAACATTCAGTTTAAGGCATAAAGGTACAGAAGCTCAGAGCATAGATCACAGCGTAGTCTAAGGTATAATGATACAGTCGTAAGTCGTCTGTCTAATGCCTTGGTCTGTGTGTTTGACAGTCGTAGTCTTAGTCTATACACAAGATGACAGAGCCTAGTTCAAAACATAAACCATGACCTCCAAAAAATGGAATGATTAAAAAAAGAAAACAGAGACATAGGTTACAACTTGCACAATAGATAATACAATCTAGAACACGTATTTCCACAACAAAAAGGATCAAACAATGTTTCATTCTTATGAAAAATAGCTCTAATAATATTATAAAGCGTGTTCTGACAAAAGGCCAATAGTTCCACTATAATAGTTTTATTATTCAGAAGAGAAGGCATAAGCAAATTCATGACATTAAGCCCACTCAGGCCCAGGGAAAACTCCCAAACCAAACTAAAGAACTCATTTTAGATATAGCCAAAAATGGATACACAACCTAAGACCTATTGTTCAGTCACAGAATGTATTTCAAGCGCCAAACAGTTCAAAATATAGACTGATGAGACAAACCAATAAATGCTGACTCCCAATGAGAAAAGAGTCACGTATAACATTAGTAGATGCAACCAAAGTTCCACAGTTACCTGGAGCTATGAAGACAACCACGGGCATACGCGCACGCGCGCGCATGTGTGTGTGTGATGTGTGTGTGTGTGTGTGTGTTGTGTGTGTGTGTGTATGTGTGTTGTGTTTGAAAAATAAGAAGAAGATGAGAGGGGAGAGACAGGACAGACAGAGAAAGACAGACGCGATTAATGAAACTATGTTATTGAATTTCCGCTGAGAGGAGAGAGAGACAGACAGAACAGACAAGACTCAGTCACAAAGACACACACACACACAAGACACACACACCAAACACACACACACACACACACGAGGCACGCACGAAGGCAGACAGACCACAGAGCTAATGGAACGCAAACAAAAATCATTCCTATCAATCACTTTTGGAATGCTGTGCGGATTTAGAAAATGTTTCCCGTCGCTGCTTTGTTATATTTGACACCCCGTCCATTGTTGTGGCATGACCTTTTACCGACAAGTCATTTGTCACCGCGACACTCACAAAGGAAAAAAACCACCACCTTGGTCCTTGGAGTGTTTGTATAAAGACGAATACAAAATAGTGAGAGAGCTTTCTGGCTATCCATAATTTCGCAATCACAATTCCAGACATATTGTGTTTTAAAATTGCAGGTCTTTTTTTTTGTACATTTCATTCACGATTCTTTGAGGGTTTGCTTTTTTCTGGTCACGGCAATTTCTTTTAAACAAAAAATGGTGTCGGTTAGGTGTGTCTTCCGAACCAACGAAATTTAATACACGACAAAGCATCAGCAGCAGAAGCAGCAGCAGCGACAACACTGACAGCAGTAAAGGCAACATCAGCTACTGCAGCAGCAACAATAACAACAAAAACAGGGTTTCGTTCATGTATGTCCTTCATGATAACAGATTTGGTAACACCAGCGTTGACATTAACGACAGCAACAACAATAAGAACAGCAGCAACAGCAGCGACGACAACAGCAAAAACAGCAGCAACAGCAACAACGACAACAACGACAAAGGCAGCAGCAACAGCAACAACGACAACAACGACAACAACAACAAACACAGCTGCAACAGCAACAACGACAACAACGACAACAAACGACAAAAGCAGCAAGCAGCAACAGCAACAACGACAACACAACTACAACAGCAGCCAACCGCAACAACGACAACCACGACAACAACAACCAAAACCAAACAGCAGCAGCAAACAGCAAACAAACGACAACAACAACAACAAAAACAGCGGCAACAACGACAAACACACCAACAACAAACAGCAGAACCGCTACTACAACAACAACAACAACAAATAGCAGCAACCGACACCGACAACAACGACAAACAACAAAAAACAGCAGCAACAGCAACAATGACAATAACGACAACAACAACAAAAATAGCAGCATAGCAACAACGACAACAACAACAACAATAGCAGCAACAGCAACAACGACAATAACGACAAAAACAGCAGCAATAGCAACAACGACAAAAAACAGCAGCAACAGAAACAACGACGACAACAACAACACCAATAAAAACAATAGTGACAGAACTTAAACCATCATAAGCTGCAGCAGCAGCAACCACAACGGAAAAGGGTTTCGTCCAAGAATGTTCTTCGTTATAATAAATTTGGTAACACTTACATTGACACAACAAACAATGAAAACATCAACAACAACAACAACAACAACAACAACAGCAGCAGCAGTAATAGCAGCAGTTTGCTGCCCTAAAGCAACATCAGCTGAAGAAGCTGGCAACAAACAACATCAACAACAACAAACAGCGGAAAAAAAAAGGTTATGATCAAATATGTAAATTTATGTAATAGATTTGGTGAGCACAGCATGGCAACAAAATAACAAGAAAATCAAACAAAATGAGCAGCGTGTTGCTACTTCTACATCAAGGACAATTCAGTTTATAAAAAAAAAACCAACAACCAACAGCCACACACACACCACACACACACCGTCAAAAATAAGAAAATCATTATTAACCCCTCTCAGTCCCTTAGTAATTAGCATATTTTATTTATTTTTGTTCTTGTAGGTTTTATCATTTACCTGCCCCCCCCCTTCCCACCTCCTCTACACCCTACACCCCCACTCTTATGTCACAGGGAGAGGCAATGGCTCCCTATTAACTTCAAAAGATAACTTCTCATTGGGCAGAGCCGAATTTATTGGATAGGACACTTTTTCATTTCACCTACACAGCACAATCACACGAAG
This sequence comes from Rapana venosa, assembly GCA_028751875.1. Lineage (NCBI taxonomy): Eukaryota > Metazoa > Mollusca > Gastropoda > Neogastropoda > Muricidae > Rapana > Rapana venosa. The sequence goes on along the minus strand of CM054167.1, from coordinate 16,966,046 downwards.
AAACTAGTCGCTATACAGCACGAGATCATCTCTTGGCGTGGTATTGTTGTGGGTAACGCTTGTGTTATTCAACTATGGTTGTCGATTTTAAGAATAGTTGTATGACTAGCATAGTTCAAATTGGTTACGTTTTATGTTTTATTTTTTTGTTATTTATTTATTCTTTTATACACTTTAAATCACGGCATATTTCTCTGCATGAAATTCGGGCTGCTACAGAATTTCTACATAATTTTGCCAGGGAAAACTCTCTAGTTACCGTGTTTTTTTTACGTGCGCTAACTAATTACGTGTAACACACGGGACCTCGGTTTATCGTCTCATCCGAAAGACTAGCGCCTAGACGACCACTCATGGTCTAATGGATGGGGGAAACGTTTCGTGTCTAAACGGGATTCGAACCACCGCACACTTCGACCCGGACTTTTCGCTTTTTAGGCAGGCGCGTTAGCTCTAGACCACCGATCCACCAATAACGTTCGCCGAAGCCTACAATGAGCTTCGACCCAAGAACGCCCAACACCTATTGAGAACAACCGCGCAAAGCGGTGTTCTCTATTACAACTGAGATGTCGTTCAGTAGGGACCGGTGCTGACGAAATGATAGCAACATCAATGCTATGGAAAAAACGACATCAATGCTATGGAAAAAGCGACATCAATTCTAACGACATTACAGTGACAGCAATGCTAAGAACATGAAAATGGAATCCATTCATGCTGACGAAATAATGGCAACCGATGCGAACAAATTTATAATAACATTAATGCTGACGACACAATAACGAAATCAATGCTAACGAAATCATAACGACACTAATACAATCGAAATAATAATGGCATCAATACTAACGAAACAACACTGACATCAATGTTAAGGACATAACAAAGACATCACTTCTGTGGAGATAATAGTCACCAATGCTAACTGAATAATAATGACATCAATATTAAGCCCTCATTGGATCCGTTTTCCGAGGATGCAAACACTTTTTTTTAAAAAAACATTAAATAATATACAGCTTAATTCTCTTCTTTTCTTCGTCGTCGAACGCTCAGACAGCAACTGCTGTTGTCTGTAATAATATGAGCGAAAATGCGTTGCGCATCCGTTAAGCGCACGACAAGTCACGGACAGTGCACCCCACGTTAGTGATGGACAGCATTGTTCTACTGTAAGCCTGTTGGGAAACCACGGGCAGGAGAATGCACAAAGAAGGCAGAACATAATATACATTAAGCAGATGACAAAAGAAACGAACAAGAGGGATAGAAAAGACGGAATTCCCAGCAGTTTCTAGACAGTAATGATGCTATTTTTATACAGAAAGGTCCTTAGCAACCCCACGAAGAAAAGTTTCTGTCTTATTTTTTTATGAATAGCGTATTTCTTACCTGTTATTTCAGTCTGCTTCTTCATTGAGATATTGTGATTGGGACAAAAAGAGATTACCCCCCTCCCTCCCCTTACTCTTATCTTGGAAAAAGGACATCTGTGTTGAACTGAAAGGAGAAGCAGCAGGCGAATCTCTGCCCAAAAGCTCCCAACGCTGTGGCTACTCAAGCAAGGAGTAGCTGTAGCGAACCTAAAATCTCAGTGGATTTGCTTTTGTAACGAAGAAAAAGCGTTGGGTATTATAATTTTAGAGTGGCGGACGTTATAGCCGAGGCTTGTTTTTAAAATTTTGTTTTGATTGTTGCTGCCTCATCTTCTGTGAAGTCCCCCATCCTGCTGTTCCAACTCCGCTTATTCCAATATCCCCGCAACAGCCATACCCAGTTTCGTTATGTCGCATCCCCAGGGTCGGAAGTCCTCAGGGAGCCTATCAATATCAGGCCGTCGTAGGGCCACCAACCAGAGGGGCCCTACACTGCTGCTGCGCTGGGTCAGTTTGGCGGTGTTCCAGTGGTGCTGTTCATGAGCTAACATACGAGGACACCACCTTTACTAAGACTCCTAACTAACGACAGTATTAGCTCCAGTCGCGGAGCCAGGGACTGAGTGTGTTGCCCACCGAGGTGGCAACCCACCAAACGTCGTCCAAACAGACCATCCCCCGATAAACTCTAACCCAAAGCTTTGACTCAAAGCTCACCGCAAGAATTGTGTGGGGGAAACCGAATCTGCGTCACCATTGAGACCAGAGCAACTGGGACCCACCGAATCAGAGGCTTTATTTTTGATGATGATCGTGATAGTGAGGATGACGTAATGCTGCTGCTGATGGAGGTGTATTGCTTTGGATACTTGACAGGGCTGTACTCTACGCTTACTATCATAATAATCTCGGCTTCAACCGGGCCCGACAGATACAAACCCTGCAGTGTTGAGTCAGGTAATTTGAGCAATCCCTTCGCAAAATCGCAATCTTAAAAGTGATAAAGCTCGACTGTGTGGTCCCAGTCTTCCCACTGAGCCCACAGCACACTCACTCTGGGTAGGAGCCGGTCGGAATCCGAAAAATCACTAGTACTTTTATGGGAATCGAACCCGCGACCTTCCAGTCCAAAATCCAAGGCGCTAACCCCTGTGCCATGGCGGCTGGTGATGTAACAGCCGAGTGGTTAAGACCGTTCGACTTCAATCCCATGTGCTCATAAAGTTGTGGGTTTGACTCTTGGCGGCGTCTTGTCAATTCAAGATGGGGATTGTTACGATCTCCCAGGTCAACTTCAAGGTCAGACCTGCCACTTCCTTAATTACCGTTCTTGAATAAACACGTGCAGAAGATCAAATATGCAGGTTATAGGTCATGTAAATCTTGTCAGCGTTTGATGGGTTACAGAAAACACGAACGACCCGCATACATCCCACGATGTCGGAATGTGGCATCCTCATGGTGCACAACCAAGGTCGGTTACGGAAAATCTCACCATCGGTGTACCTCGGCTCTGCCGAGAAACGAGAAAAAAAGTTTCAGAAAAAATGTCACGGTGTGTAGAATAATATCATAGTTACCATAAATACTGTAACACTTGCTTGTGACAAGTTTGAGAGTAATTTTTGTTTGAAAATAAAATGTCCCTGTTACGCTGACAAGCTGGGATAGGAGATAAAGGAACAATACTGCTGGTACATTATAAAGGCAAAGGTGTCCCACAACCTATGTCAGAGACCTTAACTTCTCTAGGAGCCAGCATATTGAGGGCGACACCCATCGCCTCTCCCTTTCTTTTTTACCTTCCCTGACCCTAAAGAGGCAGGTACCCATTGGTGTGGGACAAATGGGGTAAACTGTGAGACTGTTGGAAGCCAATGTTGCTCAAACGTCAACCCATCTCAAGTGGTAACACGCTCGATGCTGCCCTTAACCTTAGCTAGGGGAAAGCGAGCTGCTTCCGACCACTGAGCTATCCCGTCCCCTCGATACATTAACTGGTAAAGCTAAAAGAACAGAACAAATATCCTCTCGCCTCGATCATCATTAGCGCAATAACAATAACGATAGCAACGGGATAACCTGGTGGTTAGCGATATGCGCTCGTGATCTGCTGACCCGAGTTCTGTTTCGTTCAAGAGAATGTTCCCTCTGGATTTAACATCGGCGCATACTCCCTCCTCCTAAAAGTCCTTCAAATGAGACTATAAATCGAAGTTCCGTGTGCGAACGCACTCAGACCATCTTACCCACACATTAAAACCCGTTCAACTTTTCGGAAGAGTAGGCAATTGTGTGCCGGTGGAAACGGATGACAAAGGTTACAAAACCGCAGATACACGGGGACTGGATGTAAAAAAGAACATAAGTGCTTGTTCCATTATCCTCGAAATAAAATAATTAATTAAATAAACAAATACCCTTCACTGCGAACACTATCAATGTCACTTGATGTATGTAGTAGCTCTTCAAAATCCCTGGCTTTGTTCTAAGGGACACGGAAACAACCTTGAACGTTGATGGTTGTGGCTGTGGTTTTATGAAGACTGCCTTCCTACTCAGTATGATTTTTCTGCCGCTCTCTCTCTTCGCTCTCTCTCTCTCTCTTCTCTCTCTCTCTCTCTCTGTCATGTCTAAAGCTGTGCATGGTTGTCCTTAGTTGGCCAATCTCTCTACAGTCGATTCCTTGGTTAATGTGAAAGGGATGTACGGCACAGTCCTTGAGAAACTTTGAAAATTCTTAGTTAGGCAATCATCTAAAGTACATCTGATTCCTTGGTTTAATGTGAAACGGATGTACTTTAAGTCTTGACAAAGAGACACTAACACATACTTGTTATGACAGTTCTCTCAAGATTATATCATCTACTTCTCGTTGTTGTTCTGTTCTTTCATGTACGCTGTTTAGACGTTCAAATGCACTCCCACCTTCTCTACGTCTCTCTCCTTCTGTCTCTCTTTCTGCTCTCTCTGTCTCTGATTCTCTCGTCTCTCTCTCTCTCCTCTCTCCTTCTCTCTCTCTCTCCTCTCTCTCTCTCTCTCTCTTCTCTCTCTTCTCGGTGCGTGTATGTGTGTGACTTTATAATTTTTTAATCCTATCTGTTGTTTTCGTTGTTGTTGTCTTCAATTTAACGTCTGTTCACTCTGTGGACTGTCGAATGCGCGTGTATGGTTTGAATGCAAGCGCTTTTTTGGTTTGTTTGCTTTACAAGATTCAGTGCTACATAAATTCCTATCATCATTATCATTATTATTATCATTGTGATTGTTGTTTATGTCATTATCATTATTGTTACTACTAGCTTCTTTTCACAGCCATATATAAATTATCAGCCTACGTTTTAACTTGTGACATACGGTTGAAGCTTGAAGTCATTGCCTCACTACAGCCATCAGCGAGGGTCTGGCTGACACAAGCAGGAAGTCCATCAGTCTGCCCTGAGACAGCCGCGACAGGTGATGGAGATCAGGCAGACAGAGGAGCGTGTCAACAACTGCTTCACCTGGCAGAGAGAGCACAGAGACCGTGGAAGCAGACAATACGATGCTGTTGGCTTCAGCTCAAGTTCCTTCTCTATTTCTGAAGATAATTGCAACTGACAGGCAAGCGGAATGAACTCTCATAAAATATAAAGAGATCTCATGTAAAAAAGAAAAAAACACACCTTAAAATAGGTTTTAAATAAAACAACAACAGCAACAAAAGCACGATTCCAAATTCTGAAATTGAGTTGTTTTCTTCTTATAATGTGGAAAGTATCCCAACATATAACTTATGTAGAGCATTCTTTGTGAGTGACCTGGTAAAAGATAGGGGGTGGATAGCTCAGTGGTAAGATCACTCGCTCTCCCCAAACTACGGTTGAGCAGCGTTGAGCGTGGTTACCTCTTGGAGACCGTTTGCGCACCTTGGCTTCTGTAGTTCCCCAGTTCTCCCAACCATATAAGGGCACACGCTCTCTTCAGGGTCAGGAAAGGTAAAGCAGCGAGGGAGAGGAGATGGGCGCTGCTCTCAACATGCTAGCCCCGAGAGAAGCTGAGGTATCTGATACCTCGATACCAACGACTGAATAGGTTCTAGGAACATCTTTACCTTTTGAACATAACTTTTTGCATCCATGTGCATTCAAAAAGTAAGGCCAAATGTACTGGCCTGTGGCGAGGGGAGCTTGCTAAACTTACCTAAATTGACCTTGAATTGAGAGTTATCTGTATTGCATGTTACTATGGTTTAAAGATTGTGTCCCTTGTTGTTTTGGGTAGCCCTTTCATTTTACTCTACGACTCTTTCCTGAGTCATATTAACACTCAGAAACGGACTAGAAATCTGTGTCACGTCAGTGTGTTGTGAGCTACAAATTGTTGTCACACTAAAGGCCGATCTACGTATAAATTGACAAGGCAGAATGCGTTTCCATAATTATCAAGTCCATCAGTTGTCCCAGAAAGTCCAGCCTTGCACTTTCGACTTCAGGAGAACCAAATCTGGAAACCTTCCACGCGTCTGCATGTCAGGATCTGAACGGAATTCGACCTGAAAATCTGTTGTTTAGGGGTAGTGTCACATGAGCACCAGTATTTCTGTTGCTATAATTGTGGGGGTATATTCTGCATACTACACAATGCACTGAACAAATCTTAGCATGCTGATAACACAAGTGTCTTCATCAACATTGAAACAGTCCTTGTATTTTGTTTGTTTGTTTATTCATTTATTTGTTTGTGGATTGTTGTTTATATTTTTGTTTTTTTATCAGTCTCTCTTTGTTTGAGACGGGGACGAGATAGCCTAGTGGTTAGAACATTGCGGTCGCAATCTGACGACCCGGGTTCGATTCCCGTTCAAGGGGATATTTTCCTCTGGAGTTAACATCAGTGCAGACTCCACTCTCCCCAAAAGTCCTTCGGATGAGACTATAAACCGAGGTCCCGTGTGCAAACGCGCGCAGAACATCTTGCGCACACGTTAAATCCTGTTCCACTTTTCGTAAGAGTAGGTCATTGTGTGCCGGTGGGAACAAATGACAGACTTTACAAAAACCGCAACCACACGGGGACTGGGTGTAAACAAGCACATACATAAGAGCTTATTCCATAATCCTCGATATAACAAAATAAAGAAAGGCATGTACAAACGTTGTTATTTTGTTGGTAATCGTTGTTCATTTGTTGGTAATAGATTTTCTGTTCATTTATCGGATAGAACTGCAAGGCTCACCAATGGTGAGACTTAAGCGTATATGGACACCTCCCACCTCCCTGCACCCCCCCCCCCTCCCTGCCCCACACACCATTTCGGAAGCTGCATTCCGACTTCGGAGATGTACAACGGCATTGACACACGCCAAACGCTGTGTGTGTGTCTTTTTTCTAGCCTTTAGCACCAGAACCAGCAAAACAGCGCTTTCCAAAATGTTTAAATATTAATGTGAAGGGTGTGTGTATCTGTGTGTGTGTGTGTGTGTGCGTGTGTGTGTGCATGTGTGTGCGTGTGTGTGCGTGTGTATGCGTGTGTGTGTATGTATGCGTGCGTGTATGTGTGCGTGCGTTCGTGTGTGCGTGGGCGTTTTTGTGTGTGTCTGTGAGTGTGTGATTGTGAGTGTATACATGTGTGTGTGTTGTGCATTATTATATGTATGCACATGTGTGTGTGTGTTGTGTGTGTGTGTGTGCGCGAGCGTGTATGTGCACCTGTCTGTATTTCTTGTTGTCTCTGGTCGCACGCCTATAATCAAGGCAAGACATCTACTTGTTTATGAGGAGAACAATAAACGGAGGCAGCGGAAACAGTAAACATTATGGCAAAACAAAGAGCACATTAACTGGGTGATGAAGAACTGTAGTTAATTTTATCTACCTCCCCAACGATTTTGCATCGTCAAGTTGCGAATATTTCAGCATTTTTTAAACTTTTTTTGGCGGGGAGGGGGGTGTGTGTGTTAAAACTAGTGACTGATAAATTAGCACACCTTTCTGAGCATTGAGAAGTCCAAGTCACGACACTGTTCGGAATGTGCACTATTCTTTCCAGTTAAAAAACAAAGAAACAGAAAAGCAGTTAAACTCAACAAAACAAAATCAAAACCAAAACCAAAACAACAACAGCAACAACAACAACAACAACAACACCCCCCCCCCCCCACCCCTAACAAAATTCAACTTCTAACCAGTCATTACAATATAAAAAGTGGGGGGTGGGTTGTTGTAGAAACAAGACACTTACAACCAATAATAATTATAGAAAATATGAATCGATCCAGCAGACACCAGCGCCACACACTCACCAAACAGCTGGTTTAATTAAGATAAACATGTTCATCTCCTCTCGGAGCTCAGAAAATCAAAGCAAACATGCAAACAAAACAAACAAACAAAGCAAAAAATGCAGTCTAGATAAGATTGTATCATTCTAGAGGAATGATAGAGATTGGAGAGTGTCTTGCAAATACATTTTAATAAAACGGGGGAGGAAGGGGGGTAAAGGGTGTTCCCATAACCTATGTAGGTGTTGGCGAGCGATGTGTCAGAGACCTCAGCTTCTCCAGGGGCCAGCATATTGAGGGTGGAGCCTGTCTCTTCTCCCTCGCTTCTTTAACTCTTTTCGTTATGTAACTGTCCTTATCAGTATGTTAAAAGCCTCCCCCTGTCTATTTTTCATGCAAATGTCCTTGTATCTTCTTGTAGGCTATTAGGTAAACATGTACACACAAATATAATGTGTGCGTTTACACACTACCTGATGCAAAATAGCTGCAATAAACATATTCAGAATCTGTGCAAGCTTAGACAATCAGACCAAACCAAACAAAAAAAAAGACGACATAGCAAACAAAACAAACAAACACCGAACTCTTCCTCAACACAAGCGACAGCGTCATTTGTGAGATTCAAACTCAGACCTTTACCAACACATCTTGTAGATGCTCCATCCACCAAGCTACCACTACCATCATACCCCTTCCCCCTCCCCCCACCTCGACACCTTCCGCTCTCACCCCCCCCCCCCCCCCCGTCCCCGCCCCCATCCATTTGCTAACTGGGAGGCACTGCACTATAACAAAACATTCTCCCCATGGGAGACAGGACTTGATTAAATTTGAGACCACACAAAAAATTGGTGCTGACAAAGACGCATAAGACCGCACTTCATCATCCAATAAGAATCCTGATGTCTTCTCAGGAAACCAGGTCGCTAAGATCCACAGCTTCAGAAAAAAACTAGCTTAAAAAAAACTATATTTGATTATATTATATTAGAGACTGGAGGTTGGATGCAAGTGTAAATATGAACGGATTTGTACTAAGAGACCTTTGTGAATTATGAACTTTTGACGTTGTTGTTGTTGATGATGGTGTTCATGCAAACTTATATACTTGTGGTTGTGCGGGAGTTACACACAGATACACACACCACACACACACACACACACACACACACACACACACACACACACACACACACACACACACACACACACACACACATACACACACCCTTTACACAACTATCTCTCTCTCACACTCTCTCTCTCTCTGTTACATTTGTTTTGCCTTAATTGTTTGACATAATTTGTGTATGCGGATGTTCTTTTGCAGGCTATTTCTTAGTTCGTTTGCTACTAATAGCTTTATCTTAAGGTGAGAAAGGTTTGTGTGAGTGTTTTGTTACATACCATTTATCTAAATGATCATACAACCTGGAGATGTACTATCTCTCTCTCTCTCTCTCTCTCTCTCTCTCTATATATATATTATATATATATATATATATATATATATATATATATATATATATATATATATCCTCCCGTGGCAAGATATCAGGACATGCTGGGTATGTTCGTCTTTGAAACAACCTACCAACTGCTGGCACTGTTTATGGAATCTTTTAACGTGCAAATCTCAACTGATGCATGCATGTTCAAATTGGACACAATTATGCATATGTCCCTGCAAAATCTCAACTTATGTATGCGCAGTCAAAAAAATAGAATTATTCATACATATCTATGCAAAATCTTAACTTATGCACGCACATTCAAACGGAATACAATCATGCATATAATTACATAGATGCAAATCTCAACTTATGCAAATACATTCAAATGGAATACAATAATGGCTGTCCTACATATCTACGAACATGTCTAACATTGAGTTTTAAAGAAATCATGAAGTTGACTCCACCAGGTACCACCATGACTCTGACCCGTGACCCCACCACTTTCAAAACGAAGCTTGAAGAAGGAAAGGTGGCAGGATGGTTAAGACTTTTACCTACCAACAAGTAAGCCGTGAGGTTCTGGGTTTCGATTCCCAGCCTCGCCCTTTCTTCCCAGCTTGAGGAAAAAATCGAACTGAATATCAAAGTCCTACGGATGAGACTAAAAAACCGAGGCCCCGTTTGCCAACGCACGCAGAACGCCTTGCACACACACGTTAAAATCCAATTCCTCTTTTTGGAACAGTAGGTCATTGTGTGCTGGTAGGAGCGGATGACACCAAACACCCAGCACACGCACAAGTATCGTATTTAGACACATTTCCCGAAGTCAGAATGCCGCTACCTCAGTGGTGGTGGTGGGGGTGGGGGCTGGAGACTGTTGCATTATTAAAAAAATGTCACCATTAGTGAACCTCGGAGCTCTAGGCGAGGAACAACAACAACAACAACAATGACAACAACAACAGCAACAACTAACAAGGAAAAGTTTGTGCCAGTTAATGATGTAAGCTAAGTGTCGAAGAACAAGTTAAAAATGTTATTATGTCAAAGGTTATGTTGATATTGTCTTCAGCCATGTTAAGCTTAATAACACAGTAACCAGAATTCTCCTTTAGATGATCTGAAGTCGGAGCAAGGCTGCCTATGCCTCAAGGTACTTGATAAGTCATACCTGCAAATAAAATCGTTCAGGCTGTATGTCCTTTCAATGTCACAGTGACTCCTAAATGACATGAGTGAGTCAGATTGCATACTCGGGGTGACTTTCAGAGTGTTAGGCTGGGGAACGCACAACACCACCACCAACAGCAACAACAACAGCAGCAACAGCAACAGCAACAAGTTACATGTCAAATGTGTCTACATTCAACCTCCTACATCGATCTAGAAGGTAAAGGTAAAGGTGTCCGATAACCTATGTGGTCGTAGAGGATCAAGGCAACAGACACATCCCCTTCTCCAGTGACCAGCATATTGAGGGCGGCGCCCATCTCCTCTCCCTCGCTGATTTACCTTCCCTGACCCTAGAGATGTCAGGAACCCATTTACAGCTGGGTGAACAGGGGGACTGTGCTGAAGCCAAGCCACGCAAATGGTCACCCATCCACTCGGTGATCATGCTCGATGATGTTAACCTTGGCTTGGAGAAAGCGAGAGCTCTGACTACTGAGCTATCCCGTCCCTACAACCGACTCATCATCATCATCAGACCCGTGACCTTGGCGGTCGTGGGGGAGACATGAAAGACGATGCTGTGGTAAGCCTCCTCCATCCATCTCGGTCCTCGGCTCTGCGCAGTAGTGCCGAGTCATTCATCCTGGTCCATTCTCTGATGTTGTCCATCCATGACTTGTTCTGTCTTCCCCTCCTTCTGCCACCTTCGAGTGTTCCCTGCAGTACTGTTTTGGGCAGAGTGTTGTGGCGGGTGACGTGGCCGAACCATGTCAGCTTTTCTTCTTGACGATGGTGAGAAGGGTTCCTGTAGACCTGCCAGCCGTGTTATTTGACTCTTGACAAATTCATTGGTCTTTCGTTCTCTCCAGGATATGCCCAGTAGTTTTCTATGGCATTTTGTTTCGAATGACTGGATTCGCTTTGCTGTTTCAGCAGTCAATGTCCAGGTTTCACTTCCGTACAGCAGGATCGACTGAATTAGGGCTTTGTAGAGCTTTAGTTTGATTGGGAAACTGATCTCTTTACTTTTCCATATGGTGGTGAGTTTTGTCATGGAAGATGTTGCCATGGCTATTCTGACTTTGATTTCTGTCGTCGATCGCCCGTCCTTTGTGAGTGTAGCGCCGAGGTATTTAAAAGCGTCTACCTCCTCCAGTTGTTGGCCGTTCATGTAAATTTTAGCTGACTACCTCCAGTGAAAAGAAAACACACATAGACCAAGACACCCGTAAAAAAAAAAACAAACAGCAAACAAACAACCAGCAAACCAACCAACCAAACAAACAAACAGCAAACAAATCATCATTTAAACAACAGGAAAACATACTCCATCCTCATTTCACACTTAAAATATGTTGCTTTTTGTTTGTTTGTTTAATTGTTCATATTATTGTGGTAAACAGACAAAACAAACAAACAAACCAGCAATTATTTAAAGAATGGCAAAACATGCTCCATCCTTAAATTATACTTAACATTCGTTTGCTTGTTTCATTGTTCATATAATTGTGGAACTGTTGTTTTTTTATGTTTTTTCCCTATTAAGCAACCTTCCTGCTGATGTCATTTCAATGATTTGTTCCTTCTCATGAATTTGCAGACGGCTTTAACAAGGTTATGTATAGATCCTCTCCATATTTCAAAGTTCTTTTAAGTTTAAGAACTTTTTTTTCAATGCACGTATTTGCATATGTTAGAATAATAACATTTTATTTCCCGCTTTGTGAAATTTATTCTTGAAAAGAATAACGTGTTTGCATTTACGTGAGAATGTTATCTCTTGCCTTGGGAAATTTAGTCTGGAAATAATCTGTTTTGTAGTTTCTTATCTTTCTCCATTTATTTCAATCAAATGGGTAAAAGTGACAAGAGAAATAAGCACAGAAAAGTATGTATTTGCACCGGGTACGCTTGTGTATCTGCAAAAAAGCACACAATTGTAACACATCACGCCAACATATATGCAGAAGATAACATTATAAGATACAAAGAAACAAAACAAATACATACAGAAAGGCATGCATATAGTAACCAAAGGATTGAAAGGCTGGCAGTTTGGCTTTTTAAAGTGATACTGAAGGTCGTGAAAATTATACCCTACTCCACTCCAGTCCACTCCAGTCCACTCCAATCCACCCCAATCCACCCCAATCCACCCAATCCACTCCACTCCACTCCGTTCCATTTTGATCTGGTCCACTCCACTCCAAAGGCATGACAAAGGCAAGGGAGACATGGATTGAATAACAATGCCAAGGTTTTGAAGAAAACCTGCAGAATAACAACAGCAAAAAAGCTTTCCAGCTTGTGAAAGACCTAACAAGCTCAAAACAAGGGACAACCACTATTGTCCAAGATAAAGCAGAAACATATCTCACAAAAGAAACTTTAAAGAGGTTGACATGGTATTGTTCTGGATTGTACAGCCTCCTCTAACACTGGGTCCTAAATCCCTTGAAAGGGCGTGATTTATCATGCTCTTCAACAATGCTTTTGTAAAGTATGGGTGACAGAAGGCCTACCTTGGTGTACACCTATGGAAGTATGGAAACACCCTTTTACAGACCGTTTAATGTGTGGTATGTAATCTGATAGTGGTGTGCAATGTTACCATTAAGTGTGCTGTTGCTCTTACCATGTATTTAGGTGTGTCATTGTGATGACAGTGAATAATTCATGCTCTGGCCCATGTTGTCTAATTATATACTTCTTTGTATAGACCTGTGAAACTCACAGCACACACCCTCAAATGCCTTTTTAAAATTACCAAAGACACTAAAGGTTTTCAGTTAATGCAAAAAGTGCTTATCGAAAATATAAAGCATAATATAAACATCTCAGATTGAGGAAAAGTTGTATTTGTGTTGCTTATTACTGCACAAATCCAGCCTTTTCTACGATAATTCCTACAGCCTATGGTCATGATATAACTATGAGGGATGTATAATTACGTATTTGGGTTTCTTAAGAGGAATGACCTTCAGCATTGTTTTGCTAGCAGGCATGACTGACCAGGCTACCGATATCCACACCCACGTGATGTCACGTCAGAGACAGTCAGATACAGAGACAGACAGACAGACAGGCGCGCAGACAGAAAGACCAGGCAGACCAGTATACCGATATCACACCCACGTGATGTAACGTCAGAGACAGTCAGATACAGAGACAGACAAACAGCAGACAGACAGTCCAGGCTGACAAGTCCACCAATATCCACACCCACGTGATGTAACGTCAGACACAGTCAGACACAGAGACAGACAGACAGACAGGCAGGCAGGCAGACAGAAAGACCAGCAGACCAGTCTAACAATATCCACACCCACGTGATGTAACATCAGAGACAGTCAGAGACAGACAGACAGACAGACAGGCAGACAGACAGACAGACAGACAGACAGACAGACAGACGAGGCTGACAAGTCCACCGATATCCACACCCACATGATGTAACGTCGGACACAGTCAGATACAGAGACAGACAGACAGACAGACAGACAGGCAGACGGACAGACAGACAGACAGACAGCAAACAGACAGGCAGGCAGACAGAGAGACAGACAGACAGACAGACCAGGCTGACCAACCAGGCTACCAATATCCACACCCACGTGATGTAACGTCAGAGACAGTCAGATACAGAGACAGACAGACAGCAGACAGACAGACAGACAGACAGACCAGGCTGACAAGTCCACCAATATCCACACCTACATGATGTAACGTCAGACACAGTCAGATACAGAGACAGACAGACAGGCAGACAGACAGGCAGACAGACAGGCAGACCAGGCTGACCAACCAGGCTACCGATGTCCACACCCACGTGATGTCACGTCAGGCTGGACAAGGAGAAGTGGCAGAGGTCAGTTTGCTGCTCATCAATCTGCCCTGCTGCCCAGGGCCCTGCCTGCAAAATGCATCCACACCTAATGCCCACCAGCCAGTGGCTCTTTGCTGTCTGCTGCTGTCTGTCACTGCGCTGCATTGACTTTCAAAGGCCCTGTAAATCGTCTGTTCCTCTTGCCCCCTGCGTAAAAGAAGTTTTTAGTTTAAAAGTTCTACTGGCTTTGTTTCTATTTAATTAGGCTCGCAAGTTAGGACAGGGAGAGGGTGGAGGGGTGGGGAGGGAAAGGAGAGAGAGAGAGAGAGACAGACAGACAGACAGACAGACAGACAGACAGACAGAGAGAGACAGGGAGACGGAGACTGAGAAAGAAAGCAACAGAGAGACAGAGGGAGACCGAAACAGAGAAAAGTACAGAGAGAAATAGAAACAGAGTCACACACACACACACACACACACACACACCACGTGCGCGCGCGCGCGCACGCGCACGCACGCACGCAGGCGCGCATGCTACGCACGCACGCACACACATAAACACACAGGAGGAGGGAGGGAGAGAAAAGGAAAGAGAGAGAGAGAGGAAAGAGAGAGAGAGAGAGAGAGAGAGAGAGAGAGAGAGAGTGAGGGGTAAAGAAACATAAAAATGAAGAGACAATGTCAGACAGGGATGCAGAAGTGCACAAAAGACAGAGAGACAGGGTTAGAAAAAAGGGAGGGAAAAACCAACTGATATATACACAGGCAGACAGTCAGACCTAGGCAGACAGACAGACAGACAGGAAAGCAGACAGACAGACAGGAAGGCAGGCAGGCAGGCAGGGAGACAGACAGATCGGCAGACAAGCAGGTAGAAAGACAGACAGACTGAAAGGATAGACAGGCAAGCAGGCAGACAGAGAGATGCAGACAAACAGGCAGAGAGGCAGACAGACAGACAGAGAGGCAGGCAAGCAGGCAGGCAGACTGACAGGCAGGCAGGCAAAGCAGGCAGACAGAGAGATGCAGGCAGACAGGCAGAGAGGCAGACAGGCAGGCAGGCAGACTGACAGGCAGGCAGGCAGGCAGGCAGACCGGCAGGTAGGCAGGGAGATAGACAGACAGGCAAGCAGACGGAGAGATAGACAAATAGAGAGACAGGCAGGCAAACAGGCAGACATGCAGACAGAGAGACATTAGCTCAACAAGTGCACCCCGCCGTGGGGACCTGTCAGTATAAATAGCATCCCCACCTTCTCGAAATTCTGTGCCAGGAATTCCACCTTTTCCCCTCTCTTTGTTTCTGCCTTATTCCTTTTCTTCCTGTCATCTCTTTCTTGTCTGTTTTATGCCTTCTTGGTCCATTCAACTGCTTTTTTGTTACAGAAAGACTGAAAAAATCATATATAACAATTCTCTCCAGCGCCAAAGTTGGATTTGCAGGGCCCGACTTTGTCAGGCGCTTAACGGCAGCGCAACACATAATCATTCGCTCATATAAGAGTCAACAATAAATGCTGTCTGAGCGTTGAAAGAAGAAGAAGAAGAAGATCACATGAACAGTGGCTTCTCTTCTTTCTTAGTTAACTCAATGACCAATCCTCGGAGCCCTACGCTGACATTTTTATTTTAAATGTCAGGCAGTGCTGTGTCTTAAGCAAACTGGACATGGCGGAGTCTGTCCCTCTCCAGGTAACAGGGTGCATGCTAGGCATGCTAGCGCTATCCTCCTCACTTACAATAGCAGACGTACTTGATGGAAAACATAAGAGAAATTTTTCTTCTTTTTCTTCTTTTTCTTCTTCTTCTTCTCAATTCTTCTTCTTCTAAGTCTTCTTCTTCTTCTTTCTTCTTCTTCTTCTTCTTCTTCTTCTTCTTCTTCTTCTTCTTCTTCTTCTTCTTCTTCTTCTTCTTCTTCTTCTTCTTCTAAGTCTTCCCCTAAGTCTTCAAAGTATTCCTCTTCGACGAATTATTTTTTTTCATCTCTTCTATGTCTTCTTCAAAGTTTTTGTTTTCTTTCTTTTTCTTCTTTAATTGCCTGTGAACTTGTGTGGAGCAATGATACAGCCCTAATAGAAGCGTTTGAAAGACTGTTTACAGGCAATCGATTGCATGTCTTGAAGGGATTGAATTAGCAGACGATTGAAGGGCTGCGTTTGCTTAACACCCATTTCTCTTACCTCAGCTGTTTTCCTTTCTTCTTTCCTTGTTTGCTTTTCTTTATCAACCAAGCCAACATCATGGTGTCCCTGTTCTTCCTTTCTTTCTGGCTGTCTGTATCTGCCTGTTTGCCTGTCTGTCTGCCTGTCTGTCTTGTCTGTCTGTTTGTGTGTGTCTCTCTGTCATTACTTTTGTTTGGTTTATTTGGTTCTTTTTTCCCAGAGGGCTGAAAGAAAACAGGCTGTAGTTATGACCATTCTATAAACATCTATTTGCACAATTTATTCATTCTTTATTGTTCATTGTTCATTCTCTCTCAAAGGTTTGTTATTGTCTCTCTCTCTCTCTCTCTCTCTCTCTCTCTCTCTCTCTCCTCCTCTCTCTCTCTCTCTCTCTCTCTCTCTCTCTCTCTTAAACACACACACACACACTGCCTCCAAAGTTTTATCCTGTAGTGACCTCTTTTATTTTATTTTATTTTATTTTTTTTTTTTCGAGTCTTGGACAAAAATTAGTTTTATGATGAGAATGAAGTTGTAACTGGTTACCTGCACTTGTTTTTCCTCACTCTTTTGTCTCAGTTATATATATATATATATATATATATATATATTATATATATATATATATATATTATAATATATATATATATATATATATAAGAGAGAGAGAGAGAGAGAGAGAGAGAGAGAGAGAGAGAGAGAGAGAGAGAGAGAGAGAGAGAGAGAGAGAGAGAGAGAAGAGATAGATAGATAAATAGATGGATAGATAGACATACACATAAGAACACCACACACAAACAGAAACAAACACACACACACACACCACACTCACAAGCACACACACACACACGTGCACTTTAAGTGGCTGGCAATGTTTGGGTTCCCATTGTTATTAAGCCAAGACAGGCCCATTGGCTGGGTACAGACTTGTATCATCTCCCTTGCACCCTTTTTTATTAATTGTTATTCATTAATGAAAACAATCCCCAAACACAGATTGACTAGCCCATTTTGTCTATAATCTACATTTTTTCACAGCTATTAGTTTAATATTTTGGTCTTTGCTTTCTGTTTCATCTTTTGCTAGTAGTGGAGGTAGGTTACAAGAATATGTATTCATTCTTAGGAGTGCAATATACTCTTCCAAATTTTGGAAAGTGTCCTGCTGTTAGGTACCACAGAGGTTGAGTGAGGTTTCAATCACCGCTGGGACCTCTATAAAATGCTCTACCCGGAGTCGAAACTCGAGTTAGATCAAGCCAAATGCTTATATCCTTACTTAATTTATCCCCAAATACTGCCTTCAAGGTCAACAATGTATAGAGAACTGTTGCTTGGTATATTTGTCAACAATCGTCTCTATGATGTATCAAGGTACCTGCACTTTATTTCACCACAATTTTTCATAATGATATATATACATATATATATATATATATATATATATATATATATATATATATATATATATATATATATATATATATATATATATATATATATATATATATATAGTGTGTGTGTGTGTGTGTGTGTGTGTGTGTTCACATGTATATGGGCGTGTGTGCAGACCTTGATCTACAAATATGATATGCGTGTTTCTTCGAACATGATTGATTGCATAATGTCCAGATAAACAAGAAAATGGAAAAGGGAATTGTCTTGACAGAAAATCTGTGAGGAAGCACACGAACACAGACAATTGGTGATGAAGAGGTGAGAAAGGTTGATGTAAGGTAAACAAACCCTTATAGCCCTTGCTAGGGCCACTGTACTGATGACACGCGATCGCTGTGCCTGAACTGTGATGGCCTGTGCTTTCTGTTGCTTTCCTCCTTTCTATGGATCTTTCTTTCTTGCTTGCTTGTTTTTATTCTTTCTGTTTCTTTCTGGTTTCTTTTGTTTGGTTTTCTTTGTGTTTTTATTTTCTGTTGTTTCTTTCTTTGTTTTCTTTCGGTTCTTTTTTTGGTTTTGTTTGTTTGTTTGTTTCTTCTTTTTTTTCTTTCTGTCTTTTTCTTTCTGTCTTTATGTTTCTTTCTTTCTTATTCTATTCTAATCTCTATTTTGTTTTTATCAACATCAAGTATAAAGAAAAACAACATAAAAAATGTTCACCAGTCCGAAAAAAAACATTAAGAAAAATGGAAAATAAAAACACCATACAAAAAACCGGACATGAAATAACATTTCTCTCAAAACTTAAAAACTTAAAAGAAAATAAAACAGTCATAGTGATGAAATAGTGGGAGAAAATAAGTGCAGGTAACCCCTCTCAACTTCTCAATCATTTTAAAAATGATTTATCAAAGATTCAACTTTAACACAAGAAAACAAAACCCAAGCAAACACAAATTCATGCTTTTGAACTATGTTACTTTACACATCGTGAACAAAAAATACCCCAAAACAAACGTTAAAGGAATAAATAGTTTTATTTGCTGTGAGATTACCCAACGAACAGTGTGGCCTAGTGGTTAGAGCGTTGAGCTCATGATCTGACGGTCCAGGTCCGACCAGCCCTGAGACCCTCCCCCTCCCCAACCCTCATTTTGAGGGGATTTTCCCCCTGGATATAAACCAATACTGACTCCATTCCTTAAAACGATTTTAGGATGAGACTAAAAACTGAGGTATCAAGTTCGAACATCTTGAGTACACGTTGAAAACCTGATCTGCCTTTCGGGATAGTAGGCCATTGGGTGTTGGTAGAAACGGATAAAAATATTTTAGAAAACATGCATGCACACAGGGACTAGATGGAAAAAGAAAAAAGGTACATGAGTGATCATTCATTATTCTTATGTTGATGACAATAATAAAAACATTATTGATAGAATAAATCATATGATGATAATATTAATAGCAAGAATAATCATGATAATTGGATAAAAATGACAAAAAAATGGTAAAAATAAGGACAACAATACTACTACTACTATTACTACTACTACTACCATCACCATCACCACCACCACCACGACTACTACTACTACTACTACTACTGATGAGGATGATGATAATGAAGAAAAAGAAGAAGAAATGCAAGGTAAAACACATTGATGCTCTAACAAAATCCGAGTAAGTGCTTGCCAGCAGGTAATTGTATTACATTAAAAAAACAAACGAAAGTGGTTGCAAATTAAAAAAATACTTAATTGTGTCTATTAGGCTCTTTTTGATTGCTCTTATTATAATTTCTAGTTAAACCCTTTAAGAAAAACGGTAATACCAAGCAGAAACAGAGCACTGCAGAAAAGCAAAACCTGAAAAAAAAATCATAAAATACAACAATAATAAAAACCAAACTGACAAATTAAAAGCAAATAATTCCCTTACATAGCATTGCTCAACTTACATTGCTCCAAAACGCTTTTTTTATCATTTGGCTTTTTTCTGTAGTTTGTTTACATACAAGGGCAGGTTTAGAAACAAATTCAAAATAATCATCGATTTGTTATGGCAAGTGCTCCTGGAAAAAAAGTAATCAAAGATGGTAGAGGAGGAAGCCAGAGAGGGAGAGATTCAAGATTTAATTCTTTTCACCCCTTTTGGGGTATGGAGGATTACAAACAAATTGATCATGAAAATAAAAGCTAGCAGCAATATACCAAAAAATAATATGAATACTAACAGTAACACACACATACTCTCTCTCTCTCTCTCTCTCTCTCTCTCCTCTCTCTCTTCCTCTCCTCCTCCACTTTCTCTCTCTCTCTCTCTCTCTCTCTCTCCTCTCTCTCTCTCTGTTTTTCTGTCTGTCTGTCTCTCACACATACTCTCTCTCTCTCTCTCTTCTCTCTCTCTCTCTCTCTCTCTCTCTCTCTCTCTCTCTCTCTCTCTCTCTGTTTTTTCTGTCTGTCTTCTCTCACACTACTCTCTCTCTCTCTCTCTCTGTCTCTCTCTCTTCTCTCTCTCTCTCCCTCTCTCTCTCTCTCTATCATCTCCTCTCTTCTCTCTCTGCTTCTCTGTTTCTCTGTTTGACTTCTCGACTGATCTCACATGCGTCTCTCCCTGTCTCTCTCTCTGTTCCTCTTCTCTCACCCCTCTCTCTACTCTCCCTTTATCTATTCCTCCTGTCCTGTCTGCCTCTGTCTTGTTCTTCTCCACATGTTTCTCTCAATATATCAAATCAAACGAATCAGAGGGTCATCTAGATTGCCACTTGCGGCTCTTGTCATCTATCCTCATCTCTCTGACTGTTTCGGTTGGTGTAGTTCAAAGTCTCTGATCAACGCTCGTATATCCTATATATTTATCAACAAGAAAGAATGGTTCTGTCGAAATCATCACAAGAGCTAAAGAACGAAATCATCAGCGTCATTACATACAGCAAAAACTGGATGCCTTGGTCGTGGATCTGTGAGTGGGTGTGGGGATGAGGGTTTGGTGTAGTGGTGAAAGTTGTTTATTAATAAAGTTAATATAATAATCATAATAATAATAATATAATATTAATAATAATAATGTATGGAAATTTAATTTAGCGCTGAACTTGTAAAGCAAAAACCAAGCGCTCAGATTTTTTCATATATAGGTGTGTTGTGCGGCTCGTGCGTGCGTGTGTAAGTATGTTATGTGTGTGCAAGTCATGTGTGCTTTGTGTAATTTGTCTATGTTTTTTTTCAATACAGTGTGTTTATCACACCTACACTCCCTATCCAGACATAGGGAGTGAACATGACATGTGAATGATGACTTTCGACACGTCACCAAAGCGGAACACATCCGGATCAAATTTGAACCTCAGAAGCTGAAAAACCCAGTGGGATAAAAATTTTTCAAGCAGGATAGGTGGAAAGTTTGCAGCACTCACTGTGATAGACTCAGACATAGATACACTGACGAATAGTTTCAATGCACCAGTGACTGAAACAGCAAGCGAGCTTCTTGGCAAACACCGACCAGTCAAAAAACCATGGGTCACACCTAACATCCTACAACTATGCGACAAGCGTAGAGAGTTGAAGAAAAAGAAAAATGAAACAAAAGAAAGAGCAAACAATATAGGGCAGTCAACAAAGAATCTCCTTTCCCCTCAATCTCAACTCCCCAAACTCACAACTACTCCCTACTAACAATTTAAAACTAAAACTAAAACTAACACTCTACTCCCCTTTTAAATGAGGAAAATGTGAAGAAAAAAAAAAAGAAAAAAGGGTAAAACACAAGAAAAAAAAAACCAGTAATTTCCACGGTTTTTTATCATTTTTTAAAAAACACAAGGTTGTAAATAAAATAAAAAAGGGTTATTAGACCTTTTTATTCTCTATAAAAATTTCTATTAATCCTTTAAAAAATATACACAAAACAACACTCAGAAAAAGAAAAAGAAAAAAATCATAAAAACAAGAAAAAAAACCAAACTGACAAATTAAAAAAATTTTTTAAAACAAGCATTGTAATTACAGGCCCCAAAACCTTTTTTTTATATTTTCTTTTTTCTTTAGTTTTTTAATAAAAGGGACAGGTTAAAAAAAAACCAAAAAAAATCATTTGTTATCAATCCCCTAAAAAAAAAAAATAAAATGTAAAAAGCCAAAGGGGGAAAAATTTTTAAATAAATTCTTTTTCCCCTTTTTGGGGTATAGGAATTAAAAACAAATTAAAAAATAAAGTAGGAAATTCCCAAAATAATAATAAAAATAAGTAAACCAACACATACATTCTCCCTCTTCTCCCCCTTTGGGGTTAAACTTCGAAACGCCATCCCCAAAATAATATTATTAATCCCCCTCTCTCTCTCTCCTCTCTTTCTCATCTCTTTTCACTTTCCTCTGTTCGTCCTTCTCCACATACCTCTTCTCTGTTTCTTTGTTTGAACTCTCTCGCTGTCTCTGTCTTTGTCTCTCCTTACTCTCTCTCTCTCTTCCTCTCTCTCTTCTCTTTTCTCTCTCTCTTCTCTCCCCTCTCATCTCACTCTCTCTCTCTCTCTCTCTCTCTCCCTCTATATCTCTCCCTTTCTTCCTTCGTCCCTTCTCGGGTCTCTCTCACTGTTGTCTTCGTAATATTAGGCAAACAAACGAACTCAGGGGTCACCTCAGATGTTCCCACTTGGCGGCTCATGTCATCTCTTTCCCTCATCTCTCTGACTCCTTCCGCTTTGTTTATTCACGTCTCTGGATCAAGCTCGTAGATCCTTGTTTTTATCACAAAAGGGAAAAGAAAGACTGGTTTCTGTCAGAATCATCAACAAGAGCAAAAGACAAACAAAGTCAGTTCTTTATACAAGGAAAAACGGGGATCCTTGAAGTTGGCATCCATCTCTGTGAGTGGGGAGGGGTGGGGAAGGGTAGGGTGAAAGATGTATATGTGGTGTGCTTTGTCGTGGTGGTGTTAATATGTAGTGTGGCGTTCCCATGTTTTGCTTGTGTGCATTTGTTTGGGTGTGTGTGTTTTCATAAGTTTTGTTTATTTTTAATTTAAACACACACAATTAACACACAAACAACACACACAACCCCTATACACGCATGAACATACAGCACACCAAAACCTGCCCTCGCACTCCCAAAACTTCCAAAACCCTGTCTCACTCACACAACACACCACACACACCACACCACCACACACACTCCCACACCCACACCACACATACACCACACCCCCACCACACACACACACAATCACTATCTCATTCCCATTTTTAGTTAAATTCAAAAAACATCTGACACACACGTACCCACTAACACACACACGACTTACACTAAAACACCACCCCTTCCTACCCTCTTCATTATTTCATGAATGTAACATCAATCAAAATCTCTCACTTTCTCCCCCTTTCGCTCATTCACCCCTCTCTTCACCTCTGACTGCTTTCTGCTTTATTGGCATCAATCCGGGCCCACCAAGAGTTGTTTGGCCCATTTTATAATACACCAAACGACGCCTTCTGCTATTCACAAGCCTGGGAATAATCAATCTTATTGATCATTTTTTGAACGGAAGGAGTTTTAATTTACACCCAAAACTTATGTGGTTTGATATTAAGGGTTGTGTGTTGGGTTGTTGTGTGATGTTTTGTGTTGGGGGGGGGGAGTGGTATTGAAAGATTATAGTGGGGGGGGGGGAGGGTTTTTCCCCTTTGCTTTATTGTTTGGCATATTTGGTTTGGCGCAAAAGCAAGACCAAAATGCCAACAAACACACATACATGTACACAAACACACACACACACAACACCACACACAACAACACACACAAAACACACACACAAAACCCCACACACCAAAACCACAACTCTCTCATTTTCCCCCCCCCCCCACAACAAAACACACACACACACACACACACACACACACACACACACACACACACACAACACAAAACACACACACACACAACTCACCGACTTGTTTCTCACGAATATAGGGCAAAATTGAAGGAACACAAGTCATCTCAGATGTTGTCACTTTGGGCTCATTTCACCTAATTCACCTCTCTACTCTTTCTGCTTTGTTGCCCACAGTCTCTGGAAACACAAACGGTTGATCCCAGTTTTATCACACAGGAAAGTAACTGGTTTCTGTCAGATATCAACAACAAGCCTAAAAACAAAACCATCAGTCATTTCATTGATCAAGTTTTTAAATTAAGGGTTGAATTTGGAGCTAATGGGTGTGGTGGATGATTTAGGAAGTGTGTGTTGTGTTTTGGGTGTGTGTGTGTGGGGGGGAAAGTAAGAAGGGAGAAAAGCAAGACGAATAGCAACAATTTTTCCTGTATTTAAAAAACCATAAACAAATAAAAAAAAAAACAATTAAAAACAAGAACAAAGCAACACACAACAAAACAAAACCCCAAAAACACATACACACACACACACACAAACACACAAACACACACACACACACCAAACAACAACACACAAAACACACATCCAAAGTAAACAAAAACACACACACCAAAGGGCCCACCAAGCCAACCCCCTCCACCCCACCCCCCCACTTGTGCCCACAGTCACGACACAACTTTATCTAGAACACACAAAAAAAATGTCCAACAACCACAACCAAAAACAAAAACAAGTCTTGTTCCGAAATAAAGGGGAACACAAGATGGGAAAAGTGTGCATTCGGAGTTCCCCAAAACAACCCCCTTTTTTGGCCACAGCTCTACCAAAATCTTAAGTTAAATAAACAAATAAAAACGTTTCTTCAGATTAAAAGAAAAACACAACAATAAAACACCAACTTTCTAAACAATAAAAAACAATAAAAAACCCACAATCCCTCTAACCACACAACAACACACACAACCCAAAAAACACACCACACAACACACATCCCACACCAACACCACACTAAACCCCACACCCCGGAACCCCTTGATTAAGTTTAAAAGACGATTTACGGTCGATTCCCGTAAGGGGTTTTCCTTGAACATAGCCATCCCCTTACCAAAATTCTGATGGACTATTCCGACCCCTGGAAGCACCAGAATACTCACACAAATAAAACCCACCCTTTCAAAAACATTTGCCACAAAACAAAACAAAACCCTACACACGGGCTGGGAAAAACACACATCAACATTTCCCAAAAAAAAAAATAAAAATAAAATAAATAAACACCCCACACACACACACACACACACAAGCCCCACCAAAACCCAACACATCACACATCACAACCAATATCACCAATCACACACACAACACCCCCATCCACACTCACACACACACACACACACACAACAAACACACACATCAACCCAAAAACCACAAACAATCCCAAACAACATACAACCCAAATCATTAACCCATTACTTTTCCCCTCCCGCCAAAAAGACTACCATCATCAGAATATAACAGGTAATTTGCGCCTGGCCGAATAAAGAAGAACCAATCAAGGGGGGAAAATAAAAGGGCCCAAATTAGCAACTCCGGAAATTGCGGTTTTGGCATGTTTTATAGAAAAATTAGACTTGCAATCGTATGTGGTTTCCCGGGTGTTTCTGGCTTAGGGTTTGGGTTTTGAGGTGCTGCATGGGTGTGGGTTTGTGGTTATGGGGAGGGAGTTGCTCAATTTTTTTTTTTTGTGTAGTGGGTTTATAGATTGTCAAATATTTTACAATGTACAAAGGGAGATTGTTGATCTGAAACACTTTTACCCAAAGCAAGTAAGCAATGAACAAAGGAGGAAAGAGGGTTAAGAAAAGATAAAGTTATAATAACATTTTTAAGAAAGCAAAGTGTATGAACGAAGGCAAAAGTAATGAAGAAGGCAAAGTGTATGTAACGAAGGCAAAGTGTATGAAGAAGGCAAAGTGTATGTAACGAAGGCAAAGTGTATGCAATAAGGCAAAGTGTATGAACGAAGGCAAATGTAAAGAACGAAGCAAAGTGTATGAAGAAGGCAAAGTGTATGAAAGAAGGCAAAGTGTATGAAGAAGGCAAAGTGGGATGAAGAAGGCAAAGTGTAGAAAAGGCAAAAATGTATGAACGACGGCTTAATGAACCCCCCCAAAGTGGTGAAAACAGCAAATGTTGATCAAAGGAAAAGGTTAATGCGAGGCAAATTATGTAACAAAGGGAAATTTACAAAAACAAATTATTAGAAGCAAAGATTAATAAGGGAGGAATTCAATTTTAAGGGGAAGGATGAGGAAGTATGGAATGAAGCCAGTGTCAACAATGAACAAAAAGGGTCAAAAAGTCCGCAAAAGGGAAAAGCAATAAGGCAAAGGTCCAAAGGCCGGATGTTCGAACCAAAATTTCAATTGGCCGGGTTAACTACCCCACCGGCAGTTCCTTTTCTTAAACTCAAAGGGCCTTCCCGGGGAAAAACTTTCCCCCTACAATTACTTGTAACAAGTCCACCAAAATTAAGCAGCCCGATTATTATCCCGACTTCTAATTTTGAGGGGGGGGGGATTTTATGCAGAATTTCAAAATTATAGGGATCGTTTAGGTTTCCACAAAAGCGGCGGAATAAAAGTAGTTTTTGAGTTTATCCATTCTTACCTTCTGTTTGTCTTAATTTACCTCCAGCTTAAATTCCCTTTACACAACTCAAAAGATTTGTGACTTCTACCACCTGCTTCCTAGATCTGATCCCGGGGCCCAGGAAAATTGAAGAAACCAAAATTATTTTATATCAAAGATATGACCCCCTGCATAAAGGTTAAATTTCCAATTTAAACCTTTGTTTAATAGCCAGGTTTTAAACTTGTATTAGCCGGTTTATTTGCTTTTTCATAAAACTGTGAAAAGCCAAAAAGCGAAGGGGTGGAAAGGGGAAAAGGGCCCGAAAGGCAAGACAAGGCAGGAAAAGAGTCAACCTCGTTCTTTAACAACATGAAACAAAACTTTATATATACACTTAAGAAAACAAAACGCAAAAAAAAATTCTCTAAACGAAGAGACACACCCCCTCTTCAACCATACGCCCACTCTCTCTACCCTCTTACAGTTATTTCTAATGAATAATTGTACAGCAGGTCAATCACAGGGGTCATCTCAGCTGTTGCTCACTTTGCGGCTCATTTCACCTCATCTATCACCTCTCTGACTGCTTTCTGCTTTATTGCTCAAGTCTCTGGAATAGAAAAGTGTTTGACTGCAGTTTTATAAGACACCGAAAGCAGACTGCCTTCTGTCAGATATCAACAACAGCCTAAAGACATAATCATCAGTCACGTCATTGATTCAAGTGTTGAACGTTAAGGAGTTTGAATATTGGAGCATACAATTGCTGTGGGTGTGTGAGTGATTGAGAGAGAGTGTGTGTGTGTGTGTGTGTGTGTGTGTGTGTGTGTGTGTGTGTGTTGTGTGTGTGTGGGGGGGGGCAAAAGTTCAAGACCAAAATGCCAACACACAACATACATGTACACACACACACACACACACTCATCACACACACACACACAACACACACACACACACACACACTCACTCACACACACACACACCACACACACACACACACACTCACCCACACACACACACACACACACACACACACACACACACACACACACACACACACACACACACGAACTGACTGTTGTTTCTCATGAATATAGGGCAGATTGAAGGAACACAGAGGTCATCTCAGATGTTGCCCACTTTACGGCTCATTTCACCTCATCTGTCACCTCTCTGACCTCTTTCTGCTTTGTTGCCCACAGTCTCTGGATCACAAACGTGTTTGATCCCAGTTTTATCACACAAGGAAAGTATACTGGTTTCTGTCAGATATCAACAACAACCTAAAGACATAATCATCAGTCATTGTATTCATTCAAGTGTTAAACATTAATGAGTGGGAATGTTGGAGCATGCAATGTGTGTGTGTGAGTGTGTGTGTGTGTGTGAGTGAGAGACAGAGAGACAGACAGAAAAAGAGACGCGAAATAGAGACAGAGACAGACTTTACTTTATCTGCTGTATTAATATCAAAATCATAAACAGAGAAATATATATATAAACTAAGATAACAGTTCTTGCAGGAAAAGTTCAAGAACAAAATGCAAACACACACAAACACACACACACACACACACAACACATACACACACACACACACACACACACACAGACTGTTGCTTCTCGAAGATATAGGGCAGGTCGAAGCACACAGGGGTCATCTCAAATGTTGCTCACTTTCCAGCTGATTTCATCTCATCTCTCACCTCTCTAACTCTTCTCCACTTTGTTGCCCACAGTCTCTGGATCACAGACCTCTTTGATCTAAGTTTTATAACACAATGAAAGCAGACTGGTTTCTGTCAGATATCCACAAGAGTAGAAAGACAAGCATTAATTGTCAGTCATTTCACTAATACAAGTGTAAAAAAACAAACAATTAATGAGTGGGAATATTGGGGCATGCACTCCGTGTGACTGTGCACACACACACATACATACACACACACACATGCAACACACACACACACATACACACACACATGCAACACACACATTACACATGCACACAAACACACACATCACACACGCGTATACACGCACACACACACATCACACGCACATCACACGCACACATCACACACATACACACATAACACATGCACATCACAAACACACACACATCACACACACACATCACATACACACACACACATCACACACACACCACACACAAACACACATCACACACACCACTCACAAACACACATCACACACACATCGCACACACATCACACACATACACACATCACACACACATCACACAACCACACATCACACAAACAGACATACTCAGTCACACTCTATACGCCCATATCCTCCAACATTCCCAGCATGAATGTTGCCCACTTTCATCATCAAAGCAATCAGTTAACCTAGTTGAGGTTTTTTCTGCCGGGTCCCTGCCTGACATAAACCAGACTACCATCATCAGTGTGTAATAATTATAGCAAAGGATCCCAAATGCTGGTGAACAGCTTGGCCGAGTAATGAAGCGGTAACAAGTCAGGGAGGTGAAACATGAGGTGAAATGAGCCACAACATTAGCAACCTCCGAGAATTTGACTGTGTTTTTCCCCGGGCATTGTTTTCATAAGAAAAATTATGTAGGAGTGTGCAAGTCTGTATGTGTGCGTGCGTGCGCGTGTGCGTGCGTGTGCGTTTATGTGTGTGTGGTTTTGTGTGTGCATGCATGTGTTTGTGTGTGTGATTGTGTGTGTGTATGCGTGAGAGAGAGATTGCTCAATCTTTTTTTTTTTACTATGTAACAGAGTGGAGATAGTTGATCTGCCACGACTCTGTACAACATATCAGCTACAGCAGCACTGTCACAACAGGGAGGATGTGGTCTCTAAGAAATGGCTGTATATAAATTCTACATTTTACCGCAAAGGCAAAGTGTATGCAATGAAGGCAAAGTGTATGCAATGAAGGAAGTGTATGCAATGAAGGCAAAGTGTATGCAATGAAGGCAAAGTGTATGCAATGAAGGCAAAGTGTATGTAACGAAGGCAAAGTGTATGCAATGAAGGCAAAGTGTATGTAACGAAGGCAAAGTGTATGTAACGAAGGCAAAGTGTATGTAACGAAGGCAAAGTGTATGCAATGAAGGCAAAGTGTATGTAACGAAGGCAAAGTGTATGTAACGAAGGCAAAGTGTATGTAACGAAGGCAAAGTGTATGTAACGAAGGCAAAGTGTATGTAACGAAGGCAAAGTGTATGTAACAAAGGGCAAAGTGTATGTAACGAAGGCAAAGTGTATGTAACGAAGGCAAAGTGTATGTAACGAAGGCAAAGTGTATGTAACGAAGGCAAAGTGTATGTAACGAAGGCAAAGTGTATGCAATGAAGGCAAAGTGTATGTAACGAAGGCAAAGTGTATGCAATGAAGGCAAAGTGTATGTAACGAAGGCAAAGTGTATGCAATGAAGGCAAAGTGTATGCAATGAAGGCAAAGTGTATGCAATGAAGGCAAAGTATGCAATGAAGGCAAAGTGTATGCAATGAAGGCAAAGTATGCAATGAAGGCAAAGTGTATGCAATGAAGGCAAAGTATGCAATGAAGGCAAAGTGTATGCAATGAAGGCAAAGTGTATGTAACGAAGGCAAAGTGTATGCAATGGACGGCTTTCAACTAGCACCCAACGAATCAGTGCGCTGCACAATAGTAACACAATTCGCTCTGATCACGTGGGAGATAAGCTAATATCCGCCCGGTAACAATTACTTGTTAACAAAGCCATCTCAACATCATCACCATTATCAGCAGCAGCAGCAGCATTATTATCCCCAGCAGCAGTTCCTTACATTTTGAGGGGGGGGGTGGGGATGGGGTGTGGATGCAGCACACGTTGGTCAACAATTGACTCCAGGCAGGTCTGTCTTCAGCCTTTCCCAGCAACAGCCAGCGCCAGGCCATGTCAAGGCAGGTCCAGGTTTTGATGTTCTGCATCCAGTTCTTCATCTCTGTCTGCCTCTGAATCTACCTCCGACATGCGCTGCTAGGTTCCTTGTCTTTAAAGCAACCAGAAGAGTTTCCTGTGTCCCAGCTTTCCTGACCACCTCTTCCCTCACTGACTCCTCGATCCTGTGGTCCTGCCAGGAAATGAGTAGAAGCCTTCTGATTGATTTCATATCGAAACTTGGACTTTTTGTTTTACCAGCTCTGCAGTCACGGTCTAACTTTCACACCTGTACAGCTGTATGGAAATGACCAGAGCTCTAAACAGCTTTGGTGTTATTGGGAAGCCGATTTATTTGCTTGTCATAAATCCTGTTGAAAATAGCCAAAAGCCGATATTGCAGGGCTCGTCTGATCTTTGCTTCCGTTATAGAGCGGCCAGATTTAGGTCAGCACAAGGCAGCCTATTTAAATGAGTCTATTTCTTGCAGTTTTCTTTATCATCATGAAAACAAAACTTCATAGTATCTACTACATGAGAATCTGCAAGTTACTGTGTAGTAAATATAAAATGTTCTTCTAATTTCTAGAGGATGATCTCTCTGTCTCTGTCTCTCTCATTTCCTGCCTCCCACTCTGCCTGTCTGCCTGTCCGCGTGTGTGTGTGTGTGTGTGTGTGTGTGTGTGTGTGTGTGTGTGTGTGTGTGTGTGTGTGTGTGTGTGCGTGTGTGTTTGTGTGCTCGAAACGCTGAAATAACGCTTATCTCATCTTTTATGTCTTTAGGCTTTCTGGGTCGATTAGCAAAGCAAACACAGAAAAGACTAGAGGAGAGAGGGAGGGAGAGAGAGAGAGAGAGAGAGAGAGAGAGAGAGAGAGAGAGAGAGAGAGAGAGAGAGAGAGAGAGAGAGAGAGAGAGAGAGAGAGAGAGAGAGAGAGAGAGAGAGAGAGACGCATACGTTCTAACACACAGACACATGGCCGAAACTTATACAACTATACACTTAAGAGAAAGACAAAAGCAGACACACACAGACATACAGACACAGACACACACACACACAAACACACTCAAACACATACACACGCATGCACGCGCGCACGCACGCTTACACACAAACACACACACACACACATACACACACACACAAACAGGCAGGTTGACAGCAAAAAGACAAGAGAAAAACAGAAAGAAGGAAAAAGAAAAGAAACAAAGCACAAAAACAGAAACAAAGAGCAAGAAACGAACATAGAAAGGAAAGAAAAGCAAAGACAAGACGAACAAAGACATAGAAAGACTTAAAAACACGAGCAATCGCCAAAATAAACATTTCAGCAAACAACCACCAGAAAAAAATAATAACAAACTCAGACAAGATTTGTATCAAAAGCCACAACAAGAACATCAACAACAACAACAACAACACAGCAATAGGAATCAAATAAACACATACAGACAGAAAAGTAACAGGAAAGGTAAAGAACAGTTATGCAAAAGTAAACAAAAGAAGCAAGGATTTCAAAGGCTATCTAAGGTATATAAAACTAACACTGCCTACTGCAATTGCTGCAGAACGGAGGATTTTACTGCACAACTTGGTTTCAAAGAAGAAAACCACTTTTGCATTAAGTAAAAGATATGTCCCGCAACCTATATGTCCGTAGAAGAAAGGGGCATCAGAGACCTCCACTTCTCAAGAGGCCAGTATATTGAGGGCGGCGCCCATCTCCTCTCCATCTCTGCTTTACCTTCCCTGACCCTAAAGAGGGCAGGTACCCATATACAGCTGGGGGAACTGGGGGATTTGTACTGAAGCCAAGGCGCACAAACGGTCACCCATCCAAGTGGTAACCACGCTCAGTACTGCTTAGCCTTAAGCTGGGGAAAGAGAGTGTTCTGACCACTGAGCTATCCAGTTCCTTTAAGTGTTCCTAATAAAAAGTGTCGTGACAGCGAACTTTCAGCCTAACAGAAAAAACCCGGAACAAGTGTTCGATTGCCTAAACAGAATAAATCGACAAAGCTTGATGTATTTGTTCATGAGATAGCTAGACCCCTGATATTCACCAATGGTGAGATTAGTGCGGCCTTATTTTCGCTCACTTTGAGGTTACAGCATTGATACGTTGTAGAGATGTCTAAACATGACACCAGTGTGCGTGCCTGGTTTGTTGTTGTTGTTTTTACTGCTGCTGCTGCTTCTGTTGTTGTTGTTGTTGCTGCTGCTGCTGCTGCTGCTGCTGTTGATGTTGTTGCTGCCACTGCTGCTGTTGTTGTTGCTGCTTTGTCGTTGTTGTTATTGTTGTTGTTGTTTTTCTTCTTCTTTTAAACTTTGTTATCTGCTCCTACCTATGCAAAATAACCTTCGGGACATCTGTTGATATTCTTGTGTAAAGGAGTTTCCTTTAATTTAGTTAGTTATTTATTTATTTATTTCGAGGATAATGGAATAAGCACTCATGTACTATTTTACATCAAGTCCCCGTGTGTATGCACTTTTGTCAAGTTTGTCATCCGTTCGCACCGGTACACAATAGCCTGCTCTTCCAAAAAGTGGAACATGTTTTAACGGTGTGTTTTTTTCGATTTCGTGTGGTTAGTATTGATGTTAACTCCAGAGTAAAGAAAATGCCCTCGAAAAGGGGCCCCGGTGGTGGCTCAAACCAGGGCCCTCAGATTTGTGAGCACAACGCTCTAACCACTAGACTACCACGCCCCTTAGAAAACTAATTCAGAATCGGCGGTCCCGAATATGTCTTCTGAATGTTGTGTGTAAATAGACTCTTGCTGTATTGCAAATCAACCTAAGGTAATACTAGCCAAGCTGAGCAATGAAAGCTAAACATACGTTATGACCGTAGTGGAAATAACAGTCGTTACATTGATGTATTACAAATGTAACTGCCTAAAAGAAAGAAAAAAAACAACAGGATTTTGGTAAAGTAGTTATTTTGAAAAAGGTACATGATCAGCTATGCCGAAAATGTGTATTAAAAGTTTGAAGAGCATACAGAGAGCGACTTGCCGTGGATCTATACGTTGTATGAAAATACAAATGTGACGCTCCACCTCATAATGAGTCGCATTGCACCAGAGGTCAAGTTTTAATTATTGACGTGTTGTTAATCTGCAATGAACAGGCTATTCAGTACAAAAAACTGATTGAAAATCGGATAAGTATACAAACAGTTATTATAAATTGAAATGATACACTGCAGGAAGTGACACAATAAACAGTTGGGAAGTTAAGCATCGAATATTTCAATACAAGGTACACTAGTGGCTATAGTTTTGTCAGCAATCAAAATCTCAAAATTGAAATCCTGACCCTGGTCCCTACATTTACCACCATGTTGTGATTCTTTATCTAACAAGCCCCGAAAAGCCAGAGTGCAATGACTGCATGAATCTTCTTTAAGGCTTACTTTAAAAAAAAGTTACTTTCCTCTTGCAATTTGAAAACATTGTGCTTTTTCAACAGAATATAGGAGTTCCTGTAACATAGTGCAATCGACTTCGTTTCTAGCCTATTTCAATGTTCTCTTCTAACTCTACCATTGTTACCTGTGTCACTGTTATCTGCCTTCCTATGGAAGGGTGTCAGTTATCAGCGCTCATTTCTTCTTGTCTGTTTTATGCTTAAGTGTGCGAATTAGGAATACAAGTGTGGTTTTTTTTCATATCGAGGATAATGGAATCAGCACTCATGTGCTTTTTATTACATCCAGTCCCTGTGTGTATGCGGTTTTGTATATTTTGTCATCTGTTTCTGCAGGCACACAATGGTCTAGTCTTCCGAAAAGCGGAACAAGATTTAACATTTGCGCAAGATGTTCTGCGTGCGTTTTCACACGAAACCTCGGTTGATATTTCTCATCCGAAGGACTTTAAGGGAAAGTGGAGTCTGCACTGATGTTAAATCCAGAGGAAAAAATCCCTTTAATGAGATTCGAACCCGGGTCGTCAGATTGCGAGCACAATGTTCTAACCCCTTGTCTATCCTGTCCCCTGACGTGATACTTTGGGTAGCATGAATGCACATACAAATGGCCCATAATTCACAAACACCACCTTGTCCATCTTTCTGTGTGGGATTTTTTTCCAAAGACTAAGCCCACTCGTCAGTTCTGATACTCTGTTCCAATTCTGTGCCCCCTCATTATATTTCCCTGAAATCCTGTGATCAATAGTTGTACACAAGTTTTGAAAAGGAGGGATAAAGGTCTGTGTTGGGATCACTACACAAATTGACAGCTGTTTGTTTGAACATTTTGCTAGTAGCTTGTATAATCTGTATTTTGTTGTGAATTTTTGATTAGTTGTTAAAACATTATGTAGTTTGTGTTTACTGCTATATGTTTTTGTATGTACTTTGCTGCTGTGTTTGTTTTCACTTTTTGTTTGCCGTTGTTATGCCTTGGGGGGGGGGGGGGGGTGTAGATGATAAACATGTGTCAACAAATGAAAGCTTATACTGGCATACTTTATTTTACAATTATAATTACACAGCATGCATTATTAAACAACACATATCAAGAAATAAAACAGTATTTTAAAAGCCGACAACAATCTACGTCACACACACACACACCCACACCAACCATCAACACACACACACACGTACACACACACATACACACACACACCCACACACACACACACACACACACCCATCCACACCCACCTACCCACACACATCCATCCACACACACACACACACACACACACACACACACACACCCGCACCCACTCATCCACACAGACACATTAAAAAAATACACGCATGTGCGTGCGCACGCACACACCAGTGAAGGTTAAGAGTAGCAAAGCAAAACCACAACACAACAAAAATTCAAACACTTCTCATGAAACACATCATAAGCACAATCAATACAAATATCACAAGTAACTTTACATCTAAAAGAAAAACATGACAAAAGCATTTTGATTTTTAAAAAGTGTTAACACTATTTCCCCTTCACCCATCACAGCTCATCTTTATTCTTTTGCCTGGTACTTTATATAAAAGTACACATTGGATAGATAGATGATAAATAGATAGATGGATAGATAGATAGATAGATAGATAGATAGATAAATAGACAACCTCTCCATATCACCAATATTTC
The DNA here is from genome assembly GCA_028751875.1 of Rapana venosa. Taxonomy (NCBI): domain Eukaryota; kingdom Metazoa; phylum Mollusca; class Gastropoda; order Neogastropoda; family Muricidae; genus Rapana; species Rapana venosa. Next base: position 16,930,820 of record CM054167.1, on the reverse strand, counting down.
AGGACACCCCCTCCCCCTCCTTCCCTCTCTCTACACCCTACAGCCCAGTCACTGTTCCAATCATCCCTGTTATGACCAAGCTGCCATAACCGTTAAAGACTCCACAACTAAATTAACGACATTGATCAGTCTCTGTGACAAACCGTGCAGAATGGTCACTGAAGTCATCAGTGTCTTGGGTCATTTGCCATTCCTGAAGGACGCAGTCAATGACCCAATCCCTTTAACGTTGTCTGTACATTGTCTCACTAATGATGTTATTCTCTGGCTCTCTCTCTCTCCACTTCACTTGGTTGATGACAGAAGTTCAAAAGATTAAGGAGAAGCATTGTAGCCAGTTAGTCATCCTCTTTGATAGAGTAAATCACTGCTATCAGGTAGCTGGACAGGGACTTTTTGTTTTTTCTGAGGTGTTATTGTTTGTTTTGGTTTCACCTTTGCCTGTTTTAGTTTTGTATTTACAAAGGAAAGCACATGTTTCGTACTCTCAACGATTCTTCCTCTCTCTCTATATATATATATCTCTCTCTTTCACTCTCTCTCTCTCTATATATATATCTCTCTCTCCTGCTCTGTCTCTGTCTCTGTCTCTGTCTCCATAGCTCAGTCTACTTCTACAAGCTCCAGTCATCCAAGCCCTATGTGTTGTATCCCTTTTTGACACCTCATCCAAATGGTATTTTATCAATGTTTTGACAACGCAGGGACACTGGTAGCCGAATATATTGATGCCTAGGGACAAGTTGTTGTACTAAAGGAAGCATTAAATGGTCCATGACTCAGTTCTTATTATTTATCTATTTATTTATTTATTTATTTATTGATCTATTCATCTATCTATTTATCTGTTTACTTATTCTTTTATTTCAATGATAATGGAATAAAAACTCATGTGTTTTTATATCCAGTTCCCATGTGCATGCGATTTTGTAAACTTTTTCATCTGTTCCCAATTGCAGACAACTTCCTATTCCTCTGAAAAGCGAAAAGCGGAACAGGTTTTAACGTGTGCGCAACATATTCTGTGTGCGTACGCACGCGGGACCTCGGTTTATAGTCTCACCCAAAAGAGCTTTTTAAACATTTTCAGGGTGTGTGGAATCGATACACTGATTAACTCCAGGGGTGGTGGTGGGGGAGGGGGGGAGAAGGAAGTCCCCTTCAACGGAATCGAACCCTAGCCCGTATATTGCGAGGTCAATGGGCAACGCTCTGATCACCAGGCTATCCCGCCCCCTGTATAAAATGGTGTATGTGTTGTGTTAAAGGCCCAGTTCTCTGTGCTCTCCACTTTGGTATACTGATTAAAAGAGGTCAAGAGGGCCACAACTATATCTATATTGTATCTTTCTATATTGTTGTTGTTGTTTTGGGGTTTGTTTGAGGTTTGGTGATTTTAAGATACTTGAGTGTCGTTTCTCGGGGGAAAATGAGTTTTACTCTGCTATCATTTCTTGACACAGCAAAATAATATCTACCTCTGTTTATCCGTCTGTCTGTCTGTCTATCTCTGTGTCTATCTGTCTGTCTGTCTATATATCTATCTCACACAACACATAAAACCCCACACACACACCACACACACAACACACACACACACACACACAATATATATATATATATATATATATTTATATATATAATATATATATATATATTAATATATATATATATATATATAAAATATATATATATATATATTTTATATATATAACACTTTTCTTTCAACCTCCAGCACAGCAAACGATGTACATTATTGCGCTGTTCCATCCTAACTATGGCCAATTTGTTGTAGCCATTTTGATTCCCATTTATCTTCTTACTTTATTGGTATTTATCAGTCTCTGGTAATCCAAGCCCATTGGTTACTGAAAGCATTGGTGTCTCTGCAAGGCCAGTGGTCAGTTGTGAAGGAAGGCAGAGGTCAGTGACCCAATCCCATTGACCTGTCTGAATTTCATTGATGATGTGGTTCTCTGGACTGACCAGTTTGCTGGGCTGAGTAAATGAGGTCAATAGATTGACAGCAAGGAAGCCAATATATAGATGGTGTTGAGGTCACCAGATTGATAGTTTTTTAAAGCCGGCAAATTACAGAGATATAGCCAATAAACTGACAGTATAAAGGCCAATGGATTAACATTAATGCAACTAACAAATTATCAATAATAGGACCAATAGATTGACAGCAATCAGCCAATAGTTTGACAGCAATCAGGCCAATAGTATTTACAGTAACATGACCAATAGATAAACAGTAACAAGGCCAATAGATTGACAGTAAAAAAAACACAATAGATTAACAATAACAAGACCAACAGATTTACAGTAACAAAACCAACAGATAGTAGCAAAGCCAAGAGATTGACAGTATTTACAGTATCAAAGCAATTAGACTGACATTATCAAAGCCAATAGATTGACAGTAATAAAGCCAACAGATTAACAGTAACCAAGCCAACAAATTGACAGTAACAAAGCCAACAGATTAACAGTAACCAAGCCACCAGATTTACAGTAACAAGCTAACAGATTGAAAGTAACCAAGCCAACATATTGACAGTAACAAAAGCCAACAGATTGACAGTAGTGACAGTAAGAAAGCCATAAGATTGCCAGTAGCAAAGCCAACAGATTGACAGTAACAAAGCCAACAGATTGACAGTAGTGACAGTAAGAAAGCCATAAGATTGCCAGTAGCAAAGCCAACAGATTGACAGTAACAAGCCAACAGATTGACAGTAGCAAAGCCAACAGATTGACAGTAGTGACAGTAAGAAAGCCATAAGATTGCCAGTAGCAAAGCCAACAGATTGACAGTAACAAGCCAACAGATTGACAGTAACAAGCCAACAGATTGAAAGTAACCAAGCCAACATATTGACAGTAACAAAGCCAACAGATTAACAGTAACAAGCCAACAGATTGACAGTAACAAGCCAACAGATTGAAAGTAACCAAGCCAACATATTGACAGTAACAAAGCCAACAGATTGACAGTAACAAAGCCAACAGATTGACAGTAACAAAGCCAACAGATTGACAGTAACAAGCCAACAGATTGACAGTAGCAAAGCCAACAGATTGACAGTAACAAGCCAACAGATTGAAAGTAACCAAGCCAACATATTGACAGTAACAAAGCCAACAGATTGACAGTAACAAAGCCAACAGATTGACAGTAACAAAGCCAACAGATTGAAAGTAACAAAGCCAACAGATTTACAGTAACAAAGCCAACAGATTGACAGTAGCAAAGCCAACAGATTGACAGTAACAAAGCCAACAGATTGACAGTAACAAAGCCAAGAGATTAACAGTAACAAAACCAACAGATTGACAGTAAAAAAAACAATAGATTGGCAGTAATAAGGCTTATAGATTGATATTAATAAAGGCAACAGATCAGCAATAACAAAGCCAATAAATCAGAAGTAATAAGGCATATAGATTGATGTTAATATCGGCAATAGATGAGCAATATCAAAGCCAATAAATTGTCAGTAAGTAGGCTTACAGATTGATATTAATAAAGCCAATAGATCAGCAATAACAAGGTCAATAGATCAGCATTAACTAGACTTATAGATTGATATTAAGAAAATCGATAGATCAGCAATAACAAAGGCAATGGATTGGCAGTAAGTAGGCTTATAGATTATTATTAATAAAGGCAATAGATCAGCAACAACAAAGCCAAGAGATCGGCAGTAATTAGGCGTATAGATTTATATCAACAAAGCCTTACATCAGCAGTAATTAGGCTTATATATTGATATTGATAAAGCGAATAGATCAGCAATAACAAAGCCTGTACATCAGCAGTAATAAGGCTTATAGATTGATATTAATAAAGCCAATAGATCAGCAATAACAAAGCCAATAGATCGGCAGTAATTAGGCTTATAGATTGATAGTAGAGTACTAGTATGAGGGTTCTTGCACAGTGACTTCTCATTCTTTGTCATGTTTGTATTATATTATAGTGCATTGCATTGCATTGTATTGCGTTGTATTGTATTGAATTTGTATTGTTTTATTGTATTATATTGCATTGCACTGCATTGTATTGTATTGTGGTGTATTGCATTGTGCTATATTATATTGTATTGTATTCTATTGTGTTTGTGATGCATTGTATTAAAATGCATTGCAATCTGGGCTGTTCTCAGAATACTAGAGTAGTGACCTTGATGCCAGTTGTTTACACCATTATTCCCCAGATAAGCCCATGAAAACCAATGCAAACAAATCTACCTGGCTTTCTTCTGCATAAAAACATCATTTGAGCGAATATATGCAAAGAAAGACCAAATATAGGTATAGATTAAACAAAACTGTATTGTCTTCACAAACACTTTCCAGTAACAGCAAGCCAAATTTAATGTCGAAAATAATAATATATGCGAGAAAACCAACATCACACATAGAATGACATATAAAGAAAATGTCACCGTGATTCCTTGACATCCTCAGTTCCACATCAGTATAAAAAAAATGAAATTCTTCCAGTTCTGCAGCTCTTTCTCAGTGTTAAAGTTTTATGGTGACCAAGATCTTCCGCTTTTTTTCTGAAATTTTCTTTCACTTTTCTCCAATGTGTGTTTATGCTAAAGTGCCTTTCAAAACTGCAGCTGTCAGGTACATTGTGTTGTTTACACTGGAGCAAAACAATCGTTAGTGTCTGGGTAAGCAGCACTAGGGTTGCACTCTACCAGACAATCAACACGTCACGCCAGAGCTTAGTAGCAGAAAATCAGGGTGACAGGGGGAACGTTTTGCCATCAGCTCTACAGCTTATTGCCATCCTGTTGTCCCTTCTCTAAAAAGCCTCTTTAGTCGTGTGCCCTCTAGCCATGCATGCTTGTTCCTGGTTTTTGCCTCATTAAGTTGGTCACCACATTTCTTTGTCCCCAGTGTGTGTGTGTGTGTGTGTGGGTGTGTGTGTGTGTGTGTGTGTGTGTGTGTGTGTGTGTGTGTGTGTGTGTTGTTAGAACCAGCAATGTTCTTTATGTGTTTGGATGTTTAGCTAGCGTGTGAATAGGAACGATGACTGTACTTGCGTCCGTGCGTGTTTATTTTATTAATTTATTTTATTCTTTTATATAGAGGATAATAGAATAAGCACTTATGTGATTTTTTACATCCAGTCCCCATTTGTATGCGGTTTTGAAACTTGTCATCTGTTCCCACTGGCACACAATGACATACTCTTATCTTCTTCTTTGCGTTGCCTGGGTTATGTTGTGAGACCAGATCTTCTGAGGAATTCAGCAGTTGCCTGCAGGTCATCCACCGTGCAGTACAGTTTCTGCTCCAGAGGCGTGGGCTCAGGCCACACTTCCAGCCTTAGCGTCTGGAGAGTCCTGTAGTCGTGTAGGATGTGGGCCGTATCCTGTTCTTCTTCTCCACAGGGGCACATAGCAGATAATGGACAACAGGGTCTGGTGCTGGATGTCCCGCCTGTGAAGGGAAGTATGTGCAGTTCTGAGCATCCGCTCTACACCTCTGCTTCCCAGGGATAGTGAAACTGCAACCTCTTGTTTGGCTTGCCAGGCAAGAGGGGTACCCTTCAGAAGGGTGCTGCATAGCCTCTCCTATCGCAACTTTCCACAGCAGGCACCTACTCGTTGGTGTCCCCTGTTTTCGCAAAGACCTGCTGTGGGGAGACCGAGCGCCTGTCGGGATAACCAGGTAGGGTAGGTGGAGCCCGTTTTGCTGACAATATCCACCTAGGAGAGCGGAAAACTCTGATTTCAAACCCATGCATGGAGAAGGAAAACTCGAAGAACACCCAGGAGGAAACCCTGTCATGCGCCAAAGGAGCTGAAATCAGAGGTGTCGGGCCGTCAGGCGCTCCAACCAAAACACGACACCAAGTATTATAGCCTTTAATGATGTTTGGAGGCCTACTCTCATGAAAAGTGGAACAGGATTTTAATGTGTGCGCAAGATGTTCTGCATTCGTTCGCACACAGGCCTTGGTTCATAGTCTCATCCAAGGACTTTTGGGGAGAGTGGAGTCTGCACTGATGTTAACTCCAGGGGAAAATATCTGTTTGAACGAGAATTGAACCGAGGGTTGTCAGATTGCGAGCAAAGTGTTCTAACCACCAAGCTGTCATATGTCTGTGTGCGCGCGCACGCGCGCACGCGCGCGCGTGTGTGTATGTGTGTGTGTGTGTGTGAAGGCAGCGGGATATGTGTGCGTGTGTCTGTGTATTGTAGTTTAGTGTAATGTAGTGTAGTGTAGTGTAGTGTTGTGTAGTGTACTGTAGTGTAGTGTTAGCACCAGAAGATTTATATTAGTTTGTATGTCTAGCCAGCCAGTGAATAGGAACGATGAGGGGGGTGGGGAGGGGGAAGATGGGAGTGCGTGTGTGCGCGCGTGTGTGTGTGTGAGAGAAAGAGAGAGAGAGGCTGTGTGTGTGTGTGTGTGTGTGTGTGTGTGTGTGTGTGTGTGTGTGTGTGTGTGTGTGTGTGTGTGTGTGTGTGTGTGTGTAAATGTGTCCATGCATGCGCGCGAGTGTATGTGGGTTTGTGTGTGTGTATGTGTGTGTGTCTGTGTGTACAAAACCATTCAGATCCATCAGAGATTGTCTAGGCTGTGCAAAGTACTAAGCAGTGTGTGGCTGAACACCACCACAACTCTATAGCCTACCTCCAGTCAAGCATTCAGTCACGCCATGGGCTGGACAGGGCACAGCAGGGACAGAGTGAAACCTGGACACAGGAGGCTAGCACAGGCTACCCCTTCTCTACCTCTGTCCATCTCTACGTCTGCCTCCCTTCACCATTATAATATGTTAATTCGGGGTTCATATTTCGTCCAATTGCTTGGGAGTAGTTTTTACTGCTGACCAGATTGGTAAGCTTGATGTCAAGACCAGCTGATTTCTCTTCTATGAAACAGTTTTCCTTAGCAATGTGCATTCGAGAATGACTGTCCATTCTCTTGCTGATCTTCAGGTTTAAAAAAAAAACCACTGGGTCTAAGACATGTCAACATTTTGTTCATCATAATTACAACAATCGATTGCCAGAATAGATTAAGTGGAGAAAAAAGTGTTCATTAAGATTCCTAATACAGGTACAGAGTGTGGAAGAGTTTAATCTTCAGCAGGTGCATATGCCAAACTATTCTTCTCATTTCATACCACTTTAAATCACGGCAGATTTTTTCGCCTGAAATTCGGGCTGCTCTCTCCCGGGAGAGCACGTCCCCATAGGAGCAGCGCCACCTTTTATTTACGTTTTCCTGTCTGGAACTGTATTTGTTTCCCCTATCAGAGTTCTACAGAATGTTGTCAGGGACAACTCTCTTGTTGCCGTGGGTTCTTTTGCATGCGCTAAACAATGTTATGTAAAACACGAGACCTCGAGACCCCCGGGCCACCACACTTAGACTAATATATGGGGGAGGGGGGGGGGGGGCGGGGAGTTTTGGGCCCAAACGGGGATCAAACCACCGCGCACTTTCGACCCGGACTTTCGCTTTCTAGGCAAGCTCGTTACCTCTAGACCACCGATCTACCAATACACGTGCTCACTACACACATACAATTGGTGCAAGAGGCAAAACAGAGGAAAGCAAACTGACACAAAACATCTGACTCAATGATGACAGGATACCAGAAGAAATCACTACAAATATTTGCAAGATCAGATGATCAAAAACAAGCTATGTTGGGGTTTATTAACTTTTTTCAAGTTTTCACGAAAAAACCCAATAACAACACGTGTTGGAAATATGTCCACCACGGAAAGATATATGTCGGCTTACAATTTTGCTTTGTGTGATGTCTTCTGAATGGTCCATTAGCTGTTTAGTCATGTGTTACTTCTACCACCCTGAAAATAGATGCTGTGCAATGAAGTAAGACAATTGTGTTAGACCTACTAAAAGATTGGTTATCCCCCGTGGGAATGCCGGGGACCTTTTAAGTATAAATAGCATCCCGCCTTCTGCAAATTCTGTGCTAGGAATTCCCTCTTTTCTATCCATCTCTTTGTTTCTGCCTTGTTCATTTTCTTCCTGTCACCTCCTGCATGTCTACTTTCTGCCTTCTTGGCCCATTCCCCCGTCTTTTTTTTTAACAGAAAGACTTAAAAGATGATTTTTATCTCCCATGCCGAACTCGGATGTGCTGGGCTTGACTTGTCAAGCACTTAACTGCAATGCAACACATTTTCGTTCATTTAACAGACAACAATAGTTGTTGTCTGAGCGTTCGATCAAGAAGAATAGTAAGAACATAACTGGCCATGTTTTTTTTCTCTGTAATTGAACTCCCTTCACTCACTGTGATACCAGGAGAACAGTGTGTGTGTGTGTGTGTGTGTGTGTGTGTGTGTGTGCGTCTGCGTGCGTGCGTTCATGCGTGCGTGCGTAAGTGTGTTCGTGCGTGCGTGCATACGAGTGTGTGTGTGTGTGCATGTTTGTGTGTGTGTGCATGTGTGTGTGTGTGTATTTTGTGTTTCTTTGTTTTTGCAGGTTATTTGAAGCAAGATAAAGTCAAATTTAATTCGTGAGTCAAATTCTGATCACTCCAGGTATGATTCACCAAGATATTGAAAACAGTGTTGTCCATAATCTAGGTGTCACTTTGCTTTGACTGCGTGTCGATATATTTGATAAATTTGCTTTTCGAGATTTATTTCATAAGTAAGGGTTCATAAACATATTTATACTCTCATTTCGTGTTGCTAAATTCTTATTGAACATAAACATAAATTCAAACACAAACTTCAAGTACGCATGCAAGTTCAGCTTTGACTGGCTGAAATCCATTTACCAGATCAAATAACAAAAATACACTTTTTTTCTCCCCTTCAAGGTTACTGCCAATGGTATTGATCAAGATCGCAGGCATATCATCGTGGGAATATATACTCCACCCCCCTCATCATCGACCCCCTTAACCCTCCACCTTCCACCCCCTTAACCGTCCAGCCCAACCTATCGGGAATATATTCATCATCCTGAAGAAACTGTGGTTGGTCCGACTCTTTCTTTAAGGCCCATTACTTCACCGTCTTACTCGTGTGGAACTTCTGCCATCCTGAAGCTATGGTGTGATTTAAAAGGAGACAAACCTGTGGGGCTATTTGTTGGAGATTGAATATTACTAGACTGCTTATTGCTTTCTTTACTTCTTTCTTTCTTTCTTTTTGTCCGTCTTCCTTTTTTCTTTCTATCTATCTTTCTTTTTTTTCTTTCTTTCCACCCTTCCTTCCTTTTTATCAGTCTGACTTTCATTTCTTCTTTCGTTAATTGTATATTTCTGTTTTAGTTGGGTTTTTTGGGCAATAACATCAAATAGAAAAGTGCAGATTGATTCCTGAGTCCAATATTTATCTGTCTGGATGCAGGAGTGATTAGTCAAAAGACAGAAACCAGCTATTTCCACGACACCAGGCATCCTTTAGTGTTGTCAATGGAGTGCAGGATGTCCCCGGTGGGGATCCAGGGAACCTGTCAGCAGAAATAGCATTCCAACTTCTGGAAATCCTGCTCTAGAAATCCCCTCTGATCTATCCATCTCTGTGTTTCTGGTCTGCCTTCTACCTTGCCTTCACGTCACCTCCTTGTTGTCCATTGTCTGCCTTCTACCTTGCCTTCACGTCACCTCCTTGTTGTCCATTGTCTGCCTTCTACCTTGCCTTCACGTCACCTCCTTGTTGTCCATTGTCTGCCTTCTACCTTGCCTTCACGTCACCTCCTTGTTGTCCTTTGTCTGCCTTCTACCTTGCCTTCACGTCACCTCCTTGTTGTCCTTTGTCTGCCTTCTACCTTGCCTTCACGTCACCTCCTTGTTGTCCTTTGTCTGCCTTCTACCTTGCCTTCACGTCACCTCCTTGTTGTCCTTTGTCTGCCTTCTACCTTGCCTTCACGTCACCTCCTTGTTGTCCATTGTCTGCCTTCTACCTTGCCTTCACGTCACCTCCTTGTTGTCCATTGTCTGCCTTCTACCTTGCCTTCACGTCACCTCCTTGTTGTCCATTGTCTGCCTTCTACCTTGCCTTCACGTCACCTCCTTGTTGTCCATTGTCTGCCTTCTACCTTGCCTTCACGTCACCTCCTTGTTGTCCATTGTCTGCCTTCTATCTTGCCTTCACGTCACCTCCTTGTTGTCCATTGTCTGCCTTCTACCTTGCCTTCACGTCACCTCCTTGTTGTCCATTGTCTGCCTTCTTGCTCCGTCTCTCCTGCTGGTTTTGTTAGACTTCAAAGTAACAAGTCTCTCCTGCTGTTTTTGTTAGACTTCAAAGTAACAAGTCTCTCCTGCTGTTTTTGTTAGACTTCAAAGTAACAAGTCTCTCCTGCTGTTTTTGTGAGACTTCAAAGTAACAAGTCTCTCCTGCTGGTTTTGTAAGACTTCAAAGTAACAAGTCTCTCCTGCTGTTTTTGTTAGACTTCAAAGTAACAAGTCTCTCCTGCTGTTTTTGTGAGACTTCAAAGTAACAAGTCTCTCCTGCTGGTTTTGTAAGACTTCAAAGTAACAAGTCTCTCCTGCTGGTTTTGTGAGACTTCAAAGTAACAAGTCTCTCCTGCTGCTTTTGTTAGACTTCAAAGTAACAAGTCTCTCCTGCTGCTTTTGTTAGACTTCAAAGTAACAAGTCTCTCCTGCTGTTTTTGTTAGACTTCAAAGTAACAAGTCTCTCCTACTGTTTTTGTTAGACTTCAAAGTAACAAGTCTCTCCTGCTGTTTTTGTTAGACTTCAAAGTAACAAGTCTCTCCTACTCTTGGCCTAACTTGTCAGGCGCTTAACGGCAGCGCAACGCATTTTCGCTCATATTATAGACAACAGTCGTTGCTGTCTGAGCGTTTAAGTAAAAAGAAAAGAGTACATGGAGAAACAATAGGCTTTTTTTTCTATGTTGCACCTGTGCTCTTAATTCTGGGGCTAGGAACATTGTTTCCTTCAATACAGCAGGCATATCACCCTGGCAAAGGCAGAAGAACACAATATGTAAGCTCTCCGTTGGCTGGACACTCGCCGGGAATCACATCATTTCAGGGGAGAGGTGGGAAGCCTAGAGGCCAAAGGTTTGCACTTGTGATCTGATAGCCTTCGATCAAGCCATACACTTGCTTTATGGACTTTTACCCTGGAGTTAATTAACGCTAGTACTTACTCCACACCCGGAAAATGCAAACGCGCTCAGAACATTTTAAGCACACTTATAAAACGCATTCCCCTTTTGCGAAGAGTAGGCCATTTCATGCTGGCAGAAACAAATGACAAAATTTACAAAAAACACATGCACACAAATGTCATGTTTAGACATCATCCCCAAAGTCAAAGTACGGCTAACTTCGTGGTGAGTAAAAACAATCACATGCACACACAAATCTCACCATTGGGTGAATCTGAGAGCTTTAGCAGAGGAACGAAAACAACCAACAACAACCAAGCCCATCATGTCTAAGATCAGAGAACCCAGACAAGACCACGTTTCTCTGCAGGCCCTCATATTGACCAGGGGCACATACATGGTCATATGTCTTGGAAAGCAGTCTACCCCGGAAACATATCTGTCAGCCTGAAATCGTGCTTGGTCTGACGGGTTGCCCATGGTCCATTAGCTGTTTACTCATGTGCTGCTGCTGCTGCTGCTGCTGCTGCTGCTGCTGCTGCTAATGCTGCTGCTGCTGCTACTGCTACTAGCCTGGAAATAGGGTGTGAACTGAAGGGAGACAAACCTGTTTATGAGGGGCTTCAGTTTCGTCCCCTACTGCACAGAGGAGACGTGCAAGTTTTAGTGGTTGTGGTGGTGGTGTTATTTCTTTCTTTTCTTTTTTGTTGTTGTTTGTTTGTTTCTTTCTTTTTTTCTGTCGTTCTGTAGTATTTCTGTCTTTCTTTCTTTCTTGTTTTCCCTTCTTCTTTTCGTGCTTTATTCCTGTCTTTCTTTCTTTCTGTTTGTTTGTTCTTTCTTTCTGTGTTTCATTTTTCCCTTCTTCCTTTTGTTCTTTATACGGTTCTCCTCTATTGTATTCATGTCTTTATTTACTATTTCTTACTCATTCATTTATTCGTTTTTCGAGTTACGTATCTATTTATTTATGTGGGTATCAATTTGGTCAAACATGTCCAACCTTAAAGAGCAAAATAGAGTAGAAGATAGAGAAACGGAAAGAAAAAAGACAATAAGATAGAGAGAAACAGCGACAACAAATAGAGAGAGAAATCAAGACAGAGACGCAATGACAGACAGACAGATAAAGGAAGCAGTACAGAGCTAGTTTGAGATGTTAGTATGTATGTGATACACAAGCATATACATCTGATCGTTTTATTCTGACTCGCTGACTGGTACATTAGGATAACCACCCAGCTGCAACAAACCAAAAGAGCATCACCCCGATCCCCGCTCTGTACCAGTTTGGTTCCAGCCATCCATCTACCATTTGTCTGTCTGTCTGTTCGTCTTTAACCCTGTCTGCCTCTCTGTTCATCAGCCTGTCCTGCCAAACGATTCATGTCTTGTCTACTGTCTCTTTGTCTATTCCCATCTCTTCTTCACAGTAAAAACAAGAACTTGGGAGTACAGATCTTTGATACTGAAACTCCGGACCAGTCTCCAGTCAACATCTTCAGCAGAACAGCTCACAGTCTAAACATTATAAACTTACAGCTTAGCAAACCCGCAGGCTTTTCCACAGTAAACTGATCTCCATTATATTTCTGCTGGGATGCAAGCGACCATCAATAGCTCATCATTGTTCCTGGAAGTGAGAGAAATCAACCATAGAAGCAGAACAGCCAGAAAGCAAACAACAGGGTGAAACCAGCACGGTGCCAGAGATCAGCAGTGACAGTCGGCTGTTGGAAGGCCGGTGTGGAGGTCCTCACTGCAGACTAAGCCTGGCCCCGGAGCTCTACAGATAGCTGTCACCAGTGAGGGGCTTAGTAGGTTGTGTCCTGTGTTTGTTGGAAGCCCCCCACCCCCACCCCCACCCCCGCCAAACAAAGGCGCCACTGAAAAGACTAAAGCAGCACCAGCAGTATGGCAGGGCCCTTCTGGCTGGTGGGTGGACGTGGTCTTAGTGCAGTCTTACAGTAATAAGCTGCCAGTGAACCTTTAGCTAGGTAAAGGAAAAGGTAAAGGTGTTCCATAACCTATGTGGACATGAATAAGCGATGCATCAGACACCTCAGCTTCTCTAGGGGCCAGCATATTGAGGGTGGTGCCCATCTCCTCTCCCTCGCTGCTTTACCTTCCCTGACCCTAAAGAGGGCGGGTACCCAATTACAACTGGGGGAACTGTACTGAGGCCAAGGCGCGCAAATGGTCACCCATCCAAGCAGTAAACATGCTCGATGCTGCTTAACCTTGGCTGGAAAAAAGCGAGTTCTCTGATCACTACGCTATCCCGTGCCCTAGCTAGGACAAATGACAAAACTTGCCTGAGCATAGTGATATGGTCGTGAGGTTGGAACAAACTGTTAGGGAATATCAGAACAAGAGCACCAACACAGAAGACGCGCCTTTGCTTGCTGTTTGTTGGTTTGAACAAATGTTTATTGATGAAAGTGCTCTTTTTTGTTTTCTTTTAATAAAGTGCTCAAATTGTTAAGAGTCCAACGTTTAACCCAGTCCACAGCATGTCAATATGATGTGAAAATAGAAACTTCAATGTGGAACAGCCCAGGATTTGATCTCACTGCTTCAGAATGCGCAGAACTCCCATCAATCTGCATTGAAGTTCTCTATCTGCAAGCTTAAGGGTAAGAATCAGCAATAAATACAGTGAGCCCTGTGATGTCTCTTTTCCTGTACAAGATTGTCGTGAGTTAGGCTGGGTTTCGCTCGGGTATGATTGCGTTGTATTGGATTGAGCTACAACTAGGTTGGGTTGGGTTTTATGATAAAAATTGTAATTATATAGAATTTCTACAGCGCTGAATCTTTTAAAGCAAACAAATCAAAGCGCCTGCATTCAATTCATTCACGCGCATGTGGCCAGTCACGAAGAAGATTGACAGTTTTTGAGTCTTCACACACGCACGTACGTACACACACACATACAGTAAGGTAATGGAGATCGATGAGGCTTATTGAAAGTATGGATGGATGTAAGATGGATGTAAGATAATGGAGATCGATGAGGCTTATTGAAAGTAGGGATGGATGTAAGATGGGTGTAAGGTAATGCAGATAGATGAGGCTTATTGAAAGTAGAGATGGATGTAATATGTAAAGATAAGAGAAGATCCCAGGTAGAAAAAAACAGGTGTGTACATATATATGCATATATTTGTGCCCATCTGTGTGCATATGTAAATAGTGTGTATGTGTGTGTGTGCGCGCGTGTGTGCGTGTATGTGTGCGTACATGCGTGCGTGTGTGTATGTGCGTGCGTGTGTGTATATGTGTGTGTGCGCGACATATTATACGCAGAGTTTAGAACAGACTGTGAGATTCAGGGTGGTAATATGGAATGATGGAGAATAGGAACAGAGGGGGAGAAAGAGGAGAGAGAGAGAGAGTGTGGCGCTGGACCTGCGGCCCGGTCTTCATCACGGAAAGTGCTGTGCTCTGTGAAGCCAGGCTGTTCAGCGGATGGGAATCATCTGCTTCTGTATGTCGTTAGCTAGCCACCACACGTCTCTGTCTGTTGAGTCTGTTTGTGGCTCTACTTGTCTGTAGTCTGTTCGACTGTCGTTACTCTGTAGTAGTAGTAGTAGTAGTAGTAGTAGTAGTAGTAGTAGTAGTAGTAGTAGTAGTAGTAGTCGGTAGTGGTTGTAGTAGTAGTAGTAGTGGTAGCAGCAGCAGTAGTAGTAGTAGAAGTAGAAGTAGTAGTAGTAGTAGTAGTAGTTGGTAGTGGTAGAAGTAGTAGTAGAAGTAGTAGTAGTAGTAGTAGTAGTAGTAGTAGTAGTAGTAGTAGTAGTAGTAGTAGTAGCAGCAGCAGCAGAAGCAGCAGCAGCAGCAGCAGCAGCAGCAGTAGTAGTAGTAGTAGTAGTAGTAGTAGTAGTAGTAGTAGTAGTAGTAGTAGCAGTAGTAGTAGTAGTAGTAGTGTTGCCATTGTCTTGAACAGCATTCTGTGTTATTTTACGCTTAGTTTGTGCTTGAAACTGTAGATGTTTCTCTGTCAATCAGACTGAGTGATTGGAGGGAAATATGAGGCTGCCTTCTCTCCAGGTTGAATGACTTATGCGAGTCACATTCTCTGGCTCGGTTTACGCCAATACTAAATATGTATCACGGCAATACCATCACTAAAATGCAAGGAAGCTGAGACAACCTCATGAAAAGTGGCACTCAATTTATCAAATTACTTCACGGCACTTGGCTAGATTGTATCACAGTCCCAGCTGAGTTATCAACTAGCCATCACCGATCACTGACTCTTATGTTTTGAAATATCCATAAGCTACAACGTAAAGCTTGAGTCTGAATTGTTCACCAGACTCTGCCAATGCGATATCAAAACTGATTTTACCCAGCTATAACACTGTGCAGTTGAAATACAGATTCGCGTAGATTGAAGTAGACGCCTGCAGTCCTGGGCTA
>CM054167.1:16907800-16910300 GCA_028751875.1 Rapana venosa | reverse complement strand
CAAACTCACCACAGGCACAGAAGTGTATAGGCAAACCGAATCTTAGGTCACCATGAGACTAGAGAAACTGGGACCACCGAATCAGAGGTAATTTTTAAATTGCATGATGATCAATGACAATGAAGATGACGCAATGATGCTGTGGAGGTGCATGTACTTTGAGACTACTTGACAGGGTTGTACTCTACGCCTACTACCATAATATATCCCGGCATCAACTGGGCCCGAGAGATACAGATACCTGCAGTGTTGGTCAGACAATGTGAGCAACACTCTCAAACTCGCATCCGTAAAGTAGATGAAGCTCGACTGTGTGGTCCCAGTCTTCCCACTGAGCCCACAGCACACTCACTCTGGGTAAAAGCCAGCCGAGTCCAACAAATCCCTAGTGTTTGTTGTTTTCTAAATTTTATTTTGATTTTGGTTTTTTTTGCTTTTTATTTTGTTTTGTTTTGGTTTGGTTGTTATTTTTGTTGTTGTTTGGTTTTGCCTTTGGTTTTTGTTGTTTGATTTGTTGGTGTTGGGTTTTTTTGGTGGGGGGGGGGGGTGTTTGTTTTATTTGTTTTATTTGTTGTGCTTTTTTGGTTTTGTTTTATTTTGTTTTGTTTTGTTTTAGTTTTTTGTTTGGTTCGGTCTGGTTTGATTTGATTTGTTTTGTTTTGTTTCTATTTAAACCAAAGTTGCATTCAGATCATGAAGCACTACTACTTATTTGTTCGCTTTCTTTTTTTTCTTCGTTTTTAATGATTACATCAACACCTCTTTTCCTAGTTGTGTGTGTGTGTGTGTGTGTGTGCGCGGGCACGCGCGCGCGCGCGCGCGCCCGTGTATGGGTGTGTGTGTGTTGTTTATATGTCCTTACTTCTTGAACATACGTTTACCGCGTGTTTGTGTGCTGTTATTGTAATGTACATAGTCAATACACACTGTCACAGCCGTGTGGTGATCTAGTAGAAGCTGTCTGTGTTCCTTCTTTTTTGTTCCCCGTTCCTCGGTTTGAGCTCCGATGTTTGCGAAGGCGACCGGTCCCCCCCCACCCCCACCCCACCCCACCCCCACCCCCACCCCCACACACCGTTTGGGTAGCAGTATTCCGACTTCGGAGATGGTTCCTTAATGAAATGTATAATGACTGTTTACATTTGTCTGGGCCAGTTGTTGCTCCAGTGGGCCATCGATGTTTGGTCACATAAGCCCCCTCCTCCTCCACCATACCCCCATCCCAACACCACCCTAAGAAAACTCTGTGTTAATAATAATAATAATAATAATAATAATAATAACAACAACAACAATACTACTACTACTACTACTACTACTACTACTACTACTACTACTACTACTACTACTACTACTACTACTAATAATGATGATAATAATAGTTAGATAGCGCTATATCTTGCAAAAAAACAACAAATCAAATCGCTTGCTGTGTTGCTGATGTTTGGATTTTATCATGGTATTTGCAAGACAGTGTCTGTTTTCTTGACTTGCTTTGGGTGGTACTGGGGAAGACCTAGCACAGATGGAAAATGTCTGTAGGCAGAGAAGCTGGGGGGACGGGCTAGCTCAGTGGTCAGAGCACTCGCTTTCCCCCAGCCAATGTTAAACAGCGTTGAGCGTGGTTACCACTCGGATGGGTGACCGTTTGCGCGCTTTGGCTTTAGTACAGTTCCCCCAGTTCACCCAGCTGTAAATGGGTACCTGCCCTCTTTAGGGTCAGGGAAGGTAAAGCAGCGAGGGAGAGGAGATGGGCGCCGCCCTCAACATACTGGCCTTTAGAGAAGAGAGGTCTTTAATGCCTCGCGCCCCTATGATCACATAGGTTATTATAACACCGCCAAAGTGTTACATTGATGATGAGATAAAGTGACAGCTGAATTTGAGCTACTTTCGTGTTATATGCATACATGACTAATGTCATCATGTTGTAGACATGCATGATTGATTTCTTAATCAAATGTGTCATCAAGGTATTGCGTATGTCCCCCAACCCCAACAGCAAATTAATGTCTTCATCAAAGGTATTATCAATGGATTGCGTCTGTCCCCTACCCCTAACCCCAACCCTACTCTCCACGCGAGCCCCTTTTTCATCTTCCTCTGTTTCTTTTATTTCATGTTGTCCCACATCAAACCCCTACCATCCTTTTGTGCATAACCCTGAACGACCCTCAATGTCACCAAAATATCCCCTATTTCCCCTGAGGAAAACAGAGCGAATCAGAAACTTGGGAAAAAAGAAAGAAATAAAAATAAAGTCAGGATAAATACAAACAGATATCCATCTGTGAGAGAGAGAGAGAAGAGAGACAGAGACAAACA
The DNA here is from genome assembly GCA_028751875.1 of Rapana venosa. Classification (NCBI taxonomy): domain Eukaryota; kingdom Metazoa; phylum Mollusca; class Gastropoda; order Neogastropoda; family Muricidae; genus Rapana; species Rapana venosa. Next base: position 16,907,975 of record CM054167.1, on the reverse strand, counting down.
ATGGGAAGAGTTTTAATTTTAGTAGAGACAGGGTGTGTGCATATATGTGTGCGCGCGCGTGTATGCATGTATGCGTGCGTGCGTATTTGCGTGCGTATGTGCTCGCGTGTACGTGTGCACGTGCGCTCGCCCGTTCATCTATGTATGTGTGTGAGCGTGCGTGCGTGCGTGCATG
>CM054167.1:16885300-16900300 GCA_028751875.1 Rapana venosa | reverse complement strand
CCCCCCCCCCCACACACACACACTCACCACGCACACACACACCCAAACACGCACGCACGCACCCGACGCAGGGGACGCAACCAAGAGCAAGTGCGAAAGACAGACGAAAATCATCCCCCCAAACCGCTTCGACAGAACTACTTTCCTACTCTGAATACTACTACTGTATACTACTCTGCTTCTATTACTACTTTACTACTATCTACTACTGTACTAACTACTACTACTATACTTACTACTACTACTTTATACTGCTGTGTACTATACTATATACTGCTACTACTACATATACACACTACTCTATACTATATGGGGGCTCTATACTACTACTTATACTACAACTTTTACTACTACTACTACTACCCACTTCTACTATACTTATACTATATACTATCTACTTCTACTACTCTACTACTATACTACTTCTACTACTACTACTCTTTGCTGTACTACTACTATATACTACGGGGCTACTATACTATTTTACTATACTACTATACTGCGCTACTTTTTTATCTACTACTATACTATACTATTCTACTATCTAACTATGCTGTACTTTTTTATACTATACTTTTACTACTATACTACTATACTAACTACTACTACTATGCTGTATACTACTACTATCCTACTTCAAACTACTATACTACTATTTACACTTCAACTACTACTATACTACTACTTCTACTACTACTACTACTACTTCTACTACTACTACTACTCTACTACTATACTACTTCTTCTAATACTACTACTAACTAGTACTACTACTATAATACTACTACATCAACACTACTACTACTACTTACTACTACTAATACTACTACTGTTACTACTTACTTCTACTACTACTATCTATTAACTACTACTACTACTGCTGCTACTGCTGGCTATACTACTACTACTACTACTACTATTACTACTGACTACTACTACGGCTGCTACTACTACTACTATACTACTACTACTATACTACTATTACTACTACTACTACTACTACTGCTGCTACTACTACTACTACTACTACTACTAACTACTACTACTACTTCTACTACGATACTACTACTACTACTTACTATACTACTACTTATATATACAACTACTATCTATACTACTACTACTACTACTATACTTATACTACTACTATTACTACTAACTACTTCTATACTACTTCGACTACTACTACTACTAACTTCGACTACTAATACTACTACTCGACTATACTACGGACTACTACTAAACTTACTACCACATACTACTGCTACTACTACTACTACTAATACTTCTACTACTACAACTACTACTACTACTACTTACTACTACTACTACTACTGCAACTTACTTACTTACTACTACTACTACTACTACTACTACTACTATTACCTACTACTACTGGCTATACTACTACTACTACTCTACTACTTCTACTACTACTACTACTACTTCTACTACTATACTACTATTACTACTACTATACTTTCTACTTACTACTATACTCTATACTTCTATATACTACTATACCTACTATATACTACTACTTAGACTACTTCTACTACTACTCTACTACTTCTACTACTACTTAGACTACTACTACTACTATTGACTACTATACTTACTACTTCGACTATATACGAACTACTACTACTAACTACTACAGCCTACTACTACTACCTACTACTAATACTACCACTACTATACTACTACTATACTTACTACTACTACTATTCTTCTACTAATGCAAACTACTTCTACTACTACTACTACTAATACTACTACTACTATTACTTACTACTACTGCTATCTACTATCTACTACAATACTACTACTATACTACTACTATTTACTACTACTACTGCTACTACTACTGCTACTACTATACTATTACTACTACTACTTCTACTCTCTGCTGCTGCTGATGCTCCTCTCCGCCTCCTTCTCCTTCTCCTCCTTCTCTTCCCTCTACTTCTCTTCCTCCTCCCCCACTTCTCATCATTCTCGCCCTCCTCTCCTCCTCCTCTTACACCTCTTTCCCTCCTTCCTCCTCCTACTAATACTACTATACTACCCCTACTTGATAATAAGTATGTGTCATGGACAGTGGATCGCTACCTTTAAGGTCGCAGAGTGACCAACGGGAAGAAGAAAGAGCATTCCCATTATTAGGGTGGTAAGCAACACAGCTGGTGGTGAGTGGGAACTGTGGGGGGAGGTAGGGGGAGGGGGGCTGTAACCGTCGCTGTTTCATCGAAACTATCACCCCCCACTCCAGGTAATTGAATGAAAGAATCGTCATATTTTGGTATCGTCTCGTTAGCAAAAAAAAATATGAAGTTAGGCTGTTGAACACGGCAGGGCACGAGTGTTCGATATTTGTACAGACTTTTCAGATAAAGTAAATACACCCGGGTCTCTTTGATGACTAAGTCAAACCTGAAAACATGCCGGGGGCTAGGGAGACCATGGTAAACACGATTGATCACCACACACTAACACACCGTGCACGCGCGCACACTTCACACACACACGCACGTGCGGGCGCGGGGAAAGATGAGGAGGAGAATGAGGAGGTGAGAGAGAGATTTGACACGACAATGAGACGAGGCATACAATTAAAAAAAAAAGACGATTTGTTTATATTATTGGTTTTTATGTCGTAATTTTCATTGTCAATCTGTCAATTTTCTCTTGATGGAGGAATACGACGAGAAGATGAACAAGAAGAAAAAGGAAAGAAGAAGAAGAGAACAACAACAAACAAGAACAACAAGAAGAGCAAACAAGAACAACAGACAGGGAAAAAACCAGCAACAACCACAAACAACATACAAAATACAATTATTCATATAAGCAAGATACAACAACACAAAGAAGAGGGATTAAACAACAGGGTTGAAGACGTAAGTTAAAGAAAAAAGAGTAAAAACAAACCAAAACCAAAAACAAAAAACCAAAGATGAAAAAGTAGGCCAAAGTAGAGATGTCTTTGGAAGGGGAATGGGGAAAAATAAAGAGTGGGTGGCCTATAACTTTATTTGGACGTTTATGTGTCTATTGCGTTGGGTGTAGGAGGGGGTGCGGGGGATATGAGAGGGGGATAGGGGAGTTGGGCTGGGTATGTGAGGTGGAGTGGTCGGGTCAGTGAGTGGGAGGGGGTGGGGGTGGGGTTGGGGAGCGTGGGTGCACAAAGATGTATGCCTGGGTAGGCTGGTATCGTCGTTAAGACCGGCTGGATCGATTGCTGGGGGGCAAAGGTCTTCACGCAGTAGGGGATGGGTCGGAAGACAACGAAGAAGAAGAAGAACAGGGGCGGAGCACGGAAGAAGAAGCAAGACGACAAGAGGCCAGAGGAAGCGAGGGAGGCGGCGGGCGGCGGAGAGCACTTGGAGGAGGCGGCAAAGGAAGAAGACTCTGGAGAAGACGAGCAGAAGAAAGAAGACAGCAAGGAGGTTTGAGGCGGAGGAGTGCGGAGGAGGAGGCGGAGGAGGCGTGACGGAGGAGGAGGGAGGAGGAGGAGGAGGCGGAGGCGGGAGGCGGAGGAGTAGGAGGCGGCGGCAGGCGGCGGAGATTTGAGGAGGCGGGGGGAGGAGTAGAGGAGGAGGAGGACGGAGGACGCGATTGGGGCAGGGGAAAGGACGACGACGACGACAAGAAGAAGAAGAAGCTAGAAGACGAAGACAGAAAGAGGAGGAGGCAGGAGGAGGAGGACGGAGCGGAGGCTGCAGGGCGGCGGAGGAGGCTGCGGCGGCGGCGGAGGAGGCGGAGGGGCTGAAGATGACAGCCGCTGGAACAGACGAGGGGGAGGAGGCGACATCAGAAGCCGCCGTCGGAGACGACGAAGCAGACAGTAAGCAGAAACAGCGCCGCAGCGCAGCAGCAGGACTCCTCTCCCCGTTTCTCTTTCTCTCCTAACCTATACCTCCTACTCCTACTCCTCCTCCTAAACCTCATTCTTCCTCCTCTCACTTCTCCTCCATCACCTTCCTCCTCCTCCTCCTCCTCAATTGTCATCTTGTTCTTTATCCAATCTCCTCCTCTATCCACTATTGTTGTTATGTTTTGTACTCAGTGCCTTTATTCTCCCCCCCCTTCCACGATACGAGTTTTGTTAGTGATTGCTGTTTTCCTATACTGTCTGAAAAACTTCATGAGCTCTTCCAAGTCGTTTGGCCGCATGAGACACTTCACAAGACTTCAAAAAATGCATCCATCATACATCTATACAAGAAACAGAGGAAACCGCCAGGCCTGTGACAACCACCGAGGAATATCCCTGTGACTGTCATCGCAGGCAAGGTCCTGGCCAGAGTACTGCTGAAACCGGCTCATGTCCATCTTGGAGCAAGACTTCTTCCAGAGAGTCAATGTGGCTCCGGAAGATTCGCGAGACGGATCGACATGATGTTTGCTGCCAGGCAGCTCAAGAGAAGTGTCAGGAACAATACCACTGACCTCTACCCCCCTTGCTGATCTGACCAAGGCCTTCGATTACTGTTGCAGGAAAGTGTCTATGGAGAACCATGGCGAAGTCGGCTGCCCAAGAAATTCATCGCCATCGTTACGAACAATGTCATGATGGTATGCTAGCCAGAGTACAAGGGACAAAAAAAATCGGAGAGCATTCTAAGACCGTACATCCTTCCCTTCTGAGAGATATGAGAGAGACACCTTTTATAAATCAGTGTGTGAACTGTGTGAGGTGTGTGTGTGTATGAACACACTCCGCTTACTGCTACTCTGTCTCCCTCGGCAACATCAGATATGACGAGAGGGGATAAGATGGCGTTCAGAGATACGGAAGTTGGTGTCAGGATCAGGGTACAGGTATGTGGATACTTTTCAATCATCAGGAGACGCCCTCAATGCTGCTTCTGATGCCGACATGCAAGACAGTTGTGACAAGTTCTTCTGATGCTTTCGACAACTTTTGGTTGAACAATAGTTACCAAGTAGACTGAGGTAATGACCAACGAGCCCCAGGGAAGCCCTACGTTGAACAAACATTGTCCGTTAATGGACATAGACTCAAAGCAGAGGACAAATTTATTATTCGGCTGTTCCTCTCCACAGTAAAGCCATTGAGGATGAGGTCAACACCCAGAGTCGCAAGGCAGCGCTGCCTTTGGCAGATCACGTTGGGCGGAGTGTTCCAAATAGTGAACGTGAGGGACAGGAGTGGTATCTTAAAGAACCAGATCAAGGTATGCAAAAGGGTAGTGTCACCACCTCCTCTTGGCTTAGGAGTCATGGACAGTCTACCAAACGCCATGCTTAAAAAGCTGAACACTTCCACACCACCTGTTTGAGAAACACTGTTTGGCATCACAGTGGCAGGACAAGATCCCAGACACTGTGGTGCCACTAGAGCAAAAACTTCCCAGGCATCCACCCCCATCCTGATGCAGACCCAGCTTCGCAGGGCACGGCCATGTATTTTGCATGCAGACCATCTGCTCCCCAAGAAACTTCTGTTTGGCGGAACTCCAGCACTTGAAAAGCGCTCCAAGGGAGGCCAGAAGAAACGCTTCAAGGACACCCTGAAAGCCTCACTGAAAGCCTTCAACATTGAGATAAAAACTCATGGGTGCAGGCGCAATGGAGAGGCCACAGTGGCGAGCAGTGTACGCAGTGGCGCCAAGGGCCCACGAAGCAAACAGAAATTGCGACAGTGAGCAACGCAGGCAAGACAGAAAGATAGAGCCTCCAAGGCTCCAAAAGCAGCCACTATACCTTGTCCATGATGCTCAAGAACTTTTCAAGCACGGATTGGCCAAATAAGTCATCTTCGCACCCACAGAAATGGACCCTCCCAATCCCAGGATGAATAGACGGTCATCATCGATCCCGATGGACGAAGAAGAAGAAGAAGACTACAGCTCCAAGATTCACCAATGGGGACTTTTTTTTGCGTACGCGAGCGTTTTTGTCTGCCATTATGGTAGCGGCACTCTGACTTCGGAGATGATGATTAAACACATCGCCAGTGTAGGCTGCATGCTTTTGAAAACAATGTCATTTTCCCCTACCTGCTCGTAATGGCTTACATTTCCCGAAAGGCGTAACTGGTTTTAACGTGTGTACTAGCTTTTTTTGCGTGCGCTTTCACACAGGATCTCAAACCCGTGGTGTCAGATCGCGAGCGCAACGATTTAACCACTAGGCCTCCTCCTCCCCTTCCAAGTTTACACTAATCAAAAGAAGGTAGATAGAGTTTTAGAACATCGATTCCGTGCCTTAGATTTGTTAGCACAAATACCCATGAGAGAATTCTGGAATTTGTCGGTATATGATGGTAAGACCTTCACACTTGGGCTTCAACTGTCTTTCATAACATGTTGGAGAAGTGTGTGAAGAAAAACCCAGTACAAACTAGAATGCAACGTGCACAACATGGACGATAATATAAAGGAAACGCCGCAGGAATTCAGGTGTTCTTAAATAAGTGACACCAAAAAGGTGTTGTTTAAATGGGGATAAAGCGCTTTGCGCGCGCTCGCTCGCACCACACACACACACAAACAACACACACCACACACACATACACACACCACACACAACTCTCATAGACACAACACGGCACAAATCATACACATCAAACACAGTGAGAGATAGACACAAACACACACTCACTCACTCCTAGTTTGACAAAAAAAAATCGAACTGATGTCAAAGTCCTCGGATGGAACTATAAACGAGGCCCGTGGCGAACGCATGCAGAACATCTTTCGGCTTACGTTTAAATCTGGTCCAATTTCGAAAAGAGTAGGCCTTGTGTGCGGTGGGGAACAGATGACAAATTACAAAACCGCATACACACGGGGACTAAATGTAAAAAAAGCACATGAGTGCTTATTCAATATCCTCGATATATTTAAAAAAAGTCACACACACACACACGGCCACACACCACACACACACACACACAACACACACCACACCCACAACACACACACACACACACAACATACAACCACACACACACACACCACACTCACACACACGAGCGCGCGCGCGCGCCTACGTGTTATTTGTGCTATTTGGATGTGAAAAACGGGCTTTCGCGGAAGTGGGGCTGGTAAAATAAATCACAGATTTCTCACATTGACGGGAAAGGACAATTATCTTTAAAAAAATATTGAAGAGGATGTCAGATAGCAGACGTCCTTGGTGTACTCCAATTGTTGTTTTCGAAACCATTCTCCAATGTTGTCGAAGTAGATTTCGCTGGTTGCCTTGTTATAGAGGCGTTCTTTGATTCTGGTCAGGTTGGCATTGATGTTATACAGCCTCATGGTTGCCAACAAAGCTGCATGCCGAACACGTCAAATGCCTTCTTAAAGTCTACAAAGACCAGTAAAGATCGTGCTTGTGGTACACGTGTGCCTCACAAAACATTCTAAGATACTGTAAAATTTGTCTAGTTGTACTCCGTCCTGCTATGAAACCTGCCTGTTCTTTTTGTAAATGATCTACTCAGCTTGAGGCTTAAGTATTTTCAGGAGGATTCTTAGGAATATTTTAGTGTAATGACTGATCAGGCTGATGGTATGGTAGATAAGGCAGAGCTGTAAGTTGCGTTGTTTCCGGAGAATGATAATCAGAAACCATATCCAGGGTGATGGCTACTCGTCTGTCCGCCAGATCTTATGCCAGATGAAGAGGAACCACTTTTATCATGGGGCCTCTCCCCCTGTCTGACCAGTCTGATGGAATGTTGTCACACTCCTGTTGACTTCCCTTTCTTGATTTTAACTGCCACTTCAACTTTTTCAGTAAGATTGGATAGCTGTACAATTCAGGGGACCAGTCTCTCGCCCTCTTTCTGTAGGGGGACACAATGTTCTTTCAGTCAGACATTTTCCTACTGTGTCTTGGATGGTAGTTGTTCTCCATCGTTTTGAGCTTTCCAGGTATTTCACAAGCTGGTAGGCATTCTTGCAGTTGTTATTCAGCAGGTTTACTTCAATGTCTTAACATTGTTCTTCAATCTGTGTCTTCTTCGCTTTCCTTATGTCTTTTCTAACTTGCTGGTTAGCTCCTATGTATTGTTGTGCACCTTCAGCCTCACATACACACATACAACTATGTACACGTACATGTGTGGTCGATTCCCATGCAGTTGCTGGTGAACTGTGTGCTTCATCACGGAAATGCATTCTCGTCCGTCATTGCAAGCTTTAGACACGAGGGAGCAATAACAGTGCAGCGGTGCACAGTGCAGAACATTGCACTACACCACACTGCACTGCTTTCGTACATGCCTGCCTGAGGTGTTCATCTTAAGTGAACCTGAAAGCGTGGGAGTAGAGGAAGCTGGTTTCAAAATCTCCAGTGGTTTCCCCAAGGGTCTACTAGACTACAGGATAGGTGAGATGAGATGAGGAGGAAAGTGGGGGTGATTGCTTCCACAGTGGTTTAATTCTGGAAATATCTTTTGGGTTGTTGTTCATTTTTGTCTCTTAGGAAACATTTATCAGTGAACATATTATGGTTGTGTGACTGGCTATCTGAATTATAGTTGTGTGTGTGATGTTTTGTGGTGTATATGTGCGTGTGTGAGTGTATAGTTCTGTGTGTGTGCGTGCACAGGCGCGTGTGTGTGTGTGTGTGAGAGAGTGAGATGGAGAGACCCCCCCCCGTCCCACCGCTCCGAGAGAGGAAGATGAAGAGAGAGAGAGGAGAGGAGAGAGAGAGTGAAGAGAGAGAGAGAGAGAGAGAGAGAGAGAGTGTGTGTGTGTGTGTGTATCTGTCTGTCTGTCTGTCTGTTCTGAGAGAGTGAAAGAGACAGACAAACAAACACACACACACATAGACAGACAGACAAACCGACAGAGAGAGAAACAGACAGACAGACAGACAGACAGACAGAATGCATGTGTGTGTGCGTTGGTGAGTGCATGCTACTGCCTTGTGCTGCTCTGAAGCACTCTTCTCACAGCACTGAAGTGTTCACCAGCACCACTAGGAGACAGGGCATGCTGCGATGGATGATCAGGAGGCATGATGCAAGCAAATAATCATTTTAGTTGATACGGATGTGTTGTGTCGTGCGTGCTGTGTCGGTGTGCTGTGCGTGCGCGTGCGTGTGTATGCATCGATGATGTGAATGTGCAAATAGATATGTGTGTTTGTTTGTTTGTGTGTGTGCGTTTTTTTTTTTTTTTTAATGATAATTGAATACCCATCCAAGTGTTTTTTTTCCATTCAGTATCCGTGTGTATGCAGCTTTGTAAATTTTATCATCCGTTCACACAAGCACTCAGTGGCCTACTCTTCCGAAAAGCTGAACAGGTTTTATCGTGTGTGCAAATATTTTTTGGTGGCATTTTCACTCTGGATATTGATTTATATTCTCATGGAAAGGTCTTTTGTGTGATGTGGTGGGGTGTGGTGCTGGTAGTGTGTGCATGTATAGATGTGTGTGTTGTGTGTTTGTTTGTGTATGCTTGTTTGTTTGTTGTGTGGGTGTCCATGTGTGAGTGTATGTGTGTACGTGTTAGAGAGACAGACAGTCAAACAGACAGTCAGAGAGACAGACAGACAGACAGAAGAGAAGACATGGACTCGTGTGATTGATCCCTAGGCATGCTGCAAGCAAATGATCATTTTATTTGATAGTTGTGTGTATGTGTGTATCTGTCTGTGTGTGTGTATGTGTTCCGTGTGGTGTGTGTGTATGTGTGTATCTGTCTGTGTTGTGTGTATGTTCCGGGTGCGTGTGTGTGTGTGTAGTGTGGGTGTGTGTGTGTGTGTGGCCCGTGGTGTGTTTGTGTGTGTGTGCCCGTGTGTGTATGTGTCCGTGTGCCCGTGTGTGTATGTGTGTGTGTGTGTGTGTGTGTGTGTGTGTGTGTGTGTGTGTGCCCGTGTGTGTATTGTGTGGTCTGTGTTGTGCCCGTGGGTGTTGTGTGTGAGTGTGTGTGCGTGTGCGCGCTGAGGTTGTGTGTGTGCCCGTGTGTGCTGTGTGTTTTTGTGCGTGCATGAGTGCACGTGTGTGTGCGTGAGCATTCGTGCGTGCATATGTGTGCGTGCGTGGGTGCGTGTGTGTGAACGTAAAAGTAAAAGTGAAAGTAATCGCACGAATGTGTGTTTGTGAGTGCGTACACTTGATAAATCATACACTGAGGACAACTTTTGCCTTATCCATTTGTGACAGTTGCGTAACAACGCCTGGGCCTCATTGCATAAAAACATCAATCAAGTTAAAGAATCGTTAGTGTAGCATAGGAGAAAGACAGCATGCACGCTATGTGTGCTGGGCATGGTCAATTGTGACAATGGAAACCCAAAGCAGGTTTGCTTTTGATGTTTTGTTGTTGTGTTGTTGTTTTGTTCACGAGCTGGTGACAACTCTTGTTAATCACCTGTGCTTTTGGCAGCTGTTGATCTCAAGTCCCCTTGTCGCTGCAATCAAGTGTCAAGCAGCCACATGATGAGAAATTGAAATGAATATGAGGGTTTACGAATTTGAAAGCAGAGAATGTTTTTTGGTTTGTATCCTTTCAGGTTTTCTTTATCAGTGTGATTTTGTGTTGGTGTGTGTGTGTGTGTGTGGGGTGGGGGGTGGGGGGGGGGGGGGGTTGAGGGGTGGTGTGGTGTTTGTGGGGGAGAGGATTTGTGGTGTGTTTTGTGTGTGTATGTGAGTGAGTGTGTGTGTGTAGGTGTGTGTGTCGGGTGAGATGTTTGTGTTTGTGTGTGTGTGTGCTGAGGTTGTTCTGGGGCCCTTGTGTGTGTGTGGACTTATGCGTGGATGTGCGCGCTCGTGCAGCATGTGTGCATGCGTTGTGTGTGTGTTTGTGCGTGTTTGTTGTAGAGCGGGCATGTGCGTGCGTTTGTGTGTGTTTGTGTGTGTGTGTGTGTGTGTGTGTGCGCGATTGCACGAAGTGAAAGTGATAACACACAAATGTGTTTATCAGTGTGTTAACTGATAAATCCTGCACTGACAAAAACCCTTGCCGTATTCACTTGTGGCAGTGGAAGCAATGCCTGGGCCTCATTGTATATAAAAAAGCAATAATAAAAACAAGATTCATATCGTAATGTAGGAGAAGAACAGCATTTTTTATGTATTTATTTATTTATTTATTCTTTTATATCGAGGATAATGGAATAAGCACTCCTGTAGTTTTTTACATCCAGGTCCCGTGTGTATGCGGTTTTGTAAATTTTGTCATCTGTTTCAACCGGCACACAATGGCTTACTCTTCCGAAAAGCGGAACATGATTTAATGTGTGCACAAAATGTTCTGCATGCTTTCAAACACAGGGCCTCAGTTTATAGTCTCATCCGATGTACTATACACGTTATATATGCTGTGCGTGGTGAATTGTGACAATGGAAACCCAAAGCAGGTTTGCTTTTGATGTTTTGTTGTTGTTTTGGGGTTTTTTCACGAGCTGGTGACAACTTTTGTTAATCACCTGTGCTTTCGGCAGCTGTTGATCTCAAGTCCCCTTGTCACTGCAATCAAGTGTCAAGCAACCACATGATGGGAAATTGAATGAAATGAGGGATCACGAATTTGAAAGCAGCGAATGTTTTGGTGTGTTTCTTTCAGGTTTTCTTTGTCAGTGTGAAATTGTGTTGTGTGTGTGTGTGTGTGTGTGTGTGTGTGTGTGGTGGGGGGGGTGATGGTTGTGAATGTGTGGTGTGGGGGGAGGGAGGATTGTGTGTGTGTTTTTGTGTGTGTGAGTGAGTGTGTGTGTATGTGTGGGTGTCGGGTGAGTGTGTGTGTTTGTGTGTGTGTGTGTGCTGAGGTTGTTCTGGGGCCCCTTGTGTGTGCGACTGTATGTGTGTGCACGCGCTCGTGCATGCATGTGTGTATGCATGTGTGTGTCTTTGTGTGTGCGTAAGAGCGTGCATGTGTGTGCGTTCGTGTGTGTGTGTGTGTGTGTGTGTGTGCGAATGCACGAAAGTGAAAGTAAACGCACAGATGTGTTTATCAGTGTGTACACTTGATAAATCCTGCACTGACAATAACCTTTGCCGTATTCACTTGTGGCAGTGGAAGCAATGCCTGGGCCTCATTGTATATAAACAAGCAATAATAAAAACAAGATTCATTAGCGTAGGGTAGGAGAAGAACTGCATATTTTTATTTATTTATTCTTTTATGGCGAGGATAATGGAATAAGCACTCCTGTACCTTTTTACATCCAGCCCCCGTGTGTATGTGGTTTTGTAAATTTTGTCATCTGTTTCAACCAGCACACAATGGCTTACTCTTCCGAAAAGCGGAACAGGATTTAACGTGTACACGAAAATGTTCTGCATGCTTTCAAACACAGGGCCTCGGTTTATAGTCTCATCCATGTACTATACAGTTTATAGTCTCATCCATGTACTATACAGTTTATAGTCTCATCCATGTACTATACAGTTTATAGTCTCATCCATGTACTATACAGTTTATAGTCTCATCCATGTACTATACAGTTTATAGTCTCATCCATGTACTATACAGTTTATAGTCTCATCCATGTACTATACAGTTTATAGTCTCATCCATGTACTATACAGTTTATAGTCTCATCCATGTACTATACAGTTTATAGTCTCATCCATGTACTATACAGTTTATAGTCTCATCCCATGTACTATACAGTTTATAGTCTCATCCCATGTACTCATACACGTTATATGTGCCGTGCGTGGTGAATTGTGACAATGGAAACCCAAAGCAGGTTTGCTTTTGGTGTTTTGTTTTTGTGTTGTTGTTTTGTTCACGAGCTGGTGACAACTCTTGTTAATCACCTGTGCTTTCAGCAGCTGTTGATCTCAAGTCCCCTTGTCACTGCAATCAAGTGTCAAGCAGCCACATGATGAGAAATTGAATGAAATGGGGGATCACGAATTTGAAAGCAGCGAATGTTTTGGTTTGTTTCGCTCTGGTTCGCTCTCTTTATCAGTGTGATTTTGTTGAGGGGTGTGTGTGTGATGGGTGGGGGTGGGGATGGGGGAGTTGGGCGTGTGTGTATGGGCGTTTGTGTGTTCGTGTGTGTGTGTGTGTGTGTGTGTGTGTGTGTGTGTGTGTGTGTGTGTGTGTGTGGTGGGTGTGTGGGTGTTGGGTGTGTGTGCACCTACCTATCTGTTTATATGCGTGTGTATAGGTCCAGTGTACTGTATCCCCCTTCGAGTAATACTGCAGAAACGGAAAAGAGAGCGTATATATATATATTATGATGCATACACAACAATCCTAACTTAAAATTGATGAGAGCAAAACTAACAATACAGAAAAGGTAAAGGCAAAGGTGCCCCACGACCTATGTGGTCGTAAAGGAGCAAGGCATCAGAGACCTCAGCTTCTCTATGGGCCAGCGTATTGAGGGTAGTACCCCTCTCCTCTCCCTGGCTGCTTTACCTTCCCTAACCCTAAAGAAGACAGGTACCTATTTACAGCTGAGTGAACTGGGGGACTGTACTGAAGCAAAGGCGCACAAATTGTCACCCATCCACTTGGTAATCAAGCTCAATGCTGCTTAATCTTAGCCGGGGGAAAGCGAGTGTTCTGACAACTGAGCTATCCCGTCCCTGATACCAAACATCATCTTACCCCCAAGGGGAGAACAGTTGACTCCAATTTCCTGTTAAAAGGCTGGACAGTGTCAACTCAGACTGGGGACAGGCAATGTCCATCACCTTGCAGCTGGACATGTGTGCCTCTGGCAACTGCTGGAGAATTCAGGACACTTGTCTGTCAGCACAGGAGAGTCAGAGAGCTCAGCTCTGAGAATGGGCATGGAATGACAGGACGGCTCCTGATGGTGAATTTATTGAAGGCAAATTCATGTTCTGCTTGATTTTGGGGGGTTGATGATTTGTGTGTTCAGAGTGTTTTTGTGTGCGTGTGTGTGTTTGTGTGTGTGTCTGTGTGTCTATGTGTGCGTGAGTGCGTGTTTGTGGTGTGTGTCTGTGTGTGTGCATGCGTGCATGCGTGCGTGTGTGTGTGTGCGCGTGTGTTTGAGTGTGTGTTTGCGCGCGCGCGTGCGTACGTGCGTGTTTGTGTGTGTTGTGGTGTGTGTGTGTGTTGTGTGTGTGTGGTGTCTTTGTTTGTTTGATTGATTGTTTTTGTGTGTGTTTACATTTGCATGTGTAAGATGTGCGATTACATTTGCATGTGTAAGGGTGCACACACAAATGTATGTATGCATACATGCGTGTGGAATTGTTTGTTAGCATGTTATCTGTATCCTGCAAGTAAAGCTCTTCTTTCGTTGTCAAGTTTAGACACAGGGGATGGATACAAAAACTAAACAAAAAGCAGGCAAAAAGCATCAGAGCCCACTGCACTGCACTGCTTTGAATTCCATTCTGGAAGACCCATCTAGGTTTGTAGATAGGGGGGATGGGATAGCCTAGTGGTTAGAACATTGCACTCGCAATCTGACGACCCGGGTTCGATTCCCGTTCAAGGGGATATTTTCCCCCAGAGTTAACATCAGTGCAGACTCCACTCTCCCAAAAAAGTCCTCCGGATGAGACTATAAACCGAGGCCCGTGTACGAAGGCACGCAGAACATCTTGCGCACACGTTAAATCCTGTCTGGCTGTTCGTAAGAGTAGGCCATTGTGTGCCAGTGGGAACAGATGATATAATTTACAAAACCACAATCACACGGGAACTGGATGTAAAATAAAGCACATAAGTGCTTATTCCATTATCCTCGATATAAAAGAATAAAAACAAAATAGAAATAGGCGAAACTAGAGGTCTAGCTATTGCTTTGTCACTGGGTGTACTTCTGTCTATCTGTTTTCTCTCATTGTTGACCCTTGTGACAGTTCCTCCCAGTGTGTTTGGAAAGTGGGGCAGTAATAATTGTGAGCGTTTTGGGGTCAGGCTGGCTGTTTGACTTTCCTCATTTGTGTGTGTGTGTGTGTGTGTGTGTTTGTGTGTGTGGTTGTGTGTGTGTGTGTGTGTGTTGTGTGTGTGTTGTGTTGTTGTGTGTTGTGTGTGTGTGTGTGTGTTGTGTGTTGTGTGGTGTGTGTGTGGTGTGTGT
>CM054167.1:16859813-16884800 GCA_028751875.1 Rapana venosa | reverse complement strand
GTAAAAATAACTTGTTTCTTAACCCTCAAACATATGTCAAAATATCTGCAATGTACTGCAAATACCGAAATAAATGGCCATTACTAGGCAATGTTTGTCCACTTCAAAAATAAAATTAACAGTAAAAGGATAACTTGTTCTTAATCCTCAAATATGTCAAAAAATCATTGGCTCAGTTACATAATGTATTAGCTTTTCAACAAAATTGTAACACTATTGCAGTACCTAGTAACAACGGGTCGGCGTCACAACGGGTCGGCGGCATAGCGGGTCGGCGTCACAACGACATGCTCCCGTTCATGATGGAGTCATGCAGAATAGCTACATGAGGTAGATCTCTAAGGTTTATCGAGACTAGATCTGCAGTATGTGCTCTGGTTGGCTTTTGTTTGACGTCATGTGTATTTTCACGTCACTGGTCAGACTTTGTTCAATTTTCTTGCTTTTCGATTCTATTTGCAGTCTTAATACCCAAGCTAGGCCTACTTGATCTTGGCACATCAGTATTTGTTGAAATAGATGGAATACTTGCCTGACTAGCTGGTGTGGATTTAGTTACTTCAGCAAAAGTAAGCTTTGGGATAGATGCACTATCTGTCTGTGTCTCTACATCATTCATGGTAACTGATTTAGATCTACTTCTGAAATCAGCAATCAGCTTGCTTTGATCTTGCACAGTTTTTTCCAATGACAAAATGGATCACAAAGTGCAGCAACAATGGTTTTAAGATCCATCACAACACTTACAGGATCAGTAGAGGATGGAGCTGTAGCAGGGCCAGTGGCTTGTGCAGCACCAGTAGCGTTGACCGTCATGGCGCTGTCTTGCCCACTGGTCGATCCACTGGTTGTTGTTGCTGAACTGTCCGGATTGCATTCCCATTTTTTGCTGATCGCAGTTGCATTTTTGGGGCGTAGTCGAAAAACAACATCCTGTGCTCTTTGATCGGGTTGACCTGGTCATTTTGCCTGAGGACTTGCAAATAACTTAGCAGGCCTTATGTTTAGCTGCTAGCTATTTCCGCCATCATCAATCCTATGTGTGTTTGTGTATGAGTGTGTGCATGAATATGCGATATGTTTGTGTGTGTATGTGAGTGTGCGTGCGTTCGTGCGTGCATTAATGTGTGTGTATGTATGTATGTATGTATGTGTTTGTGTGTGTATTTGTATATGTGTATGCGCGCCTGGCGCGCGCGCGCACACACACACACACACACACACACACACACAAACAAACAAAATCGCCTATTATCACTAGAAGTGAACAGACGTAAAATTGAATTGAAACAAAACCGTAAAATCAAACACATACATACACATACACAATTACGCATATTCATACACACACACACACACACACACACACACACACACACAACGCACACACACACACACACACACACACTCGTCTAATATCACTAAGAGTGAACAGACGTTAAATTGAAGACAACAACAACACACACGCACACATACACACACATACATACATACATACATACATACATACATACATACATACATACATACATACATACATACATGCATGCATACATACATACATACATACATAACATACATACATACATACTACATATACATACCCGCACACACAACACGCTCACACACTCACATACACTCTGTGTGTGTGTGTGTGTGTGTGTGTGTGTGTGTGTGTGTGTGTGTGTGTGTGTGTGTGTGTGGTGTGTTGTCGTTCACGTGTTTTTTGAGTTTATAAAAAGAGACAGAGACATAGACATTATTTACCTAAGTGTGTGTGTACGCATGCGCGCACGTGCGCAAGTGTGTGTGAGTGAGTCAAGTCAAGTCAAATTTTTATTTCCAGATGGTACATTGAATAAGCAATGTATTTGCATTTTTTCATCAAGCCATCTATCCAAGAACAAATTTCTTAATGATTCTACTGAAATACTACATTATTGCAACCTTTACCAATGAATTGCACCAGTAAAAGGAGGAGAATCGATAAAATAATACATTGGGAAATACAAATTACACACACATACATACACACGCACGCACGCACACATGGACAATCACACACACACACACACACACACACACACACACACACACACACACACACACACACACACAAACACACACACACACAAACACTCGCAAACACACACACACACACACACACACACACACACAACACACACAACACACACACACACACACACACCACTCCTTTATTTTCTGTCATACGACTGTTTTGTTTTGTTTTGTTTTTTGTTTATATTTTTTCACTCTGACTTGTTTTCCCCATTCTCTTTCCCCCTCGTCTCCTGTTTCTCTGGGGAACGTTGTGTTTACCGGGCAACGGAGAGGGTCGTTACGCGTGACTGCACAGAGGGTGGAATGAGATGTAACGGGTAGCAGAAAGGGATAATAAAGCAGAAAGGGCAGAGAGTGGGTGTGGGGGTGGGGGGGGGGGGGGGGGGGGGGGGGGGCGGAGGCATGGCCAATATATTGACGATGGTTTTGTTGATGATGATGATGATGATGATGATGATGATGATGATATTTTTGTGTGCTATGTATGTGCATAATCTGGTGCACAGAACTCGTATTTAATTTGTCAGTCTGTCTGTTCTTGTTCTCTTGCTGAATGCTTTCCAAATCTCTCCCGAGCGTGGGTATGTTTGTGTGTGTGTTTGTCTGGATGATATCTTCAGTTTAACGTCTATTCACAGTTAGTGATTTTAGACGGAAAAAAGTAATCTAAACAAGAGAACGCAAACTATAATAGAACTTAAGTAAGTGAATAAATTAATATATAAAAAAATTAATGAATGAATAAAGAAAACAACTCAAGATAGCTGAGCTACAACTATTACCAACAGACTAGATCTAAGCAATAGAAGAGACGATCAGAAAGTGAAAGCCAGAATTGATCACAGATCTACATGGATGACTCTAATTTCATCTCTAAACAGTTTGTCAATCAGTTCATAAACGTTCAGAACCATTCTCCTAGATACCCATGCATGTTCCACCAGGGGCCCCTGTCTCCAACTGGAGGTAAGACTCTGGAGAACGCTGGAAAGTTCCTGCTGTGTGATTGCACAGTTGGGTGTCTCTTGGTCTTCCTCGGAGTCTGTCAGAAAAGCTGTCGGTGTGTGTGTTTGTATGTGTGTTTGTGAGTGTGTGTGTGTGTGTGTGTGTGTGTGTGTGTGTGTGTTTGTGTGTGTGTGTGTGTTTGTGTGTGTGTGTGTTTGTGAGTGTGTGCGTGTGTGTTTGTTTGTGTGTGCGTGTGTGTGCGTGTGTTTGTGTGTTTGTGTGTGCGTGTGTGTGCGTGTGTTTGTGTGTGTGTTTGTGTGTGTATAGTGTGTGGCGTGTGTGGTGCGTGCGTGCATGCACGCGTGCGCGCGTGTGTATGTGTGTGTGTTTGTGTGTGCGTGCGTGCGAATGGGGGTGTGTGTGTGTGTGTGCGCGCGCGCGCGCGCGAGTTTACGCGCGTGTGCCTATGTATATACTTATTTTTTACAGCGAAACCTTGCTTAGTTTTGCAGTAGTGATAATGATGAATTATTCAAACCTCAGTTGTGTTAAAAAGCATTCTCACTTCGTGTGGGTAAACTGTCACATAGAGACAAGACTTGAGGCTTCACTTGATAGTAGAACGTGTTTTCTGCCCATGATCCCCGTTCTACGAACTGCTAGTGTTTAAGTCGTGCTGTTCTAGTGATGAAATTCTACTAGAGGATGCCTTGGGAATGTTAATGGACATGATAAACAAAAACCAAAGAGCAAAAGGAACTCCGATGTCCACAATAAAAAAAATCAACAGAAACAACATCAACAACAGCAGCAGCGGCAACAACATCAGCAGCAACAACAGCAGCAGCAGCAACAACATCAACAACAACAGCAGCAGCAGCAGCAACAACAACAACAACAACAACACAGCAGCTGCAGCAACCACAACAGCAGCAACAACAACAACAACAACAACAACAGCAGCTGCAGCAACCACAACAGCAGCAACAACAACAACAACAACAACAACAACACTAGCAATATCAGCAGTTCTGTCACGGAAACAGCGAGTGCGTCAGCGTTTCAATTCAATTCAATTCACACACTTTATTATCTCAGAGACATAAATCTAATCGAGTTACCAGCCATACATTAAAAACAGTGAACGTGTAAACACATATCAAGGAAAAGATTACAACAACACAGTATCCCGAACATCAGCACGTAACCATCGCAACATAAAAAAGCACCCACAAACAATCAGCAATAACTTAGGCAGTTATAAACTCACCCAAGTAAAATCACAAACACTCGTGTGCGCACCAGTGAGCCCCCCCCCTCCCCCCCCCCCCCCACACACAGGTATCGTACACACGCATGACAGAATTTACAAAACCGCATACACACGGGGACTGCATGTAAAAAGCACATACGTACTTTTTCCGTTATCCTCGATATAAAAGAATTAAATAAAATACATAAAAAATTAAATAAATAAAAATAAATACACACACAGAAAAGAAGGGGTGAGATTTTTTTGTTTTATCTTCATCGATCACTCAGACAGCAACTATTATTGTCTTTTAAATGAGCAAAGACGTAGTCGGAAAGTCATCATCACAAGATCATGATCACTCCCTATGTCTGCTCCTGGAAAACTTCGTGTCTGTGCGATGTTAACGCTAGACTGAAACCGTCTTTTCACCATGATGTAATCTATTTGGTTGTGGTGTTTCCATTTGGGCTAGCCATGCCTTTTTTGGGATTTTTGTGTGGGCCAAGTGTATTTACTGTGGAGGTGGTTGTTATGGCAAAATCCCGGAGTCCAAGCCTTTCTTTGATTGGTTATTACAATGTGGCCCCCAAGCGGAAAACGTAGGTAAATTTTTACCTCGAGAAGTGAAAGGACCCGAGGTATTTGACTTTTTCAAGGGTAGGGGAAAGTTTGCGCACTCATGTGATGACTCAGAATGATACACTGAGAATGTTTCATACGCAGTGATGAAACGCAAGCGAGTTTTGGCAAACACCCACAGTCATAAACCATGGGGCACACCTAACTCCTAAAAATATGCGACAAGGTAGGAGTTGAAGAAAAAGAAATGAAACAAAAGAAAGGCAGAACAAATGGGGAGTCAAAAAAGAATAGGAAGTATGACGGAGGGAAAAAAGAAATGGATCGGTGAACGGCCGACATTGAAGGAAAATAAAAAAAACATAGCAAAAAAGATTCAGTGGTGAAAAACCTGATAGAAAAAAAGAGAAAAGGTTTAACAATCCCAAGGCAAAAAGGGAGTGTCTCATGACTACCCGGATTTTTTGAAAGATGGACGAATATGCCCGACCCGTTAATATAGAACCGGGAGATCCAAAGTCTTAAGTACCGAAAGCAAGACACAGACAGTCACCCTATCCTCCAGAAGAAAGGGGAAAAAGCAGTCAGATCGCTGAAAAAGGGGGAAGTCAGCAGGGCTGACAACATTCCAGCTGAGTTGGTTAAAGCTGGAGGGGGAAGCCATGATCAGGCCCTATAAGAATCTGCAACAAGATCTGGCAGACGGAAAATGGCCAACACCATGGACACAGTCATCATCATCCCCCTCCCCAAGAAAGGAAATCTACAACAATGCCATAATTCCCGCACAATCAGCCTATATGCACCCCAAGCAAGGCATGCTGCAGATAATATGAATAGACTGAAGCCACAAGCAGAGACCATCATTGCGAGGAACAAGAGGTTTCAGAGCAGGGCGCAGCACAACAGAAAGATATTCAACCTCAGAATACTATGTGAGCGGTACCTTCAACACCCAAAGACCTTTCCATGTATTTATCGATTTTAAGAAGGCATTGACAGGGTGTGGCATGCAGCTTGTGGGCAACCATGAATTTGTACAGCATCAATGCAAACCTGATCAGAGTCATCAAACAGCTGTAGAGCGAGGCCACCAGTGCAGTATATACAACAACAACTTTGGGAATGGTTTCGAACAACAGTGGAGTAAGGCAGGGCTGGTCTACTCTCACCCACTCTTTTCAACATCTTCCTTGAGGGAATCATAGCTGATGCACTGGAACATCATGAAGGGTCGTCAGCATTGGTGGCAGAACGATCCCCAAAAACCCCCGCTTCGCAGATGGACATTGATGGAATGCAGGATCAGAAAAAAGCTTGCCCCTAACAGAACACTTGAATAAGGCCTCCAAAACATACAGCATGGAAAAATTTGTGCAGAGAAGACCAAACTGATGACTAATAACACACGGCATTAGCACTGATATCAGGGTTAATGACCAGAAGCTGGAAACAGTTCAAAGCTTCAAGTACCTGGGAGCCATTGTATCAGACCAGGGATCCAAGCCGAAGTAGTATGCAGGACTGCACAGACAATAACAGCTTTGTCAAATAAACACCATCTGGAGAGATAAAAATATCTCACTTATCTCCAAAATCAGACTTTAAAGCGCTCCCTTGTCATATCCATTTTTCTGTATGCCTGTGAATCATGGACCTGACTTTCAGATTTGGAGAGAAGAGTACAGGCAGTGGAGATGAGATGCTTTCGGGACTCCTTGGCATTCCTACAAAGACCACATAAGCAACGAAAGCGTACATAACAGAATCCAGCAAACCATTGGACCCTTGAGAAACTTTTAAAGATCGTGAAAAAGGGGTAAACTTAAATGGTAGGGGCATTTTCACAAGATCCAAAGGACTTGGAAAGATAGTTTTGCAAGGCACTGTCCAAGGAGGAAGAAGAAGAGGCAGACCAAGGAAGAGCTGAGAGGATAACATCAGCGAATGGACAGGCCTAGAACTCAACAAAACCCTGAGAAAGGCAGAACAGAGAGAGGAATGGAGGGAACTGGTTGTTGAGTCTTTGAGGGTGCCCCCACGGTCGGCAGACTACGGGACAGATAGATAGATAGATAGAAATGAGCAAAATGTATCACGCTGCCGTTAAGCGCCTGACAAGTCAGGCCCAGCGCATATCCGACTTCGGCGTAAGAGGGAATTGTTCTCATTTAAGTCTTTCTTGAAAAAAAAACAGGGCAGGAGAATGGACCAAGAAGGCAGAAAATAGACAAGAAGGAGGTGACAGGAAGAAAAAAGGGATTAGGTAGAAACAAAGAGAGAGGTAGAAAAGAGGAAATGTCTAGCACAGAATTTCCAGAAGGTTGGGGGTGCTATTTAATCTGACAGGCCCCTGGCATCCCCAACGGTGTGGGGTGGGGGGAGGGAGAGGGAGGGCGGGGAGAAGGGGTGAAGGAGAACATGGACCTTAAAAAAAAAAGCAAAAACAAAATAAAGGTGGGCTAGGACCTGGGGGAGGGGGGGGGTGAGGGTAGGTGGGAGACACAGAGAAAAGGTGATTTTACAGAAAGAGGGGGGGACACCTTTTATCAAAGATGAAATCCAGCGGAAGTCGATTAACCAACGACCGACCATCATGACTAATGATTTTTCTCCAGACAACCTCCTCCTCCTCCTCCCCCTCCTCCTCTTTCTCCTCCTCTTTCTCCTCTACCTTGTTCTGTAATTATCCCCCTCCACTTTTTCCCATTACTCTTTCATGTCTTTCAATCACTCCAAAAACTCGGTTTAGAGAATGACATTGCATTTTCATTTTCTCAGAAGTCCAAGGGAAAAACTTTACATTTTGCGTATGCGACCGTTTAGCCAACATAGAAGGCAGCGGCATTCCGATTTCTGGGGTATAGAGGGAAGGACGTCATCTATCTGCATCGTCTGAATGCTACACTTTAGTGTTATACATACCTGCACTAACATCTGCAGAGAAGAAAAAGGGGAGACGATCAGGTTTTTTCTGGATTTTTAAATAAAAAACACTGTTCCACATATGAAAGAACCTGATGTAAAAATCTCACTGATTTTAGTAGGTTTGTTATGAAGGAGACATTGTTTGTGGTTTACAGAAAACGAGTCACTGTGTGTTTAAGTTTCCAGACTATGTGCCACCTGAAGGTTCACCGTGTTACGCTCACATTGATGCTGAAAAAGACGGTTTTGCTTTATTAAGGGATGATGTTATTTGCTGGACTGTAGTGGTGTGACTTGGAATGGATATTTTTGTATACGTACGCACGCATGCAGTCGTACATAATATACACGCACGCACACACGCATGGACGCTCGCAATCACGCGTAAACGTATATACGCGCGCATGCACGCACGCACGCCGCCCCCCCCCCCCCTCACACACACACACACACACACACACTCACGCACGCCACACACACACACAAAACACACACACACACCACACACGCACGCACACACACACGCACGCACACACAAGAGCAAGTGCAGAAGAACAGACAGAAAAATCATCCCCACATCCAGCCTTCGACAGACACTACTACTCCTACTTCTACTACTACTACTACTGCTGCTACTACTACTACTACTACTACTACTACTACTACTACTACTACTACTGCTACTGCTACTACTACTACTACTACTACTTCTACTACTATACTACTACTACTGCTACTACTACTACTACTACTACTACTGCTACTACTACTACTACTACTACTGCTACTACTACTACTACTACTACTGCTACTACTACTACTACTACTACTACTACTGCTACTACTGCTACTACTACTACTACTACTACTACTACTACTATTATTCATAATACTACTACTACTACTACTACTACTAATAATAATAATAATGTATGGAATTTATATAGCGCTGAATCTTGTAAAGCAACAAATCAAAGCACTCAGATTTCATTTCATACCACTTTAAGTCACGGCAGATTTCTCTCCGTGAAATTCGGGCTGCTCTCCCTGGGGAGAGCGCGTCGCCACAAGAGCAGCGCCACCCTTTTTTTTTTTCTTTTTCCTGTCTGTAACTGTATTTGTTTTCCTATCAGAGTGGCTTTTTTCGAAGAATTTTGCCAGGGACAACTCTCTTGTTGCCGTGGGTTCTTTTACGTGCGCTAAATAATTACGTGTAACACACGGCACCTCGGTTTATCGTCTCATCCGAAAGACTAGCGCCCAGACCACCACTCATGGTCTAATGGATGGGAAAAAAGTTTCGGGTCCAAACGGGGTACGAACCACGCACACTTCAGACCCGGACTTTTCGCTTTCTAGACAGGCGCGTTACCTCTAGACCACCGATCCACCGACCCACTACTACTACTACTACTACTTACAACTCCTGCTGCTGCTGCTATTCCTCCTCCTACTCCTCCTTCTCGCCCTCCTCCACCTCCTCCTCCTCCTCCTCCTCCTACTGCTACTACTACTACTCGGACTTGAAATAAGTATATGTATCGGACAGTGGATCGCTCCCTTTAGGTCGCAGAGTGACCAACGGGAAAGAAGAAAGACCATTCCCTTTATTAGGGAAGGTAAGCCACACAGCTGGTAGGGAGTGGAGTGGGGGAGGTAGGGGGGAGGGCTGGGGGGCTGGGGGGGGGGGGGCTGTAACTGTGGCTGTTTCAACGAAACTACTCACCCCCACCCCTGTGTAATATGACATGAAAGAAACTTCATATACTGGATAGTCTCATAGCAAAAATATGGAGTAGGCTGTTGAACACGGTACGGCACGGTGTTCGATACTGGTAAAGACTTTCAGCTAAAAATTACACCCAGGTCTCTTTGATGAGTAAGTCATACTGAAAACATGCCGGGGGCTAGGAGACATGATAAAACAGATTGATCCGCCACACACTCACACACGCGTGCACGCGCGCGTACACACACACACCACACACACAACACACACACACACACACACACACACACGTGCGCACATGCGAGCGCGGAGGAAAAGGAGGAGGAGGAGAGAGTGAGAGAGAGATATATATATATTTGACACGACAAAGAGACGAGGCATATAATTAAAGTAGAAGACAATTTGTTTATGTTATTGTTTTTTATGTCGTAATTGTCATTGTCAATCTGCCAATTTTCTCTTGTTGGAACAATACGGCAAGAAAATGAACAAGAAGGAAAAGAAAAGAAGAAGAAGAAGATGAACAACAACAACAAGCGCAACAACAAGAACAGGAGAAAACCAGCAACATTCACAACAACAACAAAATACAATTATTCATGAGCAAGAAACAACAACACAAAGGAGAGGAAGAACAACAGGATGAAGACGAAAGATAAAGAAAAAAAAAAAGAACAAACAAAACCAAAAATCAAAAAACCCAAACAAGATGAAACGAGGTCAAAGTAGAAGAAGACTTTGTAAGGGAAAGGGGAAAAAAGAGATGGTGGCTATACAAAAAATGACTATAAAGAGAAAGCCGAAGAGGCTGGGGAGGGGGGTGCAGGGGAAGAGAGGGGGGGGAGGGGGATAAGGTCAGGGACAGAGAGGAGGAGTGACGTGACAGAGATAGTGAGGGAGGTGGAGGGGATGGGGATCTATTTTCAAAGATGAAATCCAGCGGAAGTCATTAAACCGACGACCGACCTTCATGACTAATCATTTTTGCCCAGACAACCTCCTCCTTCTCCTCTACCTCCTCCTCCTCCTCCTCCGCCTCCTCCTCCTCCTCCTCCTCCTCCTCCTCCTTCTTCTTCTTCTTCTTCTTCTTCTTCTTCTTCTTCTTCTTCTTCTTCTTTCTTCTTCTTCTTCTTCTTCTTCTTCTTCTTCTTCTTCTTCTTCTTCTTCTTCTTCTTCTCATCCTCATCCCCATCCTCCTCATTTCTCCATCTCCTTTTTCTTATTCTCCTCCTACTCCTTCTTCTTCTCCTTCTCCTCCTCCTTCTCCTCCTTCTCCTTCTTCTCTTTCTCCTCCTCAACCTATACCCCTCCTCCTCCTTCTCCTCCTCCTTCTCCTCCTCCTCCTTCTTCTCCTTCACCACCTCCTCCTCCTCCTCATTGTCCTTCGTGTTCTTTATCCAACTCCTCCTCTTTCCACTATTGTTATTATGTTTTGCACTCTGTGCCTTTATTCTACGATACTGATTTTGTTGTTGTTCCTGTTCCTATGCTGTCTGAAAAACTTCATGAGCTCTTCCAAAACGTATGGCAGCATGAGACACTTCCACAAGACTTCAAAAATGCCTCCATCATGCATCTATACAAGAACAAAGGAAACCGCCAGGCCTGTGACAACCACCGAGGAATATCCCTGCTGTCCATCGCAGGCAAGGTCCTGGTCAGAGTACTGCTGAACCGGCTCATTGTCCACCTTGAGCAAGACCTTCTTCCAGAGAGTCAATGTGGCTTCGGAAATATCCCGGGACTATCGATATGATGTTTTGTGCCAGGCAGCTCCAAAAGAAGTGTCAGGAACAAAACACTGACCTCTACTCCACCTTTGTTGATCTGACCAAGGCCTTCGATACTGTTAGCAGAGAGGGTCTATGGAGAATCATGGCGAAGTACGGCTGCCCAAGAAAATTCATCGCCATCGTACATCAGTTTCATGATGGTATGCTGGCCAGAGTACAAGACAACGGAGAGGCATCTAAACCCTTCTCAGTCACCAACGGAGTGAAGCAGGGCTGTGTTCTTGCTCCCACCCTGTTCCGCCTCATGTTTTCGGCAATGCTGTCAGATGCGTTCAGATATTCGGATGATGGTGGCAGCATCAGGTACAGGTATAATGGATCACTCTTCAATCTCAGGAGGCTTCAAGCAAAAACCAAGGTCTCAACAGATATCATCAACGACTTCCTGTTTGCTGATGATTGTGCCCTCAATGCTGCTTCTGTAGCCGACATGCAAGACAGTGTTGACAAGTTCTCTGATGCTTGCGACAACTTTGGGTTGACAATCAGTACCACGAAGACTGAGGTAATGCACCAACCAGCCCCAGGGATGCCCTACGTTGAACCAAACATCTCCGTAAATGGACATAGACTCAAAGAAGTGGACAAATTTACTTATCTTGGCAGTACCTCTCCCGCACAGTAGCCATTGATGATGAGGCCAACACCAGACTCGCCAAAGCAAGCGCTGCCTTTGGCAGACTTCGAAAGAATGTGTGGGACAGGAGAGGCATCTCAACAGAAACCAAGATCAAGGTCTACAAAGCGGAAGTGCTCACCACCTTGCTCTATGGCTCAGAGTCATGGACAGTCTACCAACGCCATGCTAAAAAGCTGAACCACTTCCACACCACCTGTTTGAGAAACTGTTTGGCATCAAGTTGCAGGACAAGATCCCAGACACTGGAGTTGCTCACTAGAGGAAACCTTCCCAGCATCCACACCATCCTGATGCAGACCCAGCTTCACTGGGCAGGCCATGTAGTTCGCATGCCAGACCATCGGCTCCCCAAGAAACTTCTGTTTGGTGAACTTCAGCATGGAAAGCGCACCCAGGGAGGCCAGAAGAAACGCTTCAAGGACACTCTTAAAGCCTCACTGAAAGCCTTCAACATTGAGATAAACTCATGGGAGCAGGCAGCAATGGAGAGGCCACAGTGGCGAGCAGCTGTACGCAGTGGCACCAAGGCCCACGAAGCAAACAGAAATGCGACAGCTGAGCAACGCAGGCAAGACAGGAAAGATAGAGCCTCCAAGTCTCCAAAAGCAGCCACTATACCCTGTCCATACTGCTCAAGAACTTTTCGATCGAGGATTGGCCAAATAAGTCATCTTCGCACCCACAGAAATGGACCCTCCCAATCCCAGGATGAATAGATGATGACGATCCCGATGGACGAAATAGAAGAAGAAGACTACAGCTCCAAGATTCACCAATGGTGATATTTTTTGCGTACGCGAGCGTTTTTGTCTGCCATTATGGTAGCGCACTCCGACTTCGGGGATGATGTTTAAACACATCACCAGTGTAGGCTACATGCTTTTGAAAATAATGTCATGTTTCCCCACCTGCTCGTAATGGCTTAACTTTCCCGAAAGGCGTAACGGGTTTTAACGTGTGTACTAGCTTTTTTTGCGTGCGCTTTCACTCAGGATCTCAAACCCGTGGTGTCAGATCGCGAGCGCAACGATTTAACCACTAGGCCTCTTCCCCTTCCAAGTTTACACTAATCAAAAGAAGTAGATAGAGTTTAGAACATCGATCCGTGCCTTTAGATTTGTTAGCACAAACGACCGATGAGAGAATTCTGGATTTGTCCGGTATATGACGGTAATACCTTCACACTTGGGTTTCAACTGTCTTTCAATAACATGTTGAGTCGTGTGTGAAGAAAACCCAGTACAAACTAGAATGCAACGTACACACTTGGACGGTAATGATAAAGGTACGCCGCAGAATTCAAGGTGTTCTTGAATAAGGGACAACAAAGGTGTTTAAAAGGGGAAAGCGCTCTGCCGCGCGCTCGCTCGCACCACACACACACACACACACACACACACACACACACACACACACACACACACACGCGCGCGTGCACGCACGCAAGCACGCATGCACACACACACACACACACATATTGGTGGATTGGTGGTCTAGAGGTAACGCGCCTGTCTAGAAAGCGAAAAGTCTGGGTCGGAAGTGTGCGGTGGTTCGTATCCCGTTTGGACCCGAACCTTTTTCACCATCCATTAGATCAAGAGTGGTGGTCTGGGCGCTAGTCTTTCGGATGAGACGATAAACCGAGGTCCCGTGTGTTGTACATAATTATTTAGCGCACGTAAAAGAACCCACGGCAACAAGAGAGTTGTCCCTGGCAAAATTATGTAGAAAAAAGCCACTCTGATAGGGAAACAAATACTGTTGCAGACAGGAAAAAAGAAAAAAAAAGGGTGGCGCTACTCTTGTGGCGACGTGCCCTCCCCGGCGAGAGCAGCCCAAATTTCACGCAGAGAAATCTACGTGACTTAAAGTGGTATAAATAAATAAATAAATAAATAAATAAATACACACACACACACACGCACAAATCATTCACACAAACACAGAGACAGATAGACACAAACACACTCTCACTCACTCCTAGTTTGACAAAAAAATCGAACTGAATGTCAAAGTCCTTCGGATGAGACTATAAACCGAGTCCCTGTGTGCGAACGCATGCAGAACATCTTGCGCTTACGTTAAGTCCTGTTCCACTTTTCGAAAGAGTAGGCCATTGTGTGCCGGTGGGAACAGATGACAAAATTTACAAAACCGCATACACACGGGTA
Source organism: Rapana venosa (assembly GCA_028751875.1). Lineage (NCBI taxonomy): Eukaryota > Metazoa > Mollusca > Gastropoda > Neogastropoda > Muricidae > Rapana > Rapana venosa. The sequence goes on along the minus strand of CM054167.1, from coordinate 16,870,678 downwards.
CTAACTGTAAAAAAGCACATGAGTGCTTATTCCACTATCCTCGATATTTAAAAAAAAAATGTCACACACACACACGCACACACACGCACACACACACACACGAGCGCGCGCGCGCGCGTACGTGTAATTTGTGCTATTTGAATTGAAACGGTCGCGGAAGTAGGGCTGTAAAATAATCACAGATTGCTCACATTGACGGGAAAGTACAATTATTCTTTAAAAAAATGTTGAAGAAGATGTGAGAGAGCAGACGTCCTTGGTGTACTCCAATTGTTGTTTTCGAAACCATTCTCCAATGTTGTCGAAGTAGATTTCGCTGGTTGCCTTGTTATGGAGGCATTCATTGATTCTGGACAGGTTGACATTGATTTTTATACAGCCTCATCGTTGCCCACAAAGCTGCATGCCGAACTCGTCAAATGCCTTCTTAAAGTCTACAAAGACACGGTAAAGATCTTGCTTGTGTTACACGTGTGCCTCACAAAACATTCTAAGATACTGTAAAATTTGTCTAGTTGTACTCCGTCTTGCTATGAAACTGCCTGTTCTTTTTGAAAAAGATCTACTCGGTTAGGCAAAATTTTTTCAGGAGGATTCTAGAATCTTTGTGGACTGACTGATAGTGCTGAGGTATGGACATTAGGCGAGCTGTAATTGCGTTTCTTTTCGGGATGATAATCGGGACCAACCCAGGTGAGGGCTATCGTCGTCCGCCAGATCTATTGCGATGGGATTAACATTCTATCGGCCTCCCCCCTGCTGAAACTCTGATGGAAGGGGCCACTCCGTTGATTCCCTTTCTTTGTGTTTTTAAGCACTTCCAACTTTTCAAAAAATTTTGGGTAGCGTTGTTTTTGGGTTTGCGAGAGAACTAACATTGGATGTCCCCTTTTTGGTGTGTAAAATTCAGGACAGTATCTCGCCTCGTAGAACACCTTTTCTTCTGTCAGACATTTTCCCTACGGGGTTTCTTGGATGTAGTTGTTCTCCTTGTTTTTACTTTCCAGTATTTAAAAGCTGGTAGGCATTCTTGCAGTTTTAAATTCGCATTGTTATTCGGGGGGTTACTCAATGTCTTAACCTTGTTCTTCAATCTGTTCTTCTTCGTTTTCCCATGTCTTTTTTCTAATTGGGTTAGCTCAATTGTTTTGCAGTTTCATTCGCCTCCATACAAATGTATGTTCATAAAATGCTGCCCCTATTCACGCAACCGGGAACTGAGCTTCACATAAAAATGCACTTCCCTCATTGAAAGCTTTTAACACGAGGGACAATAACAAAGGCGCGGGTGCCAGTGGAAATGATAAAAAGATGCTTGTAAGGGGGGGGGGGGGAAAGGGAATAAAGGGGGGGGGAGTAGAGGAAGCTGGTTTCAAAATTTCAGTGGACCCCAAAGGTCTACTAGACTACGGATATGTGAGATAGGTAGGGGAAAGTGAGGGTGATTGCTTTTCCATGGTTTTTTTCTGGAAATATTTTTGTTCATTTTTATCTCTTGGGAAAACATTTTTCAGTGAACATATTAGGGTTGTTGCGGGCTACTAAATTTTAGTTGTGTTGTGGTGTCTTTTTGTGTGTAATGTGCGTGTGGAGTGTAAGCTCGGGTTTGGTGTGCGGCCGGGCGCGTGTGAGAGAGGTGTGTGTTTTAAGTTTGTGCGTGTGGTGTGTTTTATGTTATGAGAGAGTGAAATCAGACAACAAACAAACACAACCCCAAAGGACAGCAGACAAACCGCAGAGAGAGAAACAAAAGACAGACAGAACGCGCGTGTGGCGTTGGTGAGTGCATGCACTCCCTTGTCTTTAAAAGCACTCTTCCACACACGAAGTGTTCCCACACCACTGGAACAGGGCAGCTGCGATGGTGATCGGGAGGCATGATGAAAGAAAAATTTATTTTTTTGATAAGGCTTTGTGTGCGTGCGTGCGTGCGTGTGTTGCGGGCTGGTGAGGTGAAAATTCGTTAAATTGGAAAAATAGATTTGTGTTTTTGTTTGTGTGTGTGCTTTTTCTTTTTTTTTTTTAATGAAAATTGAATCCCCACCAAGGCTTTTTTTGCATCAATCCGTGGTAGCATTTTGAAAATTTTTCACCCTTCACAAAACTCAGGGGCCTACTTTTCGAAAAGCTAAACAGGTTTTATCTTTTTGTGCAAATATGTTCTGTGGAATTCCACTCGGTTTTGTTTTTAAAATTTCTGGAAGGTCTTTTGGTGATGTGGTGTGGGTGGTGCGGTGTGTGTTATGATAGATGGGTGTTGGTTTTGTTTGTGTACTTGTTTTTTTGTTTGTGGGTGTCCAGTGTGAGTGTAGTTTTACTGTTAGGAGACAGACAGTCAAACAGACGCATAGACAGACAGACAGCAGAAGAGAAACATGGACTCGTGTGATTGACCCTCATTGAAGCAAATGACTTTGATTGTAGTTGTGGTATGTGGATCTGTTGTGTTTTGTGATTGTCCGGTGTGTGTGTGTTTTTGGTGTGTTGTGGTTTGTGGTGTGTGTGTGTGTGATGTTTTGTGTGTGTGTATGTGTTTCTGTCTGTGTGTTGCATGTGTCCGGTGCCCGGTGTGTATTGTGTGAGGGTGTGTGCGTGTGCCGCTGGGTTTGTTCTGTCCCTTTTGTGTTTTGGGGTTTTTGGGTTTTGTTTTCAGAGTGTGTGTGTGTGGCGCGAACATTCGTGCGTGCAGTGTGTGCGTGCTGGGCGTGTGTGTGAACGTAAAGAAAAATGAAAGTAATCCATAAAATGTTTTTTGTGATGCGTAACTTAAAAATAAACTGAGGAAATTTTTGCCTTACCCATTTGTGCAGTTGGAAAACAACGCCTGGGCCTCATTGCATAAAAAATAAATCAATTTTAAAGAATCTTTTATGACATAGGAGAAAGACAGCATGCACGCTATGTGTGCGGGCATGGGAAGGACAAGGGAAACCCAAACAGGTTTGCTTTTGATGTTTTTTGGTTGTGTTGTTGTTTGTTCCGAGCGGGACACTCTTGAAATCACCTGTGCTTTTGGCAGCTTTTGTTTCTAACCCCCCTTGGTCACTGCAATCAAGGTCAAGCACCAAAAGGGAAAAGAAATTGAAGAAAGGGGGATCACGTTTTGAAAGCAGTAATTTTTTTGGTTTGTTTTCGTCGGGTTTTCTTTACATGGATTTTTTTGGGGGGTGGGTGGGGGATAGGGGGGGGGGGGGGAGTCGGGGTGGTGGTGTCCCTTTTTGGGGTTTTTTGTGTGGTGGTGTGTGTTTTGGGTGGTGGTGTGTGTGCACCTACCTTTTGTTTATATCGTGTGTATTTTTTAGTCTACGTATCCCCCTTGAGTAATACGCGAAAGGGGAAAAGGAGGTATATAAGTATTATGATGCTACAAACAATCCTAACTTAAATGATGAGAGAAAAACTAACAATACAAAAAAAAGGTAAAGGCAAATTCCCCCAGCCCTAGGGGTCGAAAAGGGAGAAAGGGCACAAGCCCTCACTTCTCTAGGCCAGCGTATTGGGGTTACCCCTCTCCTCCCCTGGTGCTTTACCTCCCTAACCCAAAAGACGGTCCTATTTACGCGATTGAACGGGGGGACGACTAAAGCAAAGGCGCACAAATTTCACCCTTCCATTGGTAATCAGCCAATGCTGTTAATTTTTAGGGGGAGGGAAAGCGAGTGTTCTGACACGAGCTATCCGTCCCCGACAAAAAAAAACTCATTTACCCCCAAGGGGGAAACAGTTGACCCCAAATTTTTCCTGCAAAAAGGCTGGACATGCAATCGACGGGGACGGGCAATGCCCCCTCACTTGCAGCGGACTTTTGGGGCCCTCTGGCAACTGCTGGAGAATTCGGGCATTTGCTGTCACACGGGAGAGTCAGAGAGTCAGCTTTTAAGAATGGGCATGGAAGACAGGACGGCTCCTGGGGGTGTTTTTATTGAAGGAAAATTTCATGTTTGTTTTGTTTTGGGGGGTTGATGATTTGTGGTTCAGTGGTTTTGTGTGCGTGCGGTGTGTGTGTGGTGTGTTGTGTTTGTATGTGGGTGTTTGTGTGTCTCTGTGTGTGCGTGCGTTTTGTGTGTGTTGGGGTTCTGTCTGCGTATTTGTGTGCTTTACTGGGGCTAGGGCGTGTGTGGCGCTGTTTTTGTTTGGTTTGCGCGCCCCGGGCTAGTGGTGGGTGTGTGGTTTTTTTTGTTTATTGATTGTTTTGTGGTTTTGCATTTGCGGGGAAAATGGTGTTTACTTTTGCATTTGTAAGGGGACACACAAATGTTGTATCATACATGCGTGTAAAAATTGTTTGACGTGTTTCTTTGTCCGCAAGAAAACGCTGTCTTTCTTTGTCAATTTAGACACGGGGGCTGGATTAAAAAAAACAAAAAGCAGGCAAAAAGCCCGGGACCCACGCACGACCGTTTTAACTCCATTTGGCAGACCCACTAGGTTTGTGATAGGGGGGGGGTACCCTGTGGTTAGAACAGTGCGCTCGAAATCTGAAAACCCGGGGGCTCGTTTCCCGTTAAAGGGGGTTTTTTTTTCCCCCGGGTTTTAACACAGCGCAGACTCCCCCCTCCCCAAAAGCCTTTCAGGGAACATAAACCGGGCCCCCGAGGGGAAGCAGTAGAAATTTTGCGCACACGAAAAAACCCTGTCGGCTTTTCGAAAAAGTAGACCATTGGGGAACAATACAAAATTTAAAAAAAACGCAAACCACGGAACCGGATGTAAAAAAAAGCACAAAAGGGGCTTATTCCATTACCCCTCGATATAAAAAAAAAAAAAAAAAAAAAAGCGAAACAAAGGGTCGGTATTGTTGTCATGGGTGTACTTCGTCGATGGGTTTTCTATTTTTGTTCCCCTTGTGACTTTTCCCCCGTTGTTTGGAAATGGGGACAGTAAAAAAAGTGAGCTTTTTGGGGTCAGGTGGCTTTTTATTTTTTCCCCTTTGTGTTGTGTGGTGTGTGGTGTGATTATGTGTGTGTGTTTTTTGTTTTTTTTTGTGTGTGTGTGGGTTTTGGTTGTTTTGGTGTTGTGTTTTTGTATGTCTGTCTGTCTTGTTTGTTTTTTGATGCCATGGCTCTATGCTTCGGGATGGATAATGGATGGATAAGGTGGATCTACGAGGTTTAAACGTATAAGGATTTTTTTTTCTCGTAGTATTTGTGTATGTATAAATGATATTTTCTTTTGCATTATTTTTTATTTATCTATTTATTCCCTGAAAATTATGGTGCATCTATGCTATACTAGTTACCTCTGTTTTGCCAGAAACATCACCACCCCCTGTTTGGGAAAAATTTCAGGGCAATACGGGCTTCACCATGGGGCCCAATGAATTAATTAAATTTTTTCTTTTTTAGCCCAAGGGGAAACTCAAGCTGCCATCAAAACCCCCACCATTGGACATAATGTGACCAACATGGACTGAGCCTAAAGGGCCTGAGTGCTTTTAAACTGAGGGATTGACCCCAATGAACTTTGAAGAAAAAAAGAAGACTGAAATGGGAGACTTAATGAAAGGGGCGATCCAATTATTTAAAAAGGGAACATTCCCGTTTGCTTTTTAGGGAAAATGTGTGTGTGTGTGGTGGTGTGTGTGTGGGTGTGTTGTGTTTTTTGGTGGGTGCGTTCGTGCATGCATGTGGTGTCTGTCGTTCTGTGTTCGTCTGCTGTCTGTCTTCTGCCCTCTCTCTCTCCTCTCATCTCTCTCTCTCTCTCTCTATCTCTTCCCCCCCCCTCTGGTGCATGTGTGCGTTGTAAAGGTCTTTCTATTCCTTATTTATTTATTTATTTATTTGGATGGTAATGGAATAAACACCGATGTGTTTTTTTTACACCGGGGCCCCGGGGAATGCAGTTGTGAAAAATTTGTCATCTGTTTCCACCAACCAATGGCCTACTTTTTCCCAAAAATTTGAACAGTTTAACTAAATGCACACAAAACCCCTTTTTGTGTTTGTGTTTGTGTGTTGTTAAAGTGGGGGGGGGGGGGTTGTGTTCTCTGTGGAGTAAAAAAAAAAAAATTTATATTGGGAGGATCGATCGTTTGATTAAAACTTTATTTTCATTGGTCCATTAAAAAGGTATAGCGATGAAAATAGAAACATTTTTTTTTCTGATTTTTAAAAATTTAAGCGCAATTACTGCGATAATCTACCCTAAAAAAGAAAAAAAAACACGTAGGCACATAAAATTTTTTTAAGGGGGGGAAGGGGAGACAGGGAGACGAGAGACAGAGACGAGGCAGAGAATTTCCCACAAATTACTCCTGTCTAAATGAAACATCAGGCACTTCCTGACCCCCAAAACAATCCCAATTTGGGAACAAAATAGTTGAAACCTCACAGCTTAAGCAAAAAGTAAAAGTAAAGGTGTTCCTAAAACCCTACACGGCCTTTGGAAACGGGCATCGAGACTCATTTTCCCAGGGCCGCTTTTGAGGGCAGTCCCCATATCCTCCCCTCGCGTGTCCCTTTCCCCCTTTTCCCAAAAAAGAGGCAGGAACCATTTACGCTGGGTGAACTGGGGCGACTGCATGAAGCAAGGCCGAAACGGTCACCCGTCAAGGGGTACCCACGCCGATGCTGCGGGGGTATGATTTTAAACCAATCAACCTTTCCCCTTTGGGAAAAGAAAGTGACCAGACCCGGCATCCCGTTCCTTTTTATAAAGGTTTAATTTTTAAAAAGAGAGAAACTCGAAACTGCACTCCCTGTCCTTATGCCCTTGTGGCTTTGTCCTTTAAGAAAAAGTTACGCTAAAAGTGAGTGTTTGGCAACTGTTCCCTCTGGAAAGCGTTCAACCTTTCTTCCTTTCAAAAAGTTTTTTTAATAAAATAATAATAATAAAAATAAAGGGAACTTAATAGCGCTATATTTTGAAAAGACAAATCAAAGCGCATGTTTTCCCCCTAACTTTCAAAATCATGCAATCAAGATATAATCAAAAGTTTTAAAAAAACAGATATTTACAACATGTTGATGCAGACAAAATCTATGAAATAAAATTTCGATATCAAATGTTTTTTAAAAACACACCACACCGCACAGGGGGTATCCTTAGCAGGCGTTTTGGACATGGGGTTTGATATGAAACAGGAGGGGGAACTTAGGTTTAAAAAAAAAATGTTTTGGGGACTTAAAAGTGTCATAACAAGGTTTGGGGAAGAGAGAGAGGGGTCATTCCCGGTAGATGGACCCGAAAAAGAGAATGAAGCGGCGGCCAAAAGTGGATTGGGGGGAAACTAGGATTGTGGCAAAGGGGTTTTTCTTTGAGCGAAGGGGGAAAGGAAGGGGTGTCAGGTTAAGACATTCACACAGGAGGAGGGTGCAGTTTTGTAATTTTTGGGTTTGGGGTGTTTAAAAGAAGTGATCAGTTCTGTTCTTTTTTCTCTTCTTTGTGTGTCTGTACTCTGTTGTCTCTGTGCTGCTCTCTCTTTGTGTCTCGCCCAGACCTGTTGAGTGTGTGCCTCTCCTTTTTCTTTTTTCCTGCAGTCTGTCCCCATCTGTCTGTTTCTATGTTTCGTATCTCCTAGTCTCTGTCTTTTTTGTCTTTTTGTCTCTATCTGTCTCTGTCGTATGTCTGTCTGTCTGTTTTTCTGTCTCTCTGTCACGTTCTGTATTTCCTGACTGTTTTGTGTTTTCGTGTCTGTCGCCTGCCCGTTTGTCTGTCGTCATCTCTCTCATCTCTCTCCTCGCTCTCTCTCTCTCTCTCCGCTCCTCTCTCTCTCTCCCTCCTTCCTCTCTCCCCTTTTTCTTCCTCTCTCTTCTCTCTCTCTCTCCTCTCTCTCCCTCTCTTCTCTCCCCCTCTCTCTCTCTCCTCTCCCCCCCCCCCCTCTCTGTCTCTTTTCTAAATGTATTTTTCTGTTCGTCTCTTTTTTTTTTTGTCGTCGTCGCCCTCTCTCTACTCTCCTCTCTCTCTCCTCCTCCCTCCTCTCCTCTCTCCCCCCTCCTCTCTCTCCTCTTCCTCTCTCTCTCCCCCCCCTCTCTGATAAGATAAAAAAGAAAAAGGGTAACAAATTCGGTAGAGGTTATAAAAGGGGTAGAAAAGGAAAGAAGCAATCAACACAGACTGACCTTCCCCAAAAAAATCGAACAAGCACCCTCACCCCACATCAATTACTTATTTTTAGGGGTTGCAGGGAAGCCTTGGGAAGCAGTGATGGGAGATGAGTTTTACTTTTTACTTTTTCCATTTAGACTTAAATGGGCCCCCTCTTATCTGCTATATTTCCCTTACACACAAGGAGATAGAGGGGGGGAGAGAGAGAGAGAGAGAGAAGAGAGAGAGAGAGAGAGAAGAGAGAAAAGAGAGAGAGAGGGGAGAGAAGAGAAGAGAGAGAGAGAGGCGAGTATAAATGGAACCCAGTGCCGTTGTGGAATTGTTGTTTCCCTTTTTCTCTTAGTTTTAATACAAAAAAAAAATAAATATATCACAGAAAGAGAAACACAGAGAGAAGAGTGAAAGAGAGAAGAGAGAGAGAGAGAGAGAGAAGAGAGGAAGAGGGGAAAAAGAGGGAACAACATATATAAAAAAGACAGGAAAGGGCGACAGACAGACAACACAGAGAGAGGGGGAGGGGGCACGAGACAGAGAGGTGGGGGGCACAGAGAGGGAGAGTGTGTGTGTGTGTGCGTGGTAAGGCGGCGCGTGCGGCATGCTGTACTTCACATTAAATTTTTGAAAAAAACAGATGAACACAGAAAGAGCTTTAATAAACCTTACAGAAAGAAAAAACACAGGGGAAATGAAGAAATAAACAAACAATAAAAAAACAAAACACAATAAAAACTGCGGAAAAAAGCGCTAATTGCAATGAAAAAGCACACAGAAAAGGCCACACACACAACCACACCCACACACACACCAAAAACACACAACACACACAAAAACCCCACACACACACACACACACAACCAACACACACACACACACCAAAACACCAACACCCACACCCAAGAAAACGAGCAAAACAGAACCAAAAGGGGGGAAAAAGAAAAAAACAGAAAAAAACACAAAAGGGAAAAAGAAACAAACAGAAAAAACACAAATTTTTTGCGTACACACAGAAAGATGCACAAAGGGGGAAAAAGGGAAAAAAACGAAAGATAACAAAAGGATGCAGAAACAAAAAAGAAACAAAACACAAGGGAAGCAGAAACAAACAAAAATTACACCACGGGGAAGAAACAAGCAGAAAAAAACACAAAAGGGAAATGCAGAAACAAAAAAAAAGAAACAGAAATATGTGCAAAACAAAAGAAAAAAACACAAAGGGGGGGAGAAAAAAACAGACAAGATATACAAAAATTTTAAAAAAAAAGAAGAAAAGTAAAAAAAGGGAATAAGAACAAACAAAGGGGTAATTAAGGGATTATTTTTTTATTTATCTTTTAAATTTAATTTTTATGTATCTTTTTTGTCATTTATTTTTAGGAAAAATAGGATTCATGTGCTTTTTTCCTTTTCCCTCCCCGTGTGAGCAGTTTTGCCAATTTTGTCATCCCTTCCCCCCCACACACCCTGGCAGACTCTTTTGAAAGCGGAAGGGGTTTTTAAGTGGGCGCAAGATGTCCTGCGTGCGTTTTTTTAGGGGCCTCGTTTATTTCCATCCCAGGACTTTCGAGGAGTGTGGGCGGCACTGATGTTTTTAGGGGAAAAACTTGAAACAATTCGAACTCAGGGCAAAGAAACAAATAACACTCTAACCACCAGGCTCAATCGAAAAACACACAAATATAGTGAAGAAAAAAGAAAAAAAGACACACAAAGGTCGAGAAAAAAAAAAGGAACAATACACAAAGAGGATGAAACATACAACAGAAAAAACACACAAAGGACTGAGAATCAAGCGGAAAAAACCACGAAAATAACGAATAAAAAAGAAGCAAAAAGAAGCAGACAAAAGGAAATAAATAAAAAAAAAAGCAAAAACGGTAACACAGGAAAATTAAAAAAACAACGAACGATACACAAAGGGGTGAAAAAAAACAAAAATCAAACAGTACCAAAGGAAATGAATAATAAAAGATATCAGAACAGAACACAATGGGTGCAGAAACAAGCAAAAAGATACACAACGGAATGAAGGAACAAATCGAAAAATACACAAAGGGATGCAAAAACACACAGAAAAAAAAACACAAAGGGGAAATGCAGAAACTGCAAATACACAAAAGAAAAAAAGAAACAAAAAGAAAAGAAACACAAAGGGAAAGCAGAAAAAAAACAGCAAGCTACACAAAAGTAATGAGAAAAAAAAACGAAACACACACAAAAGGGAAAAAGGGGAAAAACAGAAACGAAAACAAAAGGGAAAGGGAAAATAAAAAAAACGACACGCAAAGGGAATGGTAAAATAAACAGAAAGACCGCAAAGGGGGGTGAAAAAAACAGCAGAAAAGATTACAAAAAAAAGGGGTGAAGAGGCAAAAAAAAAGATGCACAAAGGAAAGAAAACAAGCAGAAAAGAAAAAAACAAAAACAAAGAAATAAACAAACATATTTAAATTTCACGAGGCAATGAAGAAACAAACAAACAACAGACAAAAAGGGATGGGTGAAAAAAAAACCACAAGGGGAATAAGAAAGAAAAAAAAAAGAAAGAAAGAAAGAAAGAAAGAAAGAAAAAAAAAGAAAGAAAAAGAAAGAAACAACTGCACATCTTTAACCCTTACTTTTCCTGGGTTCCTTTTTTGTTCGTCTTTTTTCCTTTTGTTTGTTTGTTTTTTTTGACCGCTGTGGCACCAGCAAATTTCCCCGTGGAGAGATTATTCCTGTTCCCTTTAGCACTTAACTTGCCCCTTTTTTCCCCCCACTTCTTCTATAAAAGCACACTCGCGCACGATGCACCCTCCCCACACAACACACACACACTCACA
>CM054167.1:16792313-16854813 GCA_028751875.1 Rapana venosa | reverse complement strand
GGACTCTAAAGTTCAGGAGCACGAGGTCATGATCGCTGCCCATGTCTGCACCTGGGAATGTCCTCGTCTTGGCTCTGTTAATGCCAGATCGAAACCGGTTCTGCCACCAGGATGTAGTCAATTCTGGTTGTGATGGATTCCTTGGGTGCATTGCCATGTCCAGCGTCGGGATGCCTTGTGTTCTCCAAGGGTATTGGCGAGCACCGTGTCGTTGTAGCTGGCAAATTCCAGTAGTCGGAGTCCTCGCTCATTGGTGATCGCATTACAGGAGGGACCGCAGAATTTGCTCCAGTCTTTCAGTGCGTCTCCGCCCACCTTGGCGTTCCAGTCTCCCTGCATGATCAAGGTGTCTTTCTTGTTCACCTTATCGATGATGCCCTGTAGCTGGTTGTAGAATTCCTCTACGACTTCATCATCGTGATCCGTTGTTGGTGCTAGGCTTGGATCACTGTGATGTTGAATGGGGCTGCCCTGAGGCGGATGGCCATAAGCCGGCTGTTTACTGGGTAGTATCTATTACCGAGTTCTTGATGTTCTTGTTGACAAGCATGCCTACGCCATTGATATGCTTGTCCTGCTCCCCGCTATAGTAGAGCATATGACCCTCGTCAGTATGGTGTTCACCGTGCCCTTTCCATCTGACCTCACAGGTCAGGTCAGAGGTGTCCTCTGCTACCGGTAACCATGTAACCCGGTACCACCTGTGACATGTGGGGAGTCAACCCAACCCAAAATTCACGCCTGGAGAGAGATAGGCGCCACCAGGCTACTTTTGCCCAAGACACGCTATATGGAATGGACAAAAATAAAGAATATACCGGATCGGTCGCCGCCCGGGTCAACAAGGACCGCGCCTTCCGTCTGCCACCAGGGCGGAGGCGCCAAGTGTGCTACTGGTGGAACCCCTACAACTAAAATCAGAGGAAGGGACTACATCACCATCGCAACGTGGAACGTCAGAAGTCTGGCCCAAACAGGCAAACTCCAAGAACTGCTATACGAGCTGAACAGGTACACCTGGCATCTGGTAGGTATCAGGTATAAATGTTCATAAATTCAGATACAGAGAACATGATATTGACGACCTCAGGCTGCTATGCCCATTATGTAAGCAAGCACCGGAGGATGAAGTACATTTTGTGTTGTGCTGTCCAGTATTTGAGGATGTTAGACAGAACTACATCCCTGTTAAATATAGTAGACAGCCTAATTTATTTAGACTCTGTTTACTCCTGGCATCAAGTCATCCTGAGGTTGTGCGCAGCCTCACTTTATATTTGTGTAAAGCTTTTAGAATAAGAGAGTAATGTATCCTAAATGATATTTTGTAGCTGACTTTTTGTTATACAGAACAAGTTGTCTGTTTCGTATGTGTGTGTTTTGTAGCTGATTTTTTATATTTACCAATAACATGTTGTTCTGTTGTGTGTTTGTTGTGATGATCTGTTTGGTGGTTTTAGTTTATTTTCTCTATCTTTTTACCAAAATACTAGCAGTTCGCACCCCCTTCATGTATCCATGACCTTTCTCGTGAATAATCTTCGTTTATTCGTTCTCTCTCTCTCTCTCTCTCTCTCTCTCTCTTTCATCTCTCTCTCTCTTCTCTCCTCTCTCTTCTCTTCTCTCTCTCTTTTCCTCTCTGATTTCCTGAGTTCTCTCTCTCTGCCCTCTTTCTCTGCCTCTCTCTTGTGTCTTTTTTTGGTTCTCCCTCTCTCTGTCTCTCCTTTCTCCTCATTTCCTGAGTTCTCCCTCTGTCTCTGTCTCTTCTCTGCCTCTCTCCCCTTCTCTCTCTGTCCTCTCTGTCCCTCTCTCTCTGTCTGTCTGTCTCTCAGTCTCTCTCTGTCTGACTCCCCCTCCCTTCTCTCTATGTCTCTCTCTCTCTCTCCCCTGATTTCCTGAGTTTCTCTCTCCTCTCTTCTCTCTCTCCCTCTCTCCTCTCTCCCCTCCTCTCTCTCTCTCTCTCTCTCTCTGCCTCTTTCTTTCCCCTCTCTCTGTGTCTCTGTCTCTTTCTCACTCTTCATTATTTCCTGAGTTCTCTCTCTGTCTCTTTTCTCTCTCTCTCTGCCTTTCTCCCTATATCTCTCTCTGTCTCGTCTCTCTCTCTCTGCCTTTCTCCCTATATCTCTCTGTCTATGTCTCTCTGTCTGTCTGTCTCTCAGTCTCTATTTGTTTGTCTCTCCCTCCCTTTCTCTCCCTCTCTCTCTCTCACCTGAGTTCCTGAGTTCTCTCTCTGTGTCTCTGTCTCTTTCCCTCTCTGTCTCTCCCTCTCTCTCTGTCTCTCTTTCTGTCTCTCCCTCCCTCTCTCTCTCTCTCCCACACACACATAGCAGGGCAAAGGTGAGCATGCCATCGCGTGTATGTATGTGTCTGACTCTGCATGTGTTTGCCTCCAAACCCCAGAATAAACAAGCTGTCAGCCTTGTCCTGCCCCACCCCCACCCCCACCCCACCCCCCACCCCCTACCCCCCACCCTCTTGTGTGTTTGCCTTGCCTGCTTCCTTCTGCATGTCTGCATGTTCAGAATGCATGGACATGTTGACAGTTACACTTAACATACTGTCTCTTTTTTTTCGTTTCTATTTTGTTGTTGTTGAATTTTAAAATGTGTTTTTGCTTAACACTTTTGGTAGAGTCTCTGTTGGTACTGTGGAAGGAGAACACTGCATAGGACATCTTGCGCACACGTTAAAACCCGTTCCGCTTTTTTGGAAGAGCAGGCCATTGTGTGCAGGTGGAAACGTATACTGTGTACACATGGGGACTGGATGTAAATAAAAAAAGAGCACATGAGTGCTTATTTCATTATCCTCATAATAAAAGAATGAAAGAAATGAATGAAAAGAAAAGAGAGGGGGAATGAAAGGAAGACAGACAAAGAGATGGGATGGCAACATCTAAGATAGCTTAACATATCGTTTATTTTAAACTATTCATGTTTGGTCTAGTTTCCTTGCTACCATATCAATGTTTTGCTTTTCAATTGTTTTGTTTGTTACATTTTTTTAAGTTTGCTTGCTGACTTTTTGTTCCAATCTCAAATAACTTTTTTCTGAAATTTAGTCGCAGCCAAATCAGGAATGGTAGTAATATGAATTCTCAAAATTGGAACTGTATTGAACAGAATACTATGTTCTGTAAGAACACACGCCTGCTAGCTGCCAAACCGATAGTTAGTTAACATGTTTCTGTGTTCGGGCACATTAAATGCTGTCTGCTTGTTGCTGCCCTTAATGTCAACATGTGTGCAATGTATGTTTCGTTGGGAAATAAACATCAATTTAAACCAGCATCACAGACTGGACAGGCCTGAGGCTGAGTGAAGGAAGCACTGCCAGAAAGAGGTGGAAGGAAGGAGAGAAGACAGAGAAAGATGGAGAGGGCTGGGTGTCAAATCATTCATGGCTCCCTTAGGGTCAAGAAGGCTGCAGGATAAACATTATTATCTCGGCTTATCTTATCCTTCTTTAGACCACTAGCTGTTTCCATGTCCTTGGCATCAGACCAGATAATGTCAGAGGAAGCGTATGAATTTGCATGACAATTTCATCAAAGCAGACACAAACAAAACCTGAAAAATAAATACAGTTGCATAAATATTAATTTTAGCTGGCAAAATGGGGGGAAAGAGTTGTATAGAGTAGGTCAGCATAAGGTAGTGTGTGGTATTTCAAGGCAGGTTGATATAGAGGAGGGTAAGAAAATTAAGGATCCATACTTATGCTGCTATTAATATTTTGGAAGCAGAAGCATTCACGTAAAAACCTATTGTTTCGGTGAAATAGATTTATTTACACATCAACTGACACAATTTTGCTGAAATAATCTACTTCACATTTTTAATTCGTCTTGCAAGAAAGCAGAAAGTGGGTCTACCTTTTCCTTTCTTTCCGGCCTGGTTTCCTGGTCGTGATCTCAATAATTCTGTTTATGCGACTGAGCAGGTTTGGTCAGATATGCACGCTATATATTATTACCATGTCAAATTTTGCCAACATAGCATCTATCAAATTCTTTCTTCTTCTTGCACAAACACTCAGACAGCAACTACAGTTGTCTCTCATGTGCGCAAACATGTGTCATGCTGCTGTTAGGCGCCTGACAAGTCAGGCCCAGCGGATCTGACTTCGACATGAGAGATGATTATTATGTTTAAGTCTTTCAGGAATCAAGGCAGGAGAATGGACCAGGAATGCAGAAAATAAACAAGCAGGATGTGACAGGAAGAAAAGGAACAAGACAGAAACAAAGACAGGGGTAGAAAAGAGGGAACTCCTAGCACATAATGTCCAGAAGGTGGGGATGCTATATATACTGACAAAAAATACCCGTCATCCCCTCAGGGAAAGTTTCCAAATCGTTCCACTTTCATAACTTTAATATTCATCTTTAAGAAAGGCATTACATATTTTTACATAGAGTGTGCGTCACTGAACCTAAGAAAGTATTTCAAAGATTGCTGATCATTTACACTGAGCCTTTTCTTTGTTCCCATGCTGGTCCATGATGTGACTGTGCAGTATAGCCTAACCAAGCGTGAGGCCACCACAGATGAATGATGAGGCAGAGAGGGGGGGGGGGGGGGGCAGTTTAGCTGTATCAGTTCATCCCTGATCATTTATTTTTCTCTAGCTGGTGAAAGACACAGAAAGTGCCTTGGGCAGATTTCTCCTCCCCTTCACCCCCTCCCCTCCTCCTCCCCCACCAGCCTTCAAATTTATTTGTGACGCTCCACCACGAAATGAGTCACTTAGCACCTTGTCCACTTGTATGCTAGGAGCCATTTTAGACATGTAGGGGGTCAGGTTGTCAATGTCTCAGGTACATCCTCAACATCAGGTGGCCGGAAGTCATATCTAACAAACAACTGTGGGACAGGACCAGACAAACCCCAATCGAGTCCATTATTAAACAAAGGAAGTGGGGGTGGATCAGCCATACACTCCTGCAAGCCTGCGTCAAATGTCACCAGACAGGCCCTTGACTGGAATCCACAAGGGAAGCGGAAAGTTGGTCGACCTCAACAGACCTGGCGCAGAAGTGTTGACGAAGAAACGAAGGCAGCCGGAATAACATGGGCCGAGCTGAAGAGGATCTCCCAAAACTGAGTTCGTTGGAGGGATGTTGTTGCAGACCTATGTTCCCCAAGGAACCAAGAGGCATAAGTCAAAGTCAAGTCAAGATGGATTATAAAACTATAGCCTCTACTCTACTGTATATTGAAATACGCTTTTGCTTTAAAAAATCGCGTTGAAAACTACCCAAGCTCGCGTTCTGGCTCCCTACTATGATGCTAAACTGGTCCATTTCTCAGTTTTTCCAATCCCACAGTCTATCATTTTAATTTTAAAATAATTATTCACAGAGTTGTCCGATTTTACATCTGTTTTCTGTGTTCAATAGCCCTTTTATTGCAAATTGATAATATGACAAAAAATTAAATATATATATATATATATATCTAGCGCGATTCGATTCATTCTTTGGTGGAGTGTCACATTGACCAATGTGCCATCTTTGTACCCTAGCCTCCCCGTTGGTTGGTACACGGGACCTGGCGTGTGTACGTGTGTATGTGAAATGCGCGCACGCATGTGTGTAACCACGCTTCACGTGTGTTTTTTTTATGCCAATAGTGATACAATCCATCAGCATAGTTAACTGAAATCATGTTTTAGCTATGAGGGGAAAATTGCCAAAACATATTGGCTCTTAAGATCCTGCACATTTTAAAAATGATAAAATTAATCAAGGATCAGGTGAGGGATTCGCACACATCCTTAAGGCTGAGAGGACTTTTAGCAAAGATTTTTTGGGCAAAGGAAAGGGAGTGTGAAAGCACAAAGCCATGAGAGTTTGAATGTAGTGATTGATCATGAGATTGAAGAAAGCCATGTCACTTGATTGCCTGATTTGATTGGATTTCATTTTTAATCTAGTTTGCATGGAAGGGGTCCAGTTGAATTATGGCAAAGGAACTGATCTTTAGTTACTGATAAGGGTAAAGTTTCCTGTGTTTAAGCCATATAATTTATTTTATATTATGTAAGAAGGTGGAGAGATTGATTGAAGTGCTTACTTTTTGTATATACATGATTGCTTAGAAGGACGGGATAGCACAGTGGTCAGAGCACTTGCTTTCCCCAAGCTAAAGTGAAGCAGCATTGAGCACGGTTACCAAGTGAGTGGGTGACCGTTTGCATGCATTGGCTTCGGTACAGTCCCCCAATTCACTCAGCTGTAAATGGGTACCTGCCTTGTATAGGGTCAGGGAAGGTAAAGCAGCGGGGGAGAGGAGATGGGCGCCACCCTCAATATGCTGGCCCCTGGAGAAGTGAGGTCTCTGAGACCTCACTCCCCAACGACCGCATAGGTTATGGCAACACCTTTACCATTATCACTTTTTTGAAGTCCAGAACAGTCTTTAAGACTTTCCTACTCATTTTGTTGCCATCATTTTTCATAAAGATCTATCCTGGAAATAGTGTGAACCGCCTGCCTAGAAAGCGAAAAGTCTTTGGTTTCTATTGTGCGGTGGTTCGATCCCCGCTTGTGCCCAAAACTGTTACGATATCCACTAGACTGTGAGTGGTAGTCTGGGTACTTGCGTTTTCGAAGAGATGACAAACCAAGGTCACCTGTGCATTACTCCTTTGGTGCACGTAGAAGAACCCACAGCTACAACTGGATGGGTGACGTTTGCGAGCCTTGGCTTCAGTACCACCCAGCTGTAAATGGGTACCTGCCCTTTTTAGAATCAGGGAAGGTAAAGCAGTAAGGGAGAGGAGATGGGCACCACCTTCAATATGCTGGCCCCTGGAAAAGTGAGGTCTCTGACGCCTCGCTGCCCTACTTCCGCATAGGTTATGGGACAGCTTTTACCTTTCCTTTTCCGGCCTAGCTTTATTTTTAGTAAAAAGGTTCAAGAGCTACTATTGATAAATGGAAAAAAAATAAAACAGAGGTTGAGCTGATGTTGCTATATGTAAGGGTTATCCGAAGAAGACACTGTGTGTGAAACACAAGCCAGCAGCTGTTTACATATTTAATATAGGGACAGGATACCTTGGTGGTAAAAGTGTGGCAACTGACCTTGGATTCCCAGACATTTTGAGCAAACTAAGAAGCGATAACAGGTTTCCCCCCGGGTTAATTCAAGCCAACTCCACTGCCCCCAAAGTCCTTAAAAAAATATGAAAAAGTTTCCCTGTGCGCATGCACGCAAAACTTCTTGTGGCACGTTTAAAAACCCGTTCCCTTTTTTCAAGGGGAAAATAGCCTGCCCTCTTTTGTCTCCGCTTCTGGCTTCTCTCTCTCTCTCTCTCTCCCCTTCTCTCTCTCTCTCTCTTCTCTCTCTCCTCTCTCTCTCTCTCTTCTCTCTCTCTCTCTCTCTCTCTCTCTCTCTCAATCTCTTTCCTCTGTGTCTCTCTGTCTCTGTCTGTCTCTCTGTCTCTGTCTGTCTGTGTGTGTCTCTCTCGCCGTCTTTCTTTGTCCCTATCTCTGTCTCGTTGTCTCTGTCTTTCTGTCTTTCTGTCTCTGTCTATCTCTTGACTCTCTGTCTCTGGTTCTCTATGCCTCTCTGTCTCTGTCTCTCTCGCTCTCTGTATAGCCCTCTCTCTGTGTTGTCTGCCCATCTGTCTGTCTGCCTCTCTGTCTGTCTGTCTCTCTCTCTGTATGTCTCTGTCTGTCTGTCACTCTCTCTGACTGTCTGTCTGTCTGTCTGTCTGTCTCTCTCCGCTTACTACATTTGTACACGTGTTCTCTAGGTCGCTTTTTTGTGTCCGAAACTATTTGTGTGTCTGTTATTCTGTCTGTCCGTCCGTTTGTACGTGTGTTTATGTGTGTCTGTGTCTGTGTGTCTGTGTCTCTGTGTATGTGCGCCCGCGTCTGTGTGTGTGTGTGTGTGTGTGTGTGTGTGTGTCAAGTCAAGTCAAGTCAAGTCAAAATTTTATTTCCAGATGGTACATTGAATAAGCAATGCATTTGGGCTTTTTTCATCAAGCCATCTATCTAAGAACAAATTTATTAATGATTATACTAAGATACTACATTATTGCATCATTTCAGTGTGTGTGTGTGGTGTGTGTTGTGTTGTGTGTGTGTGTGTGTGTATGTGTGTGCGTGAGAGAGAGAGAGAGAGGAGAGAGAGAGAGAGAGAGAGAGAGTACATTAAGTGGCTGACAGAGAAAGAGAAAAAAAAATCAAGAGACAGAGTCAGACAGAGACAGAGAGACAGACAGGGACAGACAGAGAGAGATATATATGTGTGCAAGGTAAGGCTGCAGCAAGGCGAACGGTTGTTGTGGCGTTAAATGGGTTTCTGGTCCCTAACTAGATGTAAGCGCTCAACTGTGTTAAGCAAATCCAAACGTAGCTAAAACTTTTTAATAATAATAATAATAATAATTATAATATAATGATAACAACAACAACAACACCAACAACAACAACAACAACAACACCAACAACAATAATAATAATAATAATAATAATAATAATAATAATAATAATAATAATAATAATATTAATAATAATAATAATGATGATAATAATAATAACAATAATAATAATAATAATACATGGAATTTATGCAACACTATATCTTGCAAAAATCAAATCAAAGCGCTTTCATTCATCCTAGTCTTTCACATGTCCCTGTTCATAAAGACGGTAAACCAAAAACAAATGTGAATAGCTATAGACCCATAGCACTTACGTCTCATGTCTGTAAATTACTAGAAAAAATCGTTTTAAATAGACTTGTATATTATTGTGAGAAGAATAAAATTATTCCTGTGAATCAAGCAGGTTTTAGAAAAGGCAGATCATCTATTGATCATCTAGTTAAGCTGACTACTCAGGTCAAGTATCAGTTTGCCAGGCGGAAATGTCTACTAGCAACATTTTTTGATATAACTAAGGCTTACGACCAGGTATGGCATTCACGGTTATTGTTTAAACTAAAAAACATTGGTTTGTCAGGGCAGATGTATGGTTTCTATTAAATGTTTTTGGAAAACAGACAAATTAAGGCTAAAATAGGGACTACATATTCATCTACAAGATTACTACAATGGGAATCCCACAAGGTTCAGTTATTGCCCCTATACTATTTAATATTTTGATGCATGACTTGCCAGATAATCTTTCAAAAAATGTAGAATTAGCTCAATATGCTGATGATATATGTATGTGGATGAAAGTTACGATGAAAAAGAACACACCTGCTAGGTCTTTAAATTATACTAAAGGTTGTATCAAAACGATTTAAATACTATAGCTAATTATATGACTGAAAATGGATTACAACTGTCATGTGATTAAAAAATCATATGATGCTCTTTTAAAAATGGAGCAAGTCCAAGGGGAAAAGCCAATTTTTTAAAAAAACATGGTGGAATTTTACAAATTTAAAAAAGAGTTATAGCCATTTGTGCCAAAGGGAATGAAAAAAAAAATGTACAAGACGCATGCACCGGGGACCAGATGCAAACACGAAAGCACCGAATTTTACCTATTTGCTCGAGACAAATAAATAATCAATAAACAAAAAAGATAAAAAGTAAAAAAACAGGGGGGGAGGGAAAAGAGAACACGCTAGCATGGCAGACGAAAGAGAGAGATTTTAAAACAGTAATACGCACAAAGAAAAAAAACAAACAAAAAACCATTTAAAAAGGTATAAAAGTGAACTATTGAATTCTTTTGGGCCGGCATTAAAAGTGTTGTTGCTTATTTTTAAATTTTTTAAAAAAGTTTTTTTTAAAAAGTTTTGGTTGGAGCCTGCTGTAAATCTCAACCTTTGACTAAAACCCGAAACTTTGCAGCTCCGTAAATGCTTTTTATTCTGTACACCGCAGTGACTTTGGAAAAAAACAATTTTGGAGAGGCCAACAGGAGGCCCTACCCTCTGCATGGGGACACGTTTGTAAAGTGTATGGGCTGCATTGGGGGGGTCTTTTTATGACCCCGGGAACCACGTTCAGTGTATGTTCGTGTTCTTACTTTCAAAAACAAAACTAAAGGAAGAGGAAAAACCCAAAAAGAACAAAACCCGCAGAAAATAAGGAAAAGGGGTTTCTCATAACCTATGCAGTCCTGGGGAGCGAGGTGCAGAGACCTCAAGCTTCCCCAGGGCCCAGCATTTGAGGGAGCGCCCATCTCCTCTCCCTCCCCCGCTTTACCTTCCCCTCTAAAGGGGCAGGCCCAATTTACAGCTGAATGAAAGGGGCGGACTTAAAGGGTGAGGCCGCAAACGGCACCCCCAACCAAAAAAGTAACCACGCCAAGGCTTATTTAATTTTTTGTGTAGTGGGTGTCAAAAGAGTTTTCAAGACGGCAGTATGTATGCAGGTTTAACTGGAGCGTAAGTTTAACAAAGGCCCAGGGGCCTATACTACCAACTGGAGCCACGGCCCAAAAGACTCCAAGTTTCCAATGTAAATACTTAGCAAGGTCAAAACACTTTATCTGTCAAATCACACAGTAGGCCGTGCACACTACAATCAGCTACTATCTCCGTGGGCATACATACACCGCACGCACGCGGCCCCAAAAATGCACCACAAACACATCATACACACACACGCGGGGGGCCACACACACACCACCCCCACACAACACCCCCACAAAACAACACACCACAACAAAACCACAAAACCACAAATACACACACATACACAACCGTTTGGTAAAGAGACATTTAAATGGAAACAAAGAGAAAACAGAACCCCCCCCCCCCCACCCACACCCTCACCACACCCCCACCCTCCCCCCCACCCCCCCCCCTCAAAAAAAGAAACACCTGAATACCTGTAACACACAAAAAAATTCAATGAACAGAAACAGTAAAAGAAAGAAAAAACAACCCACAAAAATTTAAAAGAAAAAATTTTTTGACTAAATAACAAAAGGGCCGCTGTGGGGGGGGGTTTTGGGTGGGGGGGTGGGGGGGTGGGGGGGGGCGTGGGGCTGGTTTTTTTTTTTTTTTAGAAAGAAGAAAAAATTGGGGCAGCACGCAGGGGGAAAGCTTTACCCCATGCTTCCTACATGCAGGGGGTGACAGCGCAGCAGCGAGATTAACCAGCACGGGAGGGGGAACCAGTGAACCCCGGACAAGAAATTTTTGAAATGCCAACAAAACAAAACACAACACAGACGCAGGGAGCAACACACAACACGCACTTTGTATTTATTATTTTTTTTTTTTTTTTTTATTTACTTTTTAAAAATTTTTTTTTTATTTTTTTCTATTTATTCAATTTTTTTTTTTTTAAACCACTTTAGGTCACGGCAGATTACTCGCGTGAAATTGGGTGCTCTCTCGCATGGAAGCGCGGTTTTCCAAAAACAGCGCCCCCCATTAAAAAAAAAAAAATTTTTTCCGCCTGCAACTGTATTTTTTTTCCCCACAGAGTGACTTTTTTCAAAACAAAAAATTTTCCCGGACAACCCTTTTCTTGTACTGCGCTAAATAAAATGTGTAACCACGGGAACTCGGTTTACGTTTTCACCGAAAAAATAGCGGCCCAGACCACCATCGTGGTCCATGGATCTGGAAAAAAATTTTTGTGTCCAAGGGGCCAAACCACCCCACCTTCCGACCCGGGCTTTTCCCTTCTGACAGGGGTTTCATTGGGTTTGGGGTTTTTTTTTACATATTGCATGTCAAGGGCCCCAAAAACAATGGGAAAGTCCGATTTGGGCTTGTTTTTGCCATGCGTTTGCAGTCGTGCATTGGGGCCCTTCCCCCCCCTGGGGAAGGAAAAATTTCCCGAAGGCAAAGCCCGCAGGAAGTGTCCAGACCTGAAGGAATTCTTATCCCTTGACCTGTCCACTTTTGGGCGATTGCCATTTTAGACACAGCAATGGTACCAATATTTGGAACCAAATACCTGTCCCAAATTATCCCCTGGATAATTATGAGCACCCCGTTTTTGTGTTGTTTTTTTTTGGACAATCTCTCTCTCTCCGTTTCCCGTCTCTCTCTTTCTGTAATTTCTACCCCTCGCTCTCTCCTCTCTCTCTCCCCTCTCCCCCTCCCCTCCCGCTTCCTTCCCCCTCTCTCTCCCCCTTCCCCTCCCCCTCTCCCCCCTCCCTCTCTCTCTTTCTGTTTCTGTCTCTCTCTGTATCTGTCTATCTCTCTCTGTTTCTGTCTCTCTCTTTCTGTATCTGTCTATCTCTCTGTCTCTGTCTCTCTGTGTGGCTCTGTCTCTTTTATGACTCTCTCTCTGACTCTGTGTCTCTGTCTCTGTGTGTCTCTCTGTATCTCTATCTTTCACTCTCTGTCTTTCTCTCTCTGTCTCTCTGTGTCTCTTCTGTCTGTCTGTCTGTCTGTCTGCTCTCTCTTTCTCTCTCTCTCTCTCTCTCGCTCTCTCTCTCTCTCTCTCTCTCTCTCCCCTCGCTCTCTCTCTCTCTCTCTGAAAATAAGATAGATTGATTTGATTTGATTTACATGATCTCTCTCTTTCTGTGTGTGTCTCTCTCTGTCTCTGTCTCTCTCTCTCTCCCCCCCCCCTCTCCCTCTCTCTCTCTCTCTCTCTCCCCTCTCTCTCTCCTCTCTCTCTCTCTCTCTGCGTTTGTGCGTCTGTGCGCGCGCACTCGCCTAAAACAATTGTTGCACGCAATGCCACCTTGAATAATGGGGGACTGAAATCGGATACCTGTGGGCCTCCTCCCTCCCCTTCCCTCTGGTTTGGCACAGTTACACAGGTGGTGGCTTCTGATGCCCCAGGGAAAGGGAGCCTCGTCCTCATTTGTCTCCGTCTTCTGGCTTCTCTCTCTCTCTCTCTCTCTCTCCTCTCTCTCTCTCTCTCTCTCTCTCTCTCTCTCTCCTCTCTCTCTCTCTCTCTCTCTCTCTCTCTCTCTCAATCTCTTTCTCTTGTGTCTCTCTGTCTCTGTCTGTCTCTCTGTCTCTGTCTGTCTGTGTGTGTCTCTCTCGCCGTCTTTCTTTGTCCCTATCTCTGTCTCGTTGTCTCTGTCTTTCTGTCTTTCTGTCTCTGTCTATCTCTCTGACTCTCTGTCTCTGGTTCTCTATGCCTCTCTGTCTCTGTCTCTCTCGCTCTCTGTATAGCCCTCTCTCTGTGTCTGTCTGTCCATCTGTCTGTCTGCCTCTCTGTCTGTCTGTCTCTCTCTCTGTATGTCTCTGTCTGTCTGTCACTCTCTCTGACTGTCTGTCTGTCTGTCTGTCT
Organism: Rapana venosa; assembly: GCA_028751875.1. Lineage (NCBI taxonomy): Eukaryota > Metazoa > Mollusca > Gastropoda > Neogastropoda > Muricidae > Rapana > Rapana venosa. The sequence continues at coordinate 16,841,625 of CM054167.1, read as the reverse complement.
GTCTCTCTCCGCTTACTACATTTTGTACACGTGTTCTCTAGGTCGCTTTTTTGTGTCCGAAACTATTTGTGTGTCTGTTATTCTGTCTGTCCGTCCGTTTGTACGTGTGTTTATGTGTGTCTGTGTCTGTGTGTCTGTGTCTCTGTGTATGTGCGCCCGCGTCTGTGTGTGTGTGGTGTGTGTGTGTGTGTGTGTGTCAAGTCAAGTCAAGTCAAGTCAAAATTTTATTTCCAGATGGTACATTGAATAAGCAATGCATTTGGGCTTTTTTCATCAAGCCATCTATCTAAGAACAAATTTATTAATGATTATACTAAGATACTACATTATTGCATCATTTCAGTGTGTGTGTTGTGTGTGTGTTGTGTTGTGTGTGTGTGTGTATGTGTGTGCGTGAGAGAGAGAGAGAGAGAGAGAGAGAGAGAGAGAGAGAGAGTACATTAAGTGGCTGACAGAGAAGAGAAAAAAAAATCAAGAGACAGAGTCAGACAGAGACAGAGAGACAGACAGGGACAGACAGAGAGAGATATATATGTGTGCAAGGTAGGCTGCAGCAAGGCGAACGGTTGTTGTGGCGTTAAATGGGTTTCTGGTCCCTAACTAGATGTAAGCGCTCAACTGTGTTAAGCAAATCCAAACGTAGCTAAAACTTTTTAATAATAATAATAATAATAATTATAATATAATGATAACAACAACAACAACACCAACAACAACAACAACACAACACCAACAAACAAAATAATAATAATAATAATAATAATAATAATAATAATAATAATATAATAATATTAATAATAATATAATGATAATAAAATAACAATAATAAAAATAAAAAAACAAAATTTATGAAACATTTAGGCGGGGGTTTGTGGGGGTTTTTGGGGGGGGGGGGGGGGGGGTTTTGGGGGGGGGGTCAAAAAAAAAAAAGGGGGGCCCAAAAACCCCCCCAAAAAAAAAAAAACCTTTTTTTTTTTTTTTTTTTTTTTAAAAAAAAAAAAAAAAAATTTTTTTGGTTTTAAAAATTTTTGGGAAAAAAAAGGGGGGGGGGGGGGGGGCGGGGGGGGGGGGGAAAGGGGGGGTTGGGGTTTTTTGGGGGGGGGGGGGGTTTTTTTGGGGGGGGGGGGGGGAAAAAACCGGGGGGGGGGGGGGGGGGGGCCGGGGGGGGGGGGGGGGGGGGGGGGGGCCCGGGGGGGGGGAGGGGGCAGGGGGGTGGATTGGGGGGAAAAAAAAAAAGGGGGGGGGGGGGGAGGGGGTTTTTAAAAGGGGGGGGGGGGGGGGGGGGGGGCCCCCTTTTTTGGGCCCGGGGGGGGGGGGGGGGGGGGGTTTTTTTTTGGGGGGTGGGGGGGGGGGGGGGTAGGGGGGGGGGGGGTTTTGGGGGGTTGGGCCCGGGTCTTTTTTGGGGGGGGGGGGGGGGGGGGGGGGGGGGGTGGGGGGGGTTTTTTTTTTTTTAAAAGGGGCCGGGGGGGGGGGGTTTTTTGGGGGGGGAAATTTTTTGGGGGGGGGGGGGGGGGGGGGGGGGGGGGTTTTTTGGGGGGGGGGGGGAAAGGGGGGGGGCTTTTTTGGGAAAAAGCCGGGGGGGGGGGGGGGGGGGGGGGGGGGTTTTTTTGGGGGGGTTTTTGGGGGGGGGGGGGGGGGGGGGAAAAGAGGGGGGTTGGGTTTTTTTTTGGGGGGGGGGGGGGGGGGGGGGGGGGGGGGGGGTTTTTTAAAAGGGGGGTGGGAAAGGGGGGGGGGGGGGGGGGGTTTTTGGGGGGGGGGGGGGGCCCCCCTTTTTGGGGGGGGGGGGGGGGGGGGGCCCCGGGGGGGGGGGGTTTTTTTTGGTTGGGGGGGGGGGGGGGGGTTTTTTTTGGGGGGGAAAAGGGGGGGGGGGGGGGGGGGGGGGGGGGGGGGGTTTTTGGGGGGGGGGGGGGTTTGGGGGGGGGGGGGTTTTTTTTGGGGGGGGGGGGGGGAAAAACCCCCGGGGGGGGGGGGGGGGGGGGCGGGGGGGGGGGGTTTTTTTTTTTAAAAAAAAAGGGGGGGGGGGGGGGGGGGGGGGGTTTTTTTTTTGGGGGGGGTGGGGGGGGGGGGGGGGGGGGTTTTTTTTTTTTTAAAAAGGGGTGGGGGGGGGGGGGTTTGGGGGGGGGGGGTTTTTTTTTGGGGGGGGGGGGGGGGGAAAAAAGGGGGGGGGGGGGGGGGGGGGGGGGTTTTTTGGGGGTGGGGGGGGGGCCCGGGGGGGGGGGGGGGGGGGGGGGGGGGTTGGGGGGGGGGGGGGGGGTTTTTGCAAAAAAGGGGGGGGGTTTTTTTGGGCCCGGGAGGGGCCGGGGGGGGGGGGGGGTTTTTTGGGGGGGGGGGGGCGGTTTTTTGGGTTTTGGGGGGGGTTTGGGGGGGGGGGGGGGGGGGGGGGGGGGTTTTGGGATCGAGTGGGGGTTTTTGGGGGTTTTGGGGGGGGGGGGGGGGGGGGGGGGGGGGGGGGGGGGGGGGGGTTTTTTTTTTTTTTTTGGTTTGGGGGGGGGGGGGGGGGGGGGGTTTTTTTGGGGGGTTTGGTTTTTTGGGGGGGGGGGGGGGGGGGGGGGGGGGGGGGGGGGGGGGGGGTTTTTTTGGGGGGTTTTTTTGGGGGGGGGGGGGGGGGGGGGGGGGGGGGGGGGGGGCCTTTTGGGGGGGGGGGTTTTTTTTTTTGGGGGGGGGGGGGGGGGGGGGGGGGGGGGGGGGGGGAGGGGGGGGGGGTTTTTTTTTTGGTTTTTTTTTTGGGTTTTTTTTTTTTTTTTTTTTTGGGGGGGGGGGGGTTTTTTGGGGGGTTTGGGGGGGGGGGGGGGGGGGGGGGGGGGGGGGGGGGGGGGGGGGGGGGAAAAGTGGGGGCGGGGGGGGGGGGGGGGGGGGGTTGGGGGGGGGGGGGGGGGGGGGGGGAGGGGTGGGAAAAAAAGGGGGGGGGGGGGGGGGGGCGGGGGGGGGGGGGGGGGGGGTTTTTGGGGGGGGGAAAGGGGGGGGGTTTTAAGTTTGGGGTAAAAAAACAGGTAAAAGGGATTTTAAATTTGGTTTTTTAAAAAAAAGGGGGGCCGGGGGGGGGGGAAAAAAAAATAAATTTCTTTTTTTGGGGGGGCCTTTTTTTTTTTCATTTGTTTCCTAAAACCCCGGGTGAAAAAAAAAATTAAATTTTTTTTTTTTTTTGGGGGGCCCCCCCCCTTTTAATTTGAGGGATGGAAAATAAAACCAAACCCAAAAAATTTTAAAACGGGGGAGGGGGAGGGGTTTTAAAACCAAAAATTTAAAAGGGAAAATGTTGAAAAAAAATTTTTTAAAACCCATAAAAGAAATAAAAAAAAAATTTTTTGATTGTCCGGGAAAGGGGCCGGTAAAAAATTTTTTTTTTTGGGAAATTTTTGCCGAAAAAAAAAAAGGGGGGGACAAAAAAATTTCAATTTAAAAGGTTCCCTTTTGGGGTTTGAAGTTCAGTTTTGGGAAAGCGTGGATTTTTCCAAGGTTTTTAAGCCCAGGGGTTTTTTTCTTCGCTGTCCAGTTTGGGAAAAAATTAAAAAAAAGGAAGCCAGGAATAATTTAAGGTTGGGTGGGGGTGATGTTTGATGTTGAATTGATTGGGTTTTGTTTTGTTGTTTTTAAACATTTAGGGGTTTTTTGGGTTAATAATTTTGTTACCGGATGTGGGTTGTGGGGGGTTTTTTTTTTTGGGTTTTTTTAAAAGTTGTCGGGGCATTTGTTTGGGGGGTTTCTTGGGGTTTGCATTTGTGGGGGGGTTTTGGGGGGGTATTTTGGTTCCTTTTTTTTTTTTTTCCCCCCCCTTCGGGGGAAAAAAAAGAAAAAGATTTCTTTTTTAGTAAAAATAAAGGGTTGGGTGGGTGTGGGGTGTTGGATTGGGCCAGTTTGTTGGGGTGTTTTGGCCCCCTGTTTTTTGTTTTTCCCCGGGTATGACTCGGGTGGGGGTGTGTTTGGAAAAGGGGGTTTTGGGGTTTTTAAACCTTGTTTGGGTCTTGTCAATTTTTTCCCCCCTTTGGGCCCCTTTTTTTGGGGGTTTTAATTTATTTAAAAGGGGGTTTTTTTTTCCCCTTGTACCTTATGTAAACTTTATTTCAATTTGGGGGGGGAGGGGGGGGATTTTATTTTTTTTAAAATTTTGCTGTCGTTTTTTTGGGGTTTCGGGGGGGTTCCCCTTTTGTTCCTTTTTTTGGGGCTTCCCTTTCCTTTCTTCCCCTTTTTTTTTTCCCCTTTCCTTTTTTTTCCCCTTTAAAAACATCATTAAACTTGGGGGGTTTTTTTACCCCCCCTTTTTTTTTTTCGGGGGGGTTTTCTGGGGTTGTTTTGTTTTTTTCCCCCAGGCCAAAAATTTTTTTATGGTTTGAAAATGTCTGTCTGTTTTTTTCTCTTTGAAAAAACTTCCCTTTTGCCGGGTTTTCCCTCCCCTCTCCATTTCCCTTTTTCGGGGGTTTTTAAAGGGGTTTTTTTTTGGGGGATCTTTTTTTCAAGGGAAAAATTTTTTTTTTGGGGCCGTAGAAATTGGGTTTTTTTTGGGGTTTTTTCCCAAAATATAGATTTTCGGAATTTAAACAAAATGGACCCCCATATGAACTATTTCCTTTGTTCCCCTTTTTTTTGTTTTTTTTGAAAAAGGGTTCCTTTGGCGGGTTTTTGTTCGGGGGTTGAATTGTGGGAATTTTTTTTAAAAATGAAAAAACCCCCCTTTTAAATCAGGAAAAAACCCCAAGGGGGAAAGGGTAATTTTAAAAAAAAAAATTTCAGATTTCAATTGAAAGGAAATTTTTTTTTCCGTTTTCCTTTATTGGTAAAGGTTTCATTTTGGGTTAAAAAATTTTTCAAATACTTTTTTGAGGGTTTGGGGTTAACTTTTTCCTTTTTTTTTAAAAAAAAAACCCAAGGGAGGAATTTCAAGTTTTTGGATTTAAGGGGGAATTTTTTGTTTTTTTCCCCCTTTTTTAAAAAAACCCCTTTGGGGGAAACTTTTTTTTATTTTTTTCGGGAAAAAGGAATTTTGAAACCAAAGGGGAAAAAAAAAAATTTGGGGGGGAAATTTTTGGGGGCCCTTGGGGGTTTAGAAAAAGTGGGCCCAAACCTTTTTAAAGAAAATTTTCCCAGGGCCCTTACCTTTTTTTTAAAAACAAAATAAAAAACCTTTTTTTGGGTTTTTGGTTCATGGGCCAGTTGGGGGGAAAAATTAGGGGCGTGGGGAAATTGTTGCTTTTTGGGGTTGGGGGTTTTTTTTGGGGGGGGTTTTTTTTGGGGGTTTTTTGGGGGGGGGGGGTTTTTTTAAACCTTTGGGGGGGGATTTTAAACCTTTTTCGGTTTTTTTGGCTTTGGGGTTTTTTTTGGGCCCTTTTTTTTTCCCGGTTTGTTGGAAAAACACCCCCTGAAAGCCAAAGGCCCAGAGAAATTGGGCCCCGGCGGTGCCCTCGCTGAAAGGGGGCTCCCTGTTGACCCCGACCCGAGGATGGCATATAAAATTTGGGGGTTTTGGGGGCGGGGGAAGGAATGAGGGGGGGAAACAGAGGGGGGGGCGCCAAAAAAAAAAAAAAGGGGGGAAGGGGAAAAAAAGGGAAAAAAAAAGGATTTTTTTTAAAATTTTTGGGTGGGGTTTTTTGGGCCCCCCAGGCCCCAGGGTTTTTGGGGTTTTGGGTTAGAATGTGGTTTTGGGAAAAAATTGTCTCGTCCCTTGCGGAAAAAGTGAGAGCACAGGAAAGTTTGTGAGTAGTTTGGGTTTCGTTTTTTTTTAGATTAATTCCTGTAGAGATAAGGTGGGACCTTAACCTTTTCGGTCGTGCGGAGTAAGGGTCAGAGTTCGGGGCAGCTATTAGGGTGGCACCATCTCCCTCCCTCGTGTTTACTTTTCCTGACCTAAGGGTAGGGACCCATTTGCAACAGCTGGGGGAATGGGGGGCTGTATTTAACCAGGGGGCAGTTTGTTCCTACCATTTGGGGGGACCCGCTGGTTTTGTTAAAATTAGTTGGAGAAAGCGAGTGCCTTTTCCATGAGTATTCCATCCCAAAGGGTTTTTACAAAAGTATTATTCCCCCCGGTTGGTTTCCTGTCTTCTTCTTCTGTACAAGCTATTCGTGTTCATCCTTGTAGGCATCTTGTGCCATTCCTGATTACGGCCGTTTTTAAGCATTAAGTTTGACACATAAAAAAGTTCTATTTTCTGAAATTTGGAAAAGGTTTAGTTATCGTCAATTTATTTGCTTGATTATGTATTTGTGGTAGTCAGCAAACAAGAGGGGAGGGTGGATGGAACGATCTTTAAATGTCCTTTTATGAAAAATAGCCAAAACATGTTCACACTTGCATGGTCTGTGGTGCATGCGGTTAACTCTCCCAAAGGGACATGATCCCCTGTAGTGGTCCTTTGGCGCAGAGGGTGGTGCTCCCTCTTTCTTGTCCATTAGGGATAATTCACGATTCTCTCCCCAAGTTTATAGGATGAACAGGAAAAGGGGGTTCAGAGGGAGAAAAATTTTTAAGCAAGGTTTTTAGATTTATCACCGAGCTTTTTCTGTCAAAAAGCTTCTCTCCTTCTTCTCTCTCTCTCTCTCTTCTCTCTCTTCTCTCTCCCTTTTTTCCTTCTTCTCTCTCTCTCTTTTCTCCTCTCTCTTTATCTTTCTTTCTTGGCAAAAACCCGGACAAAAAAACTCGGAAAGTGTAACAAAACTGGACAGTGAGTTTCGTGTATGGCTGACATTATGAAGATCAATGCTTAGGTTTCCATGTCAAATTTAAATTTCGTTGCACCACAGGACTTCTTGCTTTGAGCTTATCGCTTTAAGGCAATAAAAAAGCGTTATTGTTCTCTCCTTTTCTCTCTCTCTCTCTCTCCTCTCTTCTTCTCTCTCTCTCTTTTTCCCCTCTCTCTCTCTTTTTCTCTTTTAGAAAAAAGTATAACATTGGTTGTTCATTTGTTATGAAAAATTTTTTCTATTTTTTAAGTTAAGATTTTTTAAACACAATTAGAAAAAAATGACAAGAGCCTTGATACTTTATCTTTTTTTTTAATGACCCGTTTGTAAACCGAATTACTGTAAACCCCCAGAAAATGCGGCGGCACACAACCAACCAGTAAGCAAACATAACAAAAAATGAGCTTCAGGAGGTGTTTTTTTTTTTTAAATAAAAAAATACCTTGATAATGCCCTTTTATCATAGCAAAATCATGTTTGCCCTGGGGAAAATTGGACAACACTGGATTTAGGCCCCAAAACACACACCCCACACACACACACACCCCACACACACACAACACACCACACACACACACCCACACACACACACACACACCACCACAACACACCACCCACCACACGTAAGCACGGCGAAAAGGGCCTGTGGAAACAATGAAATATGATGGGTAGATGAAAATACTGTCCCGAAAAAAACCCATCCTTTTAAACATCAACGTTATTATTCCCAAACAAGGGAAAGATACTTGCTATCTCGTCGAATACGGAAAATCACTTCAAATCATGAAAGGTTTTCTGCAATATCTCTTTTCAGTGTGTGGTTCCATACCCCCCGGACCCCCACAGAGGTTCCCTGATTGGCCCTTGTGCAGGAGGCCAAAAGCCCTTTTATTCCAAACGTCTTGATTATTTTCCTTTGAACGTCAGAGGGGGTTATTGTTGTTTTTTTTCATATGAGGGGGAAAAAGTACTGCGCTGCCCTTAAAACGCACGACGTCCCAGCATTTTCAAATTTGGGTGGGAGAAATCGGCGGGGGGGGGGGGGGGGGGGGGGGGTTTTCTTGTAGTGGGTTGAAAAAATGCGAGGAATGGGCCCAAAAAGGAAAAAAAAATAGACAAATGGGGGCAGGAAAAAAAGGGGGCAAGGCAAAAAAAGGGAGGGATAGAAAGAGGGAATTTCCCGACAGTGTTTTTAGAAGGTTTTGGCTGTATTTTACTGACAGGCCCCATGGGGGTGTCTTAAAGGTATTTTTAAAAAAAGCATCTTCAGGTATTTGTTTCTTTTTTTAATCTTTGAGAAATATTTTGTAATGCTGAGAAGTAAAAATGTTTGGGTTTGTTGCTTTCCTCGCTAATGTGTTCCCATCGCCATGGGTTCTTTTCTTTTCTTGTTTGTTGTTTTTGCTGTTGTCCCTTTTCGTTCCCCGGTGGGGGTCTGGGTGACTAAAAAGTGGAGTGTAATACACAGCCGTTAGCCCCCCATGAAATGCTGTGAGCTGGCTTCCAGCTTTTTGGGCTAAACAGAAAAACCCGGTGCACGGGTTCTATGGATTTTTTTTAAAAGTTGACTTCCATTCCTTCGGCACGGATGGCTATTTTTCCGAAGTCTTTTAAGTGTACAAGATGTTCTGGTGTGTCCGGGTGCGCACACGGAACCCCGGTTAATGTATCAACTGAAAAATTCATGGTAGTGTGATGTTTATCCCAAGGGAAAAATCCCTCAAGCGATGCCTCAGTGGCGGCTCGAAAATAGGTTAGCAGATCAACGACTAAAAATTTAACCCTGGGGGTATTCGTCTTTCCCCCTTCCCCCCTTTCTGCTATGATTGTTTTATACGTTTTTTGACCCCAAACTACTCCCCGCCTTTTCTCACCGAAACCCCGATCAAGAAAACAACCTCTCCTCACAAAATCAGCTCAAGCATTTTTAAAAAATAAAACCCCAAATGAGTTTTGAACAAATCGGCAAACAAGTACTGATTTATTTTAAATTGATCCTCCTTGATGAAAACTTCAGGGTTGCACCCTTTACGCTTGTTTCCATTGCCCCCCCTTCCCCCAAAAAATTTTTTTTGTTAAGAGCTGCGTCAGCGGTAAAAATTGATGCAAAGGGGACAACCCCCCTAAAAATGCTTTTCCCATTTATGGTTTCTAGATTTATAAAAAAAATATATAATTAATTTCAACAAGCGGATTATTTTACGAAATTTCGTATCAAAGTCCCCGGGAAAAATCAGGGAATTATGGGGATGGGTTTGCTCAGGGCGAGGGCTTGCTTTCCCGCAGCAATAAGGTGGTTACCAAATGGATGGGTGGCGTTTGGCCCCTTGGTTTTGTAAGTCCCCTGTTCACCCCGGTGTTAAAATGGGTTCTGTCCTTTTTTGGGGAGGGAAGGGAGAGAGCGAGGGAGAGGAGATGGGTACCCTCCCCAATAGTGGGCGCTAGAGAAGTGAAAAATCTTTGCGCCCCGCTCTCTATGCCCCAAAAGGTTATTGGGCACCTTTACTTTACCTTTCTTAAAAAGTTAAAAATAAAATTTATTCGTGATGATGATTTGTTTTTTGGTATACTTTCACCCCACTCCCCTTCTTTCTTTACACAAGCCTATACAGAGGGTTTTTTGCCGTTGTAGTAGTCTGTTGTGTATCTTCTTTTTGCAATTCTTCTTTTTCTTTTATCTTTCCTTCTTCTTTTTTTTCTTCTCCTTGCAAATTTTTTGCAATTCTCTTCGCAATTTCTTTTTCGCTTTTTTTTTTTTGCAATTCTCCCCACTCTTTTTCGGATTTTCTTTACAGTTTTTTTATTTGGTAATTGTTTTTTCAATTTTCTCCTTCGCAGTTTTTTTTCGCAAATTTTCTTGCAGTTTGTCTTTTCTTTGCAATTTTCACATTTTCTTCTTTTCGCAATTCTTTTTCTTCATCGCAAATTTTTCTTCTTGCAATTTTTTTCAAGATACTTAGACAATAGTGGATTCTTATTGGTGTTATCTATTTCCTATGGTCGCAGAATGGGAGGGATATGGGGGTGGGGTCCCAGGTTTTAAGCTGGGGAAGTGGAACAAATTTCAACGTCAAAAGTAACAACAACAAAAACAACAACAACACCAGCACCAAAAACAGCTGAAAGGCAAAATGCCAACGTACGTGCCCTCCGCTACAAAGGGCTGTTTCCCCACACCACAACAACGTAAAGGTTTCGTTGAAGGGAATTAAAAGAGTGTGATGACAAAGGAACGTGGCTGTGGGCAGCCTTTTTCTTTTATTTGGATGAAAGAAACATCCACAACTGGATTACGGGGTATAATGGTGTGCTGTGGTGTGTGTGTGTGTGTGTGTGTGTGTGTTGTGTGTGTGTGTGTGTGTGTGTGTGTGTGTGTGTGTGTGTGTGTTTGTTTGTGTGAGGTGGTGTGTGTTTGTTTTTGGAGTTTATTTGTGTGCCCGTGTGTGTGTGTAAGTGTGGGATTTTATTTGGTATTTATTCTTTTTTTTTTTTTCGAGGATTATGGAATAAGCACTTTTGTGCTTGTTTAAACCAGTTCCCCTGGATGCGGTTTTGTAAGTTATGTCTTCTGTTTTTTTCCACCGGGACCAAGATGTGGTGTGTGTGTGTTTGTGTAAGTTTGTGTGTAAGTGTGTGTTAAGTGTTGTGTGTGAGGTGGGTTTTATTTATTTATTTTATTTCCCTTTTTATTTTATTTCAAGGATAAGGAAAAAGCACTTTTTGTGTTTTTTTTAAACGCTAGTCCCCCTGGAATGCAAATTTTTTAAAGTTTGTCATACGTTCCCCGGGCACCAACTGCTATTTCAAAAAGTGGAAAAGGATATTTATGTGTGGCAAGATGTTCTGTTTTGGTTGAAGTTGTGTGTTTGGTTGGGGGGGGGGGGGGAGGAAGTGCGCCCCAAGTGGTGTGCATGCGCGTGTGTGTGTTTTGTGTGAAAACAGTTGCACGCGAGTTTTATTTTGTTTCAAGTTAAAAAACCCCCGTTTTATCATGTCCATACCCCCACTTCAAATTTTTCTTCCCGAAAGCCACAATCCGCTTACATTGCGTAAAATGGGTTGCTAGTGCGTAAAGGTTGAAAATAAAGGTTGCGTAAGTAAAGGTTGTAAAAGGGGCTATAAATTTATTTTCACATCAAATTTAAAAAATGTCTTCAGATAACAAAAGCAATGGGATTCTAAAATATGGTGCCTTGCCAACTGACGGAAATTATGGGCGGTGGGCAAAAACGCGATGTTAGAACAGTGGAAGCGAGGTTCGATTCCCGTTGAACCCCACCTTTTCCCCCTCTGAACCGTTATCAAAAAAAGGGTGGGATAAGATTTTATAACGCTTATTTTGAAAAGTTGGGAGCGGATTGCTCATGATCAGAGCCCCGCTTTTTCCCAAATAAAGTTAAGGCATGAGCGTGGTTACCAAGTGAAAGGATGACCGTTTGTGCCCTTTGGTTTGTACGTCCCCCCAGTTCCCCAGCTTTAAAATGAGTACTCCCTCTTTAGGGCAGTCGTTCTGACAAAGTAGCAGCCTCTTCATTAAAGGTCACCTTCCCCCCCTTTATTGTATGCGCAACCCAGACCCAAAATCTAGTCCCACCCAAACACGCTTCAAAAACTTCTGACCAGGGAAAATTCCCTTCTCACTCTATCGCATATCTGCGCACCGACATATAAACTCTCTATTTTTCCCCTCCCGTTTTAAAAAAAAAAATAGGATCCAAATTTTCAGCCCGCCCGGTTTGTTCATCCTACGGACCATTCCCCTCAGTTGCAGTAAAGAAAATTCAATCAATACCTGCAATGGGAATGTGGGAGTCCTCAGTTTGGGCCCCGTTTTTTCCCTTACTGTTTACTCAAATTTATAAAAAACCCCTCCCATATAAACCCCTTTCCGCTGATGACTATATTTAAAAGCAGGATACTCCTAAAATTGCCCTTTAAAACATTCAAAAATGCATGATACAAAACAAATTCAGCTAAACGAGATAAACGAAGACTGATTTTTGGCCAAAACAACTTTTCCCCTCCCCCAGTTCAATAGAATTTGGCAATATGTCGTTCTTATCCAATGCAGTCAAAAATTTTGGTGTGTTTCGACACACATTCTATGAAAAAAATATCTCCAGACCTCCTTTTTGTATTCAATTCGGGGGTATAAGTGCAATTGAAAGTCCTTTTGCTGATGCAACATCCAAAAATTTTCACGTTCATTTTTTAGGTCTGGATATTGCAAATTCTCTGGGGGGTCTGCACAAACAATCCACTCCCTTCAAGGTATAAAATCTCAGCTGTGCCTCAAAAGAAAAAAAATTTTGCATTCACTCCTCTCTTGCTTTTTTTTTCCACTGTTTGCCCGTGCCCCCGAGAGTAAAGTACAAGATCAGCCCCTCGCTAAAATGTCTACACAAAAAAAAGCCCCTCTTCTCTGTGAATGTCTGTACGGTAATCCCGTTTTCCCTTTTGTTTGCTGATGATTACACTGGCTTACAATACCAAGATTAATTCCCCTGTTGGCCCTCCTCTTTCTTTTCTGATCCATCAAATTCTGGAAAGCCTCACTCCTCCTTGTGAAAAACTAGTACGGCAATTTAAAAATCCAGCCTCAAGAATCCTATTTCAACTATTTGTTTTCTGTTTATTTCATTCTGCCCAGATTCAAAAAGCCAAATTCCCATCACCTCTTTAAGTGCTAACGTGAGTTTGGGTGTGTGTGTGTGTGTGGTGTGTTTTGGGGTGTTGTTATGTTTTTGGGGCGGCGGGGAGCGGTGTGTGCATTTGAATTCAAAAAAAGGGGAATATTGTTGGTTGCAGGTAGATGGGTAGAAGGAAGCGCTTTTATTTGTTTTTGCAAAATATTGCGCTATATTTTATTCCTATTATTATTTTTTATTATTATTATTATTTTATTATTATTATTTTATTATTATTATTATTTTTTTTTAATTTTAATATTATTATATACTATTGCTTTTTATTATTATTATTATTATTTTTTTTATTATTATGGGGTCAGGGGAAAGGGAACGCATCGAGGGAGAGGGATGGGCGCCCCCTCAAAAATGCTGTCCCCGGGGGAAGCGTATAGAAACACTGTTTCCCGTAGTTTGCTAGAAAAAACCCCCTCAAAGTTTTTTTTTAAAACGAGACTCAATAAAAAAAAATAATGGAAAGTATTAAGACTAAATAAAAAAAAAGGGGATGACGTGGCAAAAGCCTAGCCTATCAAAGCAGAATGATCAATAAAAACACCTTAAAAAAAAAGGTGGGAGGGAAAGGTTTAATAAAAAACCCTTTCCTTCAAACAAATAAAAGTGTGGGGTTCTAGGTTTATTCCCCGCCTTGCCCCTTTTTTCCGTTTTGGGGGGAAAATGAAATGATGTTTAAATCTTGGGGGATGAGACTTTAAATGAGGCACCGTGCGTGATTGCAGTTGAAAAACCTTGCAACAAATAAAAAATAAAACCCCTTTTTCCGCTTTATTTATTTTTTTAATTTTTATTTTTTATTTTTAGGATAATGGTTTAAACCCCCATGTGTTGTTTTTTTCATCCCGTTCCTGAGTGTATGTGGTTTTGTAAAATTTTTCCTCTTTCCCCCGGAAACCAAAAGTATCTTCCAAAAAGCGAACGGTTTTAAAAGTGTGCGCAAGATGTTCGGTGTTTTTCTACACGGAACATTGGTTTAATAAAAAAATAATACTGACCCTAAAGGGGCAGGTACCCATTTACAGCTGGGTGAACTGGGAGACTGTACTGAAGCCATGCGCGTGAACAGTCACCCATCTAGTTGGTAATCACGTTCAACGCTGCTTATCTTTAGCCTAGGAAGAGCCAGTGCTCTGAATACTGAGGTATACCATCCCCCACAGACATGATACATGATTTTGTTGTATTCAATCTACAGATCAATGTACTCCCCCGTGAGGATGCCAGGGGCCTGTCAGTATAAATATCATCCCCATCTTCTGGAAATGCCGTGCACGAAAGCCCCTCTTTTCTATCTCTCTCTTTGTTTCTGCTTATTTTCTTTTCCTCTCGTCTCCTTCTTTTCTGACTTAATTTGGACCTAACTTATCAGGTGCTTTATAAGTGTGTGCGTGTGTGTGTGTGCGTGTGTGTGTGTGTGTGTGTAAGTGTGTGTATGGTGTGTGTTAGTGTGTGTGTGTGTGCGTGTGTATCTGAGTATGTGTGTAAGTGTTTAAGTGCATGTGTGTAAGGTGGGTGGGTGCGTCCGCACGTGCGTGTGTGTGTCTGTCTTTCTGTGTGTCTGTCTCTGTCGATGTATTTGTCTGTCTTTCTGTCTCTCTCTCTCTCTCTCTCCTCTCTCTCTCTCTCTCTCTCTCTCTCTCTCTCTCTCTCTCTCTCTCTCTCTCTCTCTCTCTCTACCCCATCCTTACCAATCAAATTCCCCATCCTCTCTCCAACCCCTACTCCCCACCCCACCCCAAAAAACCACCGCCCAACAACAACAACAACAAAACAACAACACACTAAACAAAACACGTACCTTACCTATAAGTCAGCAGCCTTCGGGCTTTAAGGGGCGCGGCCACTGCCAGGCAACGGTCCACGCTGACGACCACAATCAGGGTCTGAGAGACGGTGTTGGTCCACAGCGTCACGAAGGAGATCTTGAAGTTTTTGATGACGTTCCAGTTGCTGATGGCCAGCGGTCCTGCGATGTAGCAGCCTGGCATCAGAGCGGACTGGCACAGGAGACTGGACAGGTCAGCCACTGCCAGCCAGAAGAGGAGCAAGTTGATCCTGTCCCTAAGACCTTGCTGCAACAACAACAACAACGACGACAATGACAGCAACAGCAGGAGGAGGAGGAGGAACTGTGAGGAGGAGGTGGAGGAGGAGATGGATGTGGATGGATGTGGATAGATGTGGATGGATGGAGGAAGGGATGAGTGGATGGATGGGTGGATGTATGGGTGGAAGGAGGAGGGAGGGCGGTAGGGAGGGAGAGGATGGAGGGAGGGTTGGGTGGATGGAACGATGGATGGAGGCTGGGAGGGAGGGAAGGAGGGTTGGGGGAGGGATGGAGGGAGGAGGGATGAGTGGAGGGAGGGAGGAGTAGATGGATGGGAAGGAGGGAGGGAGGGAATGAAGGATTGAGGGAAGAATGAATGGATGGAGGGAGGAGAGGGGGAAGGATGGGTGGATGGATGAGTTGATAGATAGATGGATGGATGGATGGACGGAAGGGTGAGTGGATGGATGGATGGATGGATGGATGGATGGACGGATGGACGAGTGTGTGGGTGGATGGATGGATGATAATTAGAAATGCAGACAGCCGCAGGGAGCAGGTATGCTGGTTTCCTAAGTCTTGACGATTGGAGGACCAAACACTGCACATGGTCTGTGTGTGTGTGTGTGTGTGTGTGTGTGTGTGTGTGTGTGTGTGTGTGTGTGTGTGTGTGTGTGTGTGCATACGTGTGTGTGTGTGTGTGTTTGTGTCCTTGTGTGTTTGTGTGTGCCTTTGTGTGTTTGTGGCCTCATGTGTTTGGGCATTTGTGTGTGTTTATGGTCGTTTGTTTGTTTGTGTGTTTGTGTGTGCTATGTGTTTGTGTGTGTGTGCTCGTTTGTTCGTTCGTTCGTCAATTTAACGTGTTTTTTTCTTTTAGGTGATATTAGACAAAAGCATGTGTGTGTGTGCACGCTTACACACACCTATGCACGCGTGTTTGTAAACATACACTCACACACACTCACGCACGCATGGAAGCACTCACGCATGCACACATATACACATAAACATACGACGCATGCAAGCACTTACATTCGCACACACGGTCGCAAGCACTCACACACATGCACGCACAAACCCACAACACACACTCGCGCGCACGAGGACGCATGCAGGTACTCAAACTCACACGCATACATACACATGCACGTACGTGGGCATCCTCGCACTCACATGCGCGCACGCACTCATGCACCCATGCACGCACGCGCGCGCGCACGCACACACACACACACACACACACAACATACTTAAGAGAGCACACAATTTGTATCACAACTCTAGTTATGACTGTCAGAATGTTAATTAAAATGTTTTCTGTAGTATTGCATCACCAAATACACCCAGCATTGTGCATGGTAATTCGCGGTCAAATCTTGTTATTCGTATACGTTTTAAACTTTAAAGGGTATTGTCGATCTGATATACTGATTTTGTAGTCCAAGGAATTCTTAAGCGTTGTCAGCAGAATAACATATTACTGGTTCAATTTCAATGGCAAAATCTTTAACGTACATTTTTTAAAGTATCTGTCAAAGGGAATTGCCATGAAAAACACCAGTTGAGATCAGGGGATAGCGCTGGTTTGTTTCCATTTAAGACGAACTGCTTGAACACAATTTTGTTTATTTCATCAGGTAAATAACACAGATCTCTGACCGTAAATACCTAAAGCCAAAACTGTATAAGTTGTGCAGGTTTCCATTAGAGTTTACCAAAGCCTTTGGAAGACCATATAAGAATCACATACGCAATCATTGCTATTGCTGAATCGAAAAGTTTGCAAATGTAGTCTCAAATGCTATCAAGCTGAAAGATAAATCAAATCATTAAACCAACAACGGATTGAAGTGTATCAAAAATGTTTGCCTATAGACAGATCAATTCATATTTTGGAAATACGTCTCTAAAACTTTGCCAATACAGTGTAAACCAAAGAACTAGACGGTATGGTAGATCTTAACGGTTTAGCCTATCACCATTTTATAAATGAGAGGCTTGTGTGAGTCCAGTGCCGCATTATTCGCGAAAAGCGAGTGACAGGTGAAACCAAGGTTCAGAGATAGAATTCGATGTAGCAGACTATTGTCAGAAAAGCCTGCACTAACTTCAGCTTCCAGATCTCTCGAAGTATCTGATGCCATGTTTAAAGCGAATGAAGCACCAGAGAAAGCTGACACCCGTGTGGGGATGCCGGGACCCTGTCAGTATAAATAGCATCTCCACCCTCTGGAAATTCTTGTGCTAGGAAATCCCTCTTTTCTATCCCTCTCGTTGTTTCTGCCTGGTTCCCTTTCTTCCTGTCTCCCCCTTCTTGTCTATTTTCTGCCTTCTTGGTTCATTCTCCTGCCTTTTTTATTACAGAAAGACTTATAAAATAGCATCTCTCTCCCATGCCGAAGTCGGATGCGCTGGGCCTGATTTGCCAGGCGCTTAACGGCAGCGCAACGCATTTTCACTCATGTGACAAACAGTAGTTGCTTTCTGAGCGTTCGACGACGAAGAAGAAGACAGCTGGACAATAGATCGAATTCAGTCTCCTCTAGCAAATATGTTTTGCCCTTAAAATCTTACATTCTAAGGGTCGGGGGAGGGGGGGGGAGGGTTACTGGACCTATACAGACCCGTGACTTTCTGAAGGGCTTACACTGCTGCCTTATTTTCCGATTTAGACATAGATTTGAATACGTAACCTCAGAGTTATGTGTATCGCAAAGCCAAGTCGCCTTGTAAGTAATATGATTTAACCACCGGGCCACAAAGACACCTTCAGTTAGCAAGAAATGTGATATTTCAAAAAGCGTATTTCTGTTCTTCCTCTGTCTGATCCAGTTGTACCACGTTAAAGGTGTTTCAGGTACTGCTGTCAGGGCTTTGGTTTACCAGCATCGTCTTTATGGACATCGAGAGCTGCTTCATGAAACCAAACGTGGTATGGGAACGCCCACACGAACATCTGGACTGGCCAAGACTGTCCTACAGGGAACAGTACAAGGAGGGAAACGAAGAGGCAGAAGAGAGAAAACGATGGGAAGACAACATCAGAGAGTGGACTGGCCTCATGTGGAACGACTTGCTACGGAAAGCTGAAAACCGTGAGAGGTGGAGGAAGCTGGTTGGAAAATCCGGAGTGGTGCCCCAACACTTTACAAGACTTTAGGATAGGTGAGGTAGGATGCACCCACAAACTCTCTTGCTCCGACCTCTGCCTCGATGACACTGATTTGGGAAATTGCGTCCCTAAAGAATAAGTTTAATTTACACTTTTTTCAGAGAAAAAACCCACATTGTACACAAATTCATTTGAACAAACAACAAGCTAATAGCTTAAGTGTGCTTTACCAACAAACAAAACGAGATCTGCGATTTAGCAGCCGGGAAAAATGTCATCGTTACTACTAAACAAGCCTTTTGGGCCAAGTGTACTTGAAAAAATCAAAGACCATTTCACTGTGAAATCTTTTATATCGATATTACATGTAATGTTATCTTTGCAAGTGGGAAGAAAGAAGAAAAGAAAAAGTGTGTGCGAAAAAGAGACACACAGACAGAGAGACAGACAGAAATACATACAGACAGACAGAAAGCGAGAGAGAGTGAGAGAGAGACAGAGACAGGGACAGAGACAGAGAGACAGATAGAGACGGACAGACAGACAGATAGACAGGCAGAGACAAACTGAAAAAAAACATATAACATATTTCACTCCCACCCCTAACCCCCCTCCCACCACCACCACCACCACTAAACCCATGTAACGCACCTTCCAAAAGACCAAACCGGACAGGATATTTCCAGGAATCCCTAGATAAATGACCAGCTGACGAAGATAGCACATGAAGACTGTGGTCAGAAGGTCACGCGTTTGGGCACTGACCCAAGGGTCCCAGGTTTCCCATGGCATCAGGTCTGGGTTTTGGCCTGCTGACTGGGTCATCCTGGCGGTGAAGGACTCCGCTGTGCTTTGATCAGGAGAGCCTCCTCCCGTCTTGTTGATAGACATCTGGACTACAGGGTCCATCAATGAAGACAATGATCATTACTACAAGGTCTACCAATGAAGACAATGATCATTGCTACAAGGTCAATCAATAAGGTGAACGATCATTACTACAAGGTCAATCAATGAAGCAAACGATCATTACTACAAGGTCAGTCAATGAAGCAAATGATCATCACTACAAGGTCCATCAATGTGGCAAATGATCATTACTACAAGGGCAACCAATGAAGCAAATGATCATTTCTACAAGGTCCATCAATGTGGCAAATGATCATTTCTACAAGGTCAATCAATGAGGCAAATGATCATGACTACAAGGTCCTTCAATGAGGCGAATGATCATTACTACAAGGCCAATCACTGAGACAAATTAGCTATACTAAAAGGCCAATCAATGGGGCAAGTTGTTATTACTAAAAGGACAATCAATGAGACAAATTAGCTATACTGAAAGGCCAATGATACACATTAGCTATACTGAAAGGCCAAGCAATGAGACAAATTAGCTACACTAAAAGGCCAATCAATGGGGCAAATGTTTATTACTAAAAGTACAATCAATGAGACAAATTAGCCATACTAAAAGGCCAATCAATGGGGCAAATTGTCATTACTAAAAGGCCAATCAATGAGACAAATTAGCTATACTGAAAGGCCGATCAATGAGACAAATTAGGTATACTGAAAGGCCAATCAATGAGACAAATTAGCTACACTGAAAGGCCAATCAATGAGACAAATTAGCTATACTGAAAGGCCAATCAATGAGACAAATTAGCTATACTGAAAGGCCAATCAATGAGACAAATTAGCTACACTGAAAGGCCAATCAATGAGACAAATTAGCTATACTGAAAAGTCAATCAATGAAAACGGCTGCATACGCGACATCTCACCGTTGGTAAACCTCAGAGTTAAGAAAGGAACATAAAGAGTTAAAATAAGAAGCGAGTCAGCAAGATCTTAGACGACTTTGGTTTAGTGTGTGTTCAATACAAAGCAGTTTTTTGTTTGTTTTTATATTGTCTAACCCATGTAGGGCTCTGGGTTAGCATAACGGGCCCGTTCAAGGGACCATGCTCTGAATACTGATGTATACCATCCCCACAAGACATGATACCATGATTTTGTTGATTCAATCTCAGTCAATGTACTCCCCCGTGAGGATGCCAGGGGCCTGTCAGTATAAATATCTCCCCATTTCTGGAAATGCCGTGCACGCAAGACACTTTTTCTATCTCTCTCTTTGTTTCTGCTTATTTTCTTTTCCTCTTTCGTTCCTTCTTTCTGACTTAATTTGGACCTTACTTATCAGGTGCTTTATAAGTGTGTGCGTGTGTGTGTTGTGCGTGTGTCGGGCTTGTGGCAGTGTGTTTAAGTGTGTGTATGGTGTGTGTTAGTGTGTGTGTGTGTGCGGTGTGTATCTGAGTATGTGTGTAAGTGTTTAAGTGCATGTGTGTAAGGTGGGTGGTGCGTCCGCACGGTGCGTGTGTGTGTCTGTCGTTCTGTGTGTCTTTGTCTATGGTCGATGTTATTTGTTTTTATCTGTCTTTCTGTCTCTCTTCTCTCTCTCTCTCTCTCTCTCTCTCTCTCTCTTCTCTCTCTCTCTCTTCTCTCTCTCTCTCTCTCTCTCTCTTCTCTACCCAAATCCTTACCAGTCAAATTCCCAGCCTCTCTCCTGCCCCTACTCCCACCCCCCAAAAACCACCGCCCAACAAAAAACAACAACAAAAACAACAACACACTAACAAAACACGTACCTTACCTATAAGTCAGCAGCCTTCTGGGCTTTAAGGGGGCGCGGCCATGCCAGGCAACGGTCCTCGCTGACGACTCAATCAGGTAAATGAGAGGGGGACGGTGTTGGTCCACAGCGTTCACGCAGGAGATCTTGAAGTTTTTGGATGACGTTCCAGTTGCTGATGGCCAGGGTCCTGCGATGTAGCAGCCTGGCATCAGAGCGGACTGGGCCAAGGAGAACTGGGACAGGTCAGCATGCAGCCAGAAGAGGCGCAAGTTGATCCTGTCCCTAAGACCTTGCTGCAAAACCAACAACACGACGGCAATGTCAGCAACAGCAGGAGGAGGAGGAGGAACTGTTGAGGAGGTGGTGGAGGGGAGATGGATGTGGATGGATGTGGATAGATGTTGGATGGATGGAGGAAGGATGAGTGGATGGAGGGGTGGAATTATGGGTGGAAGGGAGGGAGGGAGTGGCGGTACTAGGGAGGGAGGAAGAGGTGGAGGGTTGGGTGGATGGAACGATGGATGGAGGCTGGGAGGGAGGGGAAGGTGGAGTTGGGGGAGGGATGGAGGGCCAGACGAGCGGGGCGGAGCGGAGTGAAGCCGCCGGGGTTATCTGCAGAGGGGCAGGGAACGAAGAAAAGAGCAGGGGGGAGAGTAGTAGTGAGGTGTTGTTGATAGATCTCAGCTTATCTAGGTGGAGCCAGGATTATTTTTAAAGGGCCAGCGCCTGGCGGCCATAGCCGCAGCTCCTCTCCAAGCTACTTTACTCTTTCCCTGAGCCATAATAGAGGGGCCTGGACCTACTGCCAAACATACCGTTCAGCACGGTTGCTGGGTGAAATCTGAGGGTACTGTATGGCCGTGAACGCCACAAGGTGGGAGGGCAGCTCTCACCCATCAGCACGTTTTGCCCGCCAACGGTGAATTCGTTTCTCTTACCTCAGGGAATAATGGGAATGAGCACTTATGTTCATTTGCACCTCCAGTCACCCAGAGGGAGAGAGGATGAGTGCCCTAGTGTGGTTCGGTTGGTATGGAGGTAACGCGCTGTACTAGAAAGCGAAAAGTCGGGTCGGAAGTGTGCGGTGAGGTTCGTTTCCCGTTTTGAGTCCGAAACTTGTTCCGCCATCCATTATGTCCATGAGTGGTGGTTGGGCGTAGCCTTTCGGATGAGACGATAAACTTCGGATGGTCCGGTGTGTTTGAACATATTTATTTAGCGCAACGTAAAAGAAAACCCACCGGCAACAAGACGAGTTGTCCCTGTGCCAAAATTATGTAGAAAGAGGAAGCCACTCTGATAGGGAAACGAATATGTTGCAGACAGGGGAAAAAAGTAAATAAAAAAAGGCCGTGGCTGCTGCTCTTTGTGGCGACGTCTCTTCCGGGGAGGAGAGCAGGCCCGCGAAGAATTTTCACTGCAGAGAAATTGCGTGACTTGGAGAAGTGGTTATAAATAAATAAATAAACTAAATAAATAAATAGTCCGCGTTTTTCGGTTGTCAAGCGGTTTTTCGTAAAAACTTTGTTCACCGTCCCCCAGACGGCACAATTGCCCACTCTTCTGAAAGGCACGAACAAGTTTTTACGTGTGCACAAGATTTCCTGGAGAGAGAGTGAGAGAGAGAGAAAGAGAGAGAGAAGAAGAGAGAAGAGAGAGAGATCTTGCGGAGACGGATGAGGGAGAGAGACGAGGAAGGAGACGAGCGAGTGAGAGAGAGAGAGAGAGGAGTGCCTAGGGCTTGAACCAGATACATGGAAAGCCTACATACAGTGACCATTCCTTTAGGAATCCTGAAAGTTTTATAAAATCATAAACAAAAAACTACAACAACAACAACAACAACACACACTACACTCACAAACTCACCCACCCACCCACCTTCAACACACATGTACAAACTAAATTAAGTGTCATAATCATCAGTTGATTTCTTCAAGCAGATATCATCAGGATATATCATATATGTGATGTGAGTGTTTGAGGAAAAGAGGGAAAAAGAGAAGTATGAAGTGCAACATTTTTCTGTGTGTAGTGTACATTATCTTGCAGCAAATAGATGATTATAACGTTCTTGTTTTGTTCTGTTAAATAAGTCTACATGTCTTAAAATGGCATAAATTTTCTCGAATCTGTGGACTCTGAATCACACCGCCCGGATACCTCTACTCTACAAAACTTTCAACCCCACCCCAAGCTAACAAACCCACCACCACCACACCACTATACACACACACACACTACACAAAACATTCACACACACACACACACACACACACACAAACACACACACACTCACATCTCACACAACACACACTCACACACACACACACTCACGCTCACACCACACACAACACACCACATTACACACACACACACACACACGCGACACACACACACACACACACATACACACACAGCACACACACCACACACACACTCGACACCCACCCACCCACCACATGTACTCACAACACACACACAACACACTCACCACCACACACACAACACGCACACACACTCACTCATCACCACACACACTACAACACACACACACCACACACACACACACACACCACACACAACACACACACACAACTCAAACACAGCACACACTCACAACACTACACACACACCAACCACACACAACCACACACAAACACACCACAACACACAACACATCACAACACACACTCTCACTCACACCACACACACACACACACACCACACTACACAACACACACACACACACCACACACACACACAACAACACTCACACGAGCACACAACACACACACACAACACACACGTGCGACTCACACACACACACACACTCAACACACACACACACACACACACACACACACACACACCCCACAACCCCACCAACCACCCCGCACACACACCACACACACGGAATCCCCCACAAACCTCATCACACTGCCGTACCTCTCTTCCATGACTCCTTGGGAGCAGGGTGGCGGTGTGATGAATTGAAGGCTTTGCTCTGAGAGGGCCAGCGCGGAAGCGGGTCGGGCTACTGGTCACGCTCTCTCGGCCCCTGGAAGCAGTTGACCCATAGCCGCCTGTCAGCGAACATCCTGCCGTCCTTGATCTACCGTGATTCTGCCCATTGACCCACAGTCCGTGGACGCTCAGACCTACCTGCAGTGTCGCTGAGATCTTCTTTGCTATGGCACGCTCTTCGTCGAAGGCTTGGCAAAGGATCTAGCGCACATCGTGAGAAGATTTGTTAAGCCAGTTGAAGAAGAGGTCAGTATTGTAGTAGTGCAAGGGTGGTGGTGGTGTTGTTGGTGGTGAGAAGATGCGCTGCCCGTTGCCGTTGTATTTTTGGGAAGTTGGACTTTGGTATTGGGAAGCAGACTCATGTAGAAAACGGGAGGTTGTTGGTGGTTAGTGTGGTTGTGTTGGTGTTGTGTGTGTCAAAGAGTTTTTGTCTGTGACTCTTCAGTTTTAAGTCTATTTGTGTGATGTAGATAGAAATGTGTCTCGTTTGTGCGGTTGACTTTGGAAAACGTTGTTATTGTGTTGATATTTGAATGAGGGAGGAAATGCCAGCGCTTAAAAATAAGTGGATGAGGGAGAGAGAGAGAGTGAAGAGAAGATGAGAGAGTCGAGAGAGAGGAGGAGAGAGAGAGATCCCAGATTTGACGAGATACACGTTAGGTAATCGAGAGAATGGGCGGAGAGAGAGTGAGATCGTGAGAAGGAGAATAAGACGAGAGGATAGAGGAGACAGGATAGAGAGGAGAATCAATCAATTCAAATCAAATCAAATCGTTTTATCTAATCTCAAATTTTTTATTTTCGAGAATAATGAATAAGCCACTCATGTGTTTTTATTTTATATATTTTTACCGGCAGTCGGCCCTGAGAGAGAATACATCAAATCAAAAGATTCTGTTATTTTGAGGGTTAATGAATAAGCACCATGTGCTTTTTTACATCTCCAGTCACTGATGAGAGAAGAGGGAGTGATTGAGAGGATGAGGGGGGAAAGAGCGAGAGAAGAGAGAAGAGAGGGGAGCTCACGATTGAGAGAAAGGAATGAGACGAAACTGGAGAGAAGAAGGGAGGGAGGCGCGGGGGAGAGGGGTGTCGTGGCACCTCTATAACGTCCCGACGAGAGTGGGAGGGAGGAGAGGAAGATGTTGGCGAGAGGGGGAGGAGAGCAGAGGTGTGGTCGAGGAAGGACGGAAGCGGAGAGAGGAGCGAAGAAGGGGGAGGAGCGGGAGAAGAGGGAGACCGAGGAAAGAGAGGACGGAGAGGGTGAGTGGGGAAGATGGTGGAGAAGAGGAGCTGGGGAGAAGGAGAGCAGGGAAGAGAGGATGAGAGGAGACGAGGAGATGAAGGAGGAGTGAGAGAGATTGAGAGGAAGGAGAACGATGAGAGATTTATTCAGAATAGGCTTGTGGCCCCTTGTGAAGGGAGTTTTTGTACAAGACCAATGAGGGTGACAAGACAATACACCAAGGGAATGAACAATTTTGTTACTACACTAGCTTGCCATTTTAACGCTTTGTACCAAGAGATGTTTATGCTTACTCTCTAAAACTCTGTAATTTCACTTGTTGAGTGTTGACATTAACAATACGAGTTTTAATAAACACGGTGTCTCTGTAACCAGGTCATAGAGCATTTTACCAATGCATATTATACTGGCTGCTGGGGCCTAGCCTCCAGCAACTCACGCCCATCCTCTCCACTTCAACCAGAGAGGCAGCCACACATTGTTTTATAACGTTCCTCGTCCCTCCCTCTACTAAGGATTGATTAGACGTATATAGTTATGTTGTCACGATTACTTTCATACTGGGGACAGCACAATTTCAACCTGATCGTATCAATTAACACTGAATTCAAGTTGATTGAGTTTGAGCGCTATTCACCAAGTATCAAATAGTTCCGCCAGTTGATAAACAGTCAAGGATTCTGTCTCAGTTTATAACAGCCCCCTGTATTCCTTTTTGAAGGCGTGACCAAGCTATCCGACTGTTCACAAGTAAAAAAAGTGTTCATGGTTAGGGCGGCAAATATCTTCTTTCCTCTTCATGTACCAGCATCCTCTGCTGAGCAGACGGTTCCAGATTCTCCCATGTAACTTCTGGGTCGCGTGATATTCTCGTTAAAGTGTTCATCCGGATGAATGGACCTGTATCCTGTGACAAGACCAACAGGATATACATAAGTATTTAAAAGAATTAAATATTTGCTTTATATTCCAATTTTGAGTACTCGTCAAATTTTCGATGAGGGCCCATTCTGATAAAGTCACCCTATCGTTTTGTTCGCTACATTTTCCTTTCTACCAATCATATCTTATTCCATCCTAGTGTTTACCTCTTTTAGCACTTCCTTTTATTTATCTAATGGTGGTTTTAATTTCTTTGTCACTTTTTATTTTATTTTCGTTAGTTTCCTTCATTAGTTTACCTTGTCAAGTGCAAGTTTACAGTACACAATTTTAATATCTTATTACCTCTCTCCCAGCACAGCCTAGCTGAATATGGGAGACTTCAGTGGGGACGGGGAGGAATGCAGGTCCCAGACTTGCACTGGCCAAGGCCAAAGTGTGAAGTTTTGTTTTGATTTGCAATGGTGAAATTTGGTAGGAACTATTTATTCCTCTAGCCAACGTAGTGATGAGAGGATAGGCGGCCATCACTGTTGGTAGTGAGTGATGCAACCGCAAGTGAACTACTGCACTTACTTCAGAAAAAAAAAATACTTGTAGTAACAATGATAAGCTTAGCCAACTTTTCAACAAAAAAAAATATGCGCATGACCTCATACATCCCAACATGCCCAGTGAT
This sequence comes from Rapana venosa, assembly GCA_028751875.1. Taxonomy (NCBI): domain Eukaryota; kingdom Metazoa; phylum Mollusca; class Gastropoda; order Neogastropoda; family Muricidae; genus Rapana; species Rapana venosa. Next base: position 16,815,614 of record CM054167.1, on the reverse strand, counting down.
TCAACACATAACATTTGCGCCGGCACAATGACACTTTGGATACCTGAAATATTTTGCTGGGAATACAAGTTGCTCTCTAATACTTGTTGTAATTCTGGAAAGGGAGTACAAAAAATGAACCTCATCTTCTTTTGAATCCTTACACATGGACCCATATTTAAAGATCAACCTTACTATAGCGTTTTGATTTGACAAATATATCCGGAAATTTCGAATCAGAATTTCGTATGTTCGAATCGGAATTTCGTCATGTATCATGATACGCTGTATGTGTCTATTAAAATTCAGAGAGAAGAGAGAGCGGAGAGATGAAGAGATAGGTGCGATAGACAGCTCTGGACAGCAGAGACAGACAGAGGACGAGACGCGGTCAGACAGAATATTGTCGAGAATCTCGTTGTAAACCAACTCCGCAGGTACAAAAAAAAAAACAAAACCAGGAAATACCAATCAAGGCTAATATTATCATGCAGAGTTTTAGTTGATCTGAAATATCTTGCATCTTATCACTAGCTGTGATGAAAAAGTACAGACTCTAAGAAGATGATACAAAGTAAACAACCGCCTGTCTTACTTGCGTATGGGACTGTGATTCGACTGCACCACCAGTCATCTTAGCCATCACTATTGTTCTCGGTTCTTCTTGGGTTCTACTCTTGTTCATTCTGTTCGATTGTTATCTTGTTCTTCTTCTTGTTCTTCTTTCTTGTTCTTCTCTTCTTGTTGTTGATTGTTGTTGTTGTTGTTGTTGTTGTTGTTGTTGTTCTTTTCTTCTTCTTCTTCTTTTCTTCATTCTTCTCTTCATTCTGGTCTTTTCTTCTTCTTCTTCTTCTTCTCTTCATTCTCGGACCTCTCTTTCTCGTTCTCTTCCTTTGTCTTCTCTTCACTCGTCCTTCTGTCCTCTCCTCCTCTTTATCTCCTCCTCCTCCTAACTTAGTCCCCCTTTTCCACTCTCCTGTCTTTCGCCTTCATTATATACTGATTAAGAGGGGACGACAACAACAACAACAACACAATATAAAAAAAATAAATATTAAAAAAAATTAATCTTGATTACTATGTAATGGGAATAATATGATGATGATGATGACGAGGATGATCGTTGACGACGACGAGACGACGACGACTACGACGACGACTGACGGACAACAACTAAACAACAATACATAACAATGGTTTAATAATAATTAATAATAGTAGTTAATAATAAAATAATGATAATAAGTAAATAATGATGATGTGGATGATGATGATATTAATAATAATAAATGGATTTACACAATACTATATCTTGCAAAAGACAAATCAAAGCGCTTCAAACTCTTACCTTTCGTTATCTCACCCTTTGTCCTATTTCTTTTTTCATTAATTCTTAAACATAAAAAAAATTTAAACCTGATATATCTGTCATGTTTTAGGCCCACCCCTTCTCCCCCCCCCCCATCTTCCCACAATGTACGCGCAAACTTGTAACACCATTGAGCTTTGAAGATATAGAACCCAGCTCTGGCTTTTTTGTTGGACAGGCGCCAGGGGGGAAGGGGGAGGGACAGGGACAGATGAGGGGCAACAGGGAGCTTTTGATTATTCATTAAATAAAAGTCTTGTCACTTAATTGTACATGAAATGTCCAAACAGACGAAGGGAACGAGTGTTGCTTTCGAGAGGGTGTTAAGGAGGGGGGGAGTGGGTGAAGGATCGAATTTATGCACCCAGTTTCTTTTTGACGAGATGTCAAGACGGCTTGTTGCGTTTCATCAGGTCTATATAGTGAAATGAAGCTGCAGTGAAGTGAAGTGAAGTGAAAAACACTCTAAATCCTCCAAGAAGGGCAGAGATGGACAATAATAATATAAATAATAATATAATATAATTAATAAATGAAATTTGTATAGCGCTTTATCTTGCAAAGACAAAACCTAGAGGCACATTGATATGGAATCATTATATTCAAAAAGACCACAGATGTACATACATTTCGTGTTGGTTTCAACAATTCCCGGTTATATTCAAATAAAAACATGACAGCGACATGGCCTGGGATAGCCCTAGTGGTTAGAAAATTGCGCTCGCAATCTGACGACCCGGGGTTTCGAATTCCCTGTTCAAGGGGATTTTTTTTTTCCCCCTGGAGGTTAACATCAGTGCAGACTTCGCTCTCCCCAAAAGTCCTTCGGATGAGATTATAAACGGGCCCCGTGTGCAAACGCACGCTAGTACATATTGTGCCACACGGTTAAATCCTGTTCCGCTTTCGTAAAAGAGTGGCATGTTGTGCCGGTGGGAACAGATGGGACAATTTTTTACGCAAATCCGCACACAAACGGGGACATGGGATTTAATAAAGGCAATGAATACTTATTCCATTAAGACTCGTTATAGAAAATATAAATAATAAATAGATAAATGTGGTGGAGCATTAATATTCATGAGAGAATTTGTTCCTAGTTCGACGTCTCACGCTTTCGTGCGATTTTGATGAAATGATTATTGGGGAACGCGTTCTTCTTTCTCTTCGTCGAACGCTCAGACGATCTCCTGACAGCCTGACGAAATGTTGTCGGCGCTGAAGGCCTCTCCTACTGAGGGTCCGAAGAGCTGGTTCTAGTCCCTCATCGGCAGGTCCAGTAGGCCAGTTATCGGCCATGCCTTCAGTGTTGGTGTGTCGAAAGGTCTGGAGCGTAAGTGTTTCTCCACTGTCATGGGAGAAGTGCCCCACAGGGGCAGGGCAGCTTCAGGGTAAAATCACCAGATGCGGAACTTGAGTGCTAACTTCTTGAGTGGGCGGGTCTAACGGGACATCGTTTTGGTATGCCAAATGATGACTGTCATGTACTGTGCATGCCTCGGCTTCTATGACGCGTCCTGTCCTGCGGTTCTCCCACGCCGCTCATTCGATCTTGTCTCCACAACCATGCTACAGTCCACGCTCGTCTTGTCATTTTCGCCCTCCATCAGGGTCAGAAGGTTCCAGAAGCGTTTCCAATATCAGGCGCCACCGCGAGGGCCACCAACAAAGGGGCCCTGCAATGTGCTGAGTCTCTTCTGTGTGGTGTTCAGTGGTGTCTGGGCCCCTGACGTCTGCGATGCACAGACACCCATTTAAAAATACTAATACTAATATAATACTAATTATAATTCATGGAATTTATTATTTACTGCGCTACGACCTTGCAAAAAACCCCAAATCAAAGCGCTGTTTCATTTACTAACTTCCCTGCTGAAAACAGTTACAGTTTAAGGTCGTGAATCCACGAGTACTGAGTGATGTGTATGCACAGCCACCCAAGGTAGTTGACGATCCCACTGTCCTTTTAACAATTCTTCCCGACGAAACCTTCAACCTGGGAGACTTTGACACAAACTCACACCACAGGCACAGAAGTGTGGTGTGAGGGGGAGGAAACGAAACTGAGGTCAGCGGTGAGGACCAGGCAACAGGGGGCCCCAGCAGAAATCATCTGAGACATTTGTTTTTCCTTATCAGTTTTGGCCTTGATGAATCACTTGATGAGGAGACGATGTAAAGGATTGTTTTTGTTCGTTCTTGTTATTTAACGTCTGTTCACTCCAAGGGATATTGTAGGAGGACGATGTAAAGACAATCCATAATGGAAGTGCTGGTGTTTGAGACTGTAGACCGAGGCGGCTCCGTGTGCGACGACGGAACATCTTGCGCACACGTTAAATATCACTGTTCCGCTTTTTGTCAAGAGTTGGCCATTGTGTGCCGATAGGCGAGAAGATGACAGATAATTTACAAAACAAATACCGCATACAAACGGGGGAATGGATGTTAAAAACAAGCACATGATTGCTTATTCCATTTTCCTTGATATTAAAGAATTATAAATACATAAATAAATTAATAAATACATGTGACAGGCTGTTTGTACCTTGTGGTTTCTCTATCAAAAGTTTTATCCTGGCGTCAACAGATATACCGCGAGAGAAAGAGATACAGGAACAACCCCCAGTGGATGGGCTCGCAACTGTTGTGGTCACAGTACTTCCCAACTTCGAGCTCAACAGCTCACTCAGGGTCTGGGTAGATGAAGCTGGCCGAAGTCTCGATAAAAATCATATGTCTCTTACGGGATTTCAAACCATGGAAAACTTTTTCGAACCCCAAAACCAATTTGCTTTAATCCACTGCGCTATAGCGGATCAGATCATCATCATCATCTCCATCATCATCATTCATCATCATCATCATCATCATCAATCATCATTTTTTCTTCTTCACTTAATCTCTCTCTCTCTCATTGTCAATTCTCTCTCCTTCTTATTGTCCTTTCTCTTGCTCATTGTCATCCCTCTTCTCTCATATTTGTCTTTCTGCGGCTGTCGCTCTATATCTCGTCCTTCTTCTCTCCTCTCGCTCTCTCTCTCTCTCTCTCTCTCTCTTCCTCTCTCTCTCTCTCTCTCTCTCTTCTCTCTCTCTCTCTCTCTCTCTCTCAACTGGGTCTCTTCTTCTCTCCTCGTCTCCTCACCCCCCCTCTCTCTCTCCCCCCCTGTCTCTTTGTTTTGGACCTTTTCTTTTCCTCTACCTCCCTTCTACAATCATTTTGTTATGCTGGTGTGAAGAAAACCAAGAATGCTGTGGACATCTGATCGTGCAAGTAAGCTTTGAGCTAAGCCCCTTACTACTGTTTGGGGGAGATAAGTAGAGGGGGTCTGTGTGTTGGGGGGGGGAGGGAGGGAGGGGATGGGCGAGGAGGAGTGGTAGCCGTGGGAAGGTTTGCATTTATTTTTGGTCATTGGTTCATTGAGAGCATGATTGAACCCTTTCTCCCCCCACCCCCCCCCCATCCCGAAAAAAAAACAACTACCAAAAAAAAAGGGAACAGAGCTTTAGCGGGGTCAAACAGCCATGAACTAGAGGGGGTAAACTCTGAGGACTGGACGGGAGTCACGTGTAGGGGTTCCAGTTATGGTGAGGACCGTACTATGGGAGAGCTGAGAGCATTGGTTTTTTTGTTAATTTTGGTTTTGATTTGTTAGTGCATGAGCGATAACCAATAAAAAAAAAAGAAATACATCTTGTTTTATTCTTGTTCTTTTTCTTTCTTTTTTTCCTTCCACACTAAAAACGGCCAATCGGAGAGAGAGAAGAGAGAGAGAGAGATGGTGAGAAGAGAGGAGAGATGGAGAGAGAGAGAGAGAGATGTAAGCGAGCTTCATTCATTATTCTGGTTGTATATTTAAGTAAGATTAGGAAATAAAGCTCTCATGTGCTGTTTTTTTAAAGGCGTCGAGTACCATGTGTTACAGTTTGTAGATTTGACATCCGTTCTGCGGACTCAAATAGCCACTCTTCGAAAAGCGAACATGTTTTAACGTGGGGCTAGAAGATGTTCTGCGTGCGTTCTGCACAGAGACCTTGGTTTATCGAACTCATCCGAACGGGGTGGAGTGGGAAGGTGGGAGGGAAGCGGAGAGAGAGAGAGAAGAGAGTAGAGAAGATCTGCGAGAGAGAAGGAGAGAGAGGAGGAGAGGAGAGAGAGAGAGGAGAGAAGGATGAGCGAGAGAGGATGACGAGAGAGAGAGACGAGAGAAGAGAGAGAGAGAGCAGAGAAAACGAGAGACGAGAGAGGAGAAAACGAGAGAGAGAAGAGAGAGAGACGAGAGAGAGAGATGATGATGAGAAGAGAGAGAGAGGACGAGACGGAAGGATTGAGAGAGAGAGAGAGATCCGAGAAGAGAGAGAGAGAGAGAGAGAGGAGAGAGAGAGATGAAGCGAGAGAGAGAGAAAACGACGAGAGACGAGATAGACGAGAGAGATGAGTGGTGAGAGAGAGAGAGTGAGATTGTTAGAGAGAGGAAGAGATTATCGAGGAGAAGAGAGGAGAGCGCGCAGCTATGCGTGGCGCTGTGGTTAGCACCGTTGGGCTTCTAGCTTGAAGGTTGAGAATCGAACTTTGTTAATTTTCTGGAAACTCAGCCGACTCTATGTACAGCGACTTTGCTTAGCCTATGGCTCACTGGGAAGGACTGGGACCAATTATTAGTCGAGCTTATTGCATGTTATGTTATAGGATGCGATTTGAATTACTTGACCACACTGCAGGTGTCTGGTATTCTCTTGGGCTGGTTAGACCACAGGGGTAGAATATCCGGACAGAAGGCGAAAGAGATATAGACAGCTCTTTGTCAAGAAGTGTTGAAGTTCGTTGCTCCTTTAATATAATGATAACGGATAATATCATTCTCGTTACCACTCTCACACCACTAATGAACTTTGGAGGTTTAGCTGTAGGTACCAACCCCCAAAAAAACCCCGCAAAACACAAAACGCGAAAACCACACAACAAAAGACACCGGATTGACCTTCATGCAAGGCAAGGTCTTTATGTCCGTGATTTTAAGGAACAGGAAACCTGATTCTAAGGTCGCCTAGTTTGGCATGGTTAGCTCCTTCTCAGTTGGCTCGTGTATGTCTAACTACACGTATAATGTCGCCTTTACACTTGACCCGAGGGACTTGATAGCTCAGTGGTGAGAGCACTGCGGTCCCACAGCCAAAGTTAGCAGTTTGGGTTTTCCCGAGCGTGGTAACCAACTTGGATGGTGTGACTGTTTGGCGCCCTGGCTTCAGTACAGCACCCCAGAGGTAAATGTGTACCTGACCCTCTTAAGTGTCTGGGAAGGTAAAGCTCAGCGAGGGAGAAGGAGACTGGCGCCGCCCTCAATGTGCTGGCCCCTGGGAATTGAGGTCTCTGATGCCTCGTCCCTTACGACCTTATAGGTTATGGGACACCTTTACCTTTACACTTGAACACCTTGCTACATGCTGCCCCACCCATTTTTCTTGTAAGAGAGCAGTAGACAAGAGAGGTGAAACACAATGGCGGGAATGCAGTGTTTCGTGCTTGTGAAAAAAAAATTTTGTTTGGGAGACTTTCTTCCAATTTTTGCCCCCCCCGCCCTCCCCCTCCCACGACAAAATATGGTTTGAGACTAGGCTTTTTTCTTTTCAAAAAAAATTTATGTAATTGCGACGCGCTTGTTAATGTTATACAATGTATAGTGTCATTCTACTATGATAAAACATGTGGTGGAATCAAAAATGAAAGCTGGCGGTTGTGCGCTGTAGTAAATAAATATAGGCTGTATTCAGCTTTAAAATATACAAGGTGATGCTGGTTGATAGGTACAGTCCATAAAATGGGAGAGCTCAATGAGCTTTAGTTGTTTGGCCATTTCCTTCTGATTTTCTTTGAAAAGTCCAGCACATTCTTAATATTGAATCCCCCCCCCCCCCCCCCAACAAACCCCCCCCCCACACCCCACGAAGGAAAGAAATTCCCAACTCATTGTTTAGTGAAAGACTAGCTCCTGACTCAGGACTCGTAACTTTGCACAAATTTTGTAAGTTTAAAGTTAACATTTTTTAAAGCAAAAAGTGCGAGCCTTTCTTTATCTTTGTTGTCTGCTACTAGCCTAGCTGCCAATCACAATTATCAGTGTTAATAAAACGGGTCATAGGTAGGAAACATAACAATCTTCAGATAACGGTTCTTCCCGGACTTTCTCACGACTGCCTGAACGATCTCAGTTCTATGTTCCTCAATCCTCGGCCTGCCCCGCAAAATAACTCCCCACATACCCCAAAAAAACCCAAAACCAAATCAATCATCTAATTTTCAGACCTTAGAAATGAGCAAAAGATATTCCGAGTAGCGTCTCTCTATCAATATTACCTGATCGACCTAAAGTGGAGCAGAGCTAAAAGTGCAAGCACGACCATAGCCAACAGGAAGCTGTTACCACACAAGAGTCTGTAGAATGACTGAATTAATGGAGTAGGCTAGGCCTAGCCTGTATGCTATGGCTCAAGATGAAGTGAACACTTCTGAAACTTGGAAGATGCCCTCAGCACACCGTGATTTAAGACACGGAGCACAGAAACATACACACACACCACACACACCACACCACACACTCATAGCACACACACAACCATCACACCACACACACACACACACACACACACACACACATCGAAACAGCACACACACAGAACACACGCACACACGTCGCGCGCACACACACACACACCACACACACAACACCACACACACACAAACACACAACACACACACACACCACACACACACACAGGCACGCCACACACACACACACACACACACCCAACCACACACCACCACACCACACACACACACAACACACACGCGCGCGCGCTTTTCGGAAGAGTAGGCCATGTGAGCCGGTGGAAAACAGACGACAACATTTACAAACGCATTACACACGGTAACTAAATGTAAAAAAAGCAATGTGTGCTTATTTCATTATCTCGATATAAAAAGAATAAATAAATAAAAACGCCGCAAACACACACACACGACGCAAACCACAACACACACACGCACGCACGCAACACACACACAACACACACAACGAACCACACACACACAACACCACACGCAACACACGCAGGCACACACACACACACCGCACGCACGCACGCACCCCCCCCCCTTCCACCCCCCCCCCCCCCCCTCAGCCACATAAATCAGGATCCAGAGTGTAGTGGAACAACAACCCTTTCTACGGAATAGAGAGATAAATTAGGAGGAGGAGGTGAGGATGAGGCGGGAGAGATCAGGCAAGACCTATGCGAAACAGTGTGGAGATCAGGACTCACACACACACACACACCCCACACCCCACACACACACACACACACACACACACACACACACACACACACACACAAACACACCACACACAACACACACCACACACACACTTAGGGAACACACACATACATGCGAACACACACACACACACACTTAGACACACACACATTACAACGAACACACACACACACACGCACAACACACACACGGCGCAACCCTCACCCCCCATAGCAGCGGCCATCCCCTTCACCCCCCCCCCCCCCCCCCACACAACACCATGTGTGTTGTGTGTTTCCACCCCCCCACCCATAACAACCAATCTCCCTTGTTCACAACCCCAACAAGCCCCCACAACCCTCCCCTTCCCCCCCCTTAGCCTAACTAATAGCAGTGCGGAGTTTAGGAAGGAGGGGAGGAGGGAGACTGGGGCCTAGCCTAGCAGAAACAGTGGGGAGACTGGACACACACACACACACCACACACACACAACACACACACACCACACACACAACACACACACATAATCGAGATCCAGACGTTTAGTGGACAACAACCCTGTCCTAAGGTATGTAAGGGAGGGGGAGGAGGAGGAGGAGGAGGGAGACTGGGGCCTGTTCCGTGAGCAGAAACAGCTGGAGACTGGAAACAGAAACACCCGCAGAGAGAGCGCAGAGAGGGATCACAGCCAGATGGGATGGGGCTGAAATCCCTGAAGTGTCCTCAAGGCCGGTGTCTCTGTGGCTACACTGCGTGCTTTAGTCTTCTCACTTTCCCTCTGTTTTTCTCTATTATGACTCTTATACTATTCATATGCACTACTATACAAATAAAGAGACGTGTGCATTTAGGTGTTAAAAACGGTGGGACAACTGGATAGAAACGATATTTTGATGATTCACTATACTTGGTTTGTGTTCATATGCAAAAATTGAATAAAAATGTTTAAAAAAAAAAAAAACCGCTTTAGATTTTCTCACTTTCCCCGTCTGTTTTTCTATATTAGGACTCTTATAATATTCATTCTGTACGTACTAAGAAAATAAAAACCACTCTAGATTTTCTCACTTTTCCTGTCTGTTTTTCTATATAATGACTCTTATAATATTCATACTGCACGTACTAAGAAATAAAAACCGCTTTAGATTTTCTCACTTTTCCGTCTGTTTTTCTATATTACGATTCTTATAATACTCAACTGTACGTACCATGCTCTGAATACTGATGTATACCATCCCCACAAGACATGATACCATGATTTTGTTGATTCAATCTCAGTCAATGTACTCCCCCGTGAGGATGCCAGGGGCCTGTCAGTATAAATATCTCCCCATTTCTGGAAATGCCGTGCACGCAAGACACTTTTTCTATCTCTCTCTTTGTTTCTGCTTATTTTCTTTTCCTCTTTCGTTCCTTCTTTCTGACTTAATTTGGACCTTACTTATCAGGTGCTTTATAAGTGTGTGCGTGTGTGTGTTGTGCGTGTGTCGGGCTTGTGGCAGTGTGTTTAAGTGTGTGTATGGTGTGTGTTAGTGTGTGTGTGTGTGCGGTGTGTATCTGAGTATGTGTGTAAGTGTTTAAGTGCATGTGTGTAAGGTGGGTGGTGCGTCCGCACGGTGCGTGTGTGTGTCTGTCGTTCTGTGTGTCTTTGTCTATGGTCGATGTTATTTGTTTTTATCTGTCTTTCTGTCTCTCTTCTCTCTCTCTCTCTCTCTCTCTCTCTCTCTCTTCTCTCTCTCTCTCTTCTCTCTCTCTCTCTCTCTCTCTCTTCTCTACCCAAATCCTTACCAGTCAAATTCCCAGCCTCTCTCCTGCCCCTACTCCCACCCCCCAAAAACCACCGCCCAACAAAAAACAACAACAAAAACAACAACACACTAACAAAACACGTACCTTACCTATAAGTCAGCAGCCTTCTGGGCTTTAAGGGGGCGCGGCCATGCCAGGCAACGGTCCTCGCTGACGACTCAATCAGGTAAATGAGAGGGGGACGGTGTTGGTCCACAGCGTTCACGCAGGAGATCTTGAAGTTTTTGGATGACGTTCCAGTTGCTGATGGCCAGGGTCCTGCGATGTAGCAGCCTGGCATCAGAGCGGACTGGGCCAAGGAGAACTGGGACAGGTCAGCATGCAGCCAGAAGAGGCGCAAGTTGATCCTGTCCCTAAGACCTTGCTGCAAAACCAACAACACGACGGCAATGTCAGCAACAGCAGGAGGAGGAGGAGGAACTGTTGAGGAGGTGGTGGAGGGGAGATGGATGTGGATGGATGTGGATAGATGTTGGATGGATGGAGGAAGGATGAGTGGATGGAGGGGTGGAATTATGGGTGGAAGGGAGGGAGGGAGTGGCGGTACTAGGGAGGGAGGAAGAGGTGGAGGGTTGGGTGGATGGAACGATGGATGGAGGCTGGGAGGGAGGGGAAGGTGGAGTTGGGGGAGGGATGGAGGGCCAGACGAGCGGGGCGGAGCGGAGTGAAGCCGCCGGGGTTATCTGCAGAGGGGCAGGGAACGAAGAAAAGAGCAGGGGGGAGAGTAGTAGTGAGGTGTTGTTGATAGATCTCAGCTTATCTAGGTGGAGCCAGGATTATTTTTAAAGGGCCAGCGCCTGGCGGCCATAGCCGCAGCTCCTCTCCAAGCTACTTTACTCTTTCCCTGAGCCATAATAGAGGGGCCTGGACCTACTGCCAAACATACCGTTCAGCACGGTTGCTGGGTGAAATCTGAGGGTACTGTATGGCCGTGAACGCCACAAGGTGGGAGGGCAGCTCTCACCCATCAGCACGTTTTGCCCGCCAACGGTGAATTCGTTTCTCTTACCTCAGGGAATAATGGGAATGAGCACTTATGTTCATTTGCACCTCCAGTCACCCAGAGGGAGAGAGGATGAGTGCCCTAGTGTGGTTCGGTTGGTATGGAGGTAACGCGCTGTACTAGAAAGCGAAAAGTCGGGTCGGAAGTGTGCGGTGAGGTTCGTTTCCCGTTTTGAGTCCGAAACTTGTTCCGCCATCCATTATGTCCATGAGTGGTGGTTGGGCGTAGCCTTTCGGATGAGACGATAAACTTCGGATGGTCCGGTGTGTTTGAACATATTTATTTAGCGCAACGTAAAAGAAAACCCACCGGCAACAAGACGAGTTGTCCCTGTGCCAAAATTATGTAGAAAGAGGAAGCCACTCTGATAGGGAAACGAATATGTTGCAGACAGGGGAAAAAAGTAAATAAAAAAAGGCCGTGGCTGCTGCTCTTTGTGGCGACGTCTCTTCCGGGGAGGAGAGCAGGCCCGCGAAGAATTTTCACTGCAGAGAAATTGCGTGACTTGGAGAAGTGGTTATAAATAAATAAATAAACTAAATAAATAAATAGTCCGCGTTTTTCGGTTGTCAAGCGGTTTTTCGTAAAAACTTTGTTCACCGTCCCCCAGACGGCACAATTGCCCACTCTTCTGAAAGGCACGAACAAGTTTTTACGTGTGCACAAGATTTCCTGGAGAGAGAGTGAGAGAGAGAGAAAGAGAGAGAGAAGAAGAGAGAAGAGAGAGAGATCTTGCGGAGACGGATGAGGGAGAGAGACGAGGAAGGAGACGAGCGAGTGAGAGAGAGAGAGAGAGGAGTGCCTAGGGCTTGAACCAGATACATGGAAAGCCTACATACAGTGACCATTCCTTTAGGAATCCTGAAAGTTTTATAAAATCATAAACAAAAAACTACAACAACAACAACAACAACACACACTACACTCACAAACTCACCCACCCACCCACCTTCAACACACATGTACAAACTAAATTAAGTGTCATAATCATCAGTTGATTTCTTCAAGCAGATATCATCAGGATATATCATATATGTGATGTGAGTGTTTGAGGAAAAGAGGGAAAAAGAGAAGTATGAAGTGCAACATTTTTCTGTGTGTAGTGTACATTATCTTGCAGCAAATAGATGATTATAACGTTCTTGTTTTGTTCTGTTAAATAAGTCTACATGTCTTAAAATGGCATAAATTTTCTCGAATCTGTGGACTCTGAATCACACCGCCCGGATACCTCTACTCTACAAAACTTTCAACCCCACCCCAAGCTAACAAACCCACCACCACCACACCACTATACACACACACACACTACACAAAACATTCACACACACACACACACACACACACACAAACACACACACACTCACATCTCACACAACACACACTCACACACACACACACTCACGCTCACACCACACACAACACACCACATTACACACACACACACACACACGCGACACACACACACACACACACATACACACACAGCACACACACCACACACACACTCGACACCCACCCACCCACCACATGTACTCACAACACACACACAACACACTCACCACCACACACACAACACGCACACACACTCACTCATCACCACACACACTACAACACACACACACCACACACACACACACACACCACACACAACACACACACACAACTCAAACACAGCACACACTCACAACACTACACACACACCAACCACACACAACCACACACAAACACACCACAACACACAACACATCACAACACACACTCTCACTCACACCACACACACACACACACACCACACTACACAACACACACACACACACCACACACACACACAACAACACTCACACGAGCACACAACACACACACACAACACACACGTGCGACTCACACACACACACACACTCAACACACACACACACACACACACACACACACACACACCCCACAACCCCACCAACCACCCCGCACACACACCACACACACGGAATCCCCCACAAACCTCATCACACTGCCGTACCTCTCTTCCATGACTCCTTGGGAGCAGGGTGGCGGTGTGATGAATTGAAGGCTTTGCTCTGAGAGGGCCAGCGCGGAAGCGGGTCGGGCTACTGGTCACGCTCTCTCGGCCCCTGGAAGCAGTTGACCCATAGCCGCCTGTCAGCGAACATCCTGCCGTCCTTGATCTACCGTGATTCTGCCCATTGACCCACAGTCCGTGGACGCTCAGACCTACCTGCAGTGTCGCTGAGATCTTCTTTGCTATGGCACGCTCTTCGTCGAAGGCTTGGCAAAGGATCTAGCGCACATCGTGAGAAGATTTGTTAAGCCAGTTGAAGAAGAGGTCAGTATTGTAGTAGTGCAAGGGTGGTGGTGGTGTTGTTGGTGGTGAGAAGATGCGCTGCCCGTTGCCGTTGTATTTTTGGGAAGTTGGACTTTGGTATTGGGAAGCAGACTCATGTAGAAAACGGGAGGTTGTTGGTGGTTAGTGTGGTTGTGTTGGTGTTGTGTGTGTCAAAGAGTTTTTGTCTGTGACTCTTCAGTTTTAAGTCTATTTGTGTGATGTAGATAGAAATGTGTCTCGTTTGTGCGGTTGACTTTGGAAAACGTTGTTATTGTGTTGATATTTGAATGAGGGAGGAAATGCCAGCGCTTAAAAATAAGTGGATGAGGGAGAGAGAGAGAGTGAAGAGAAGATGAGAGAGTCGAGAGAGAGGAGGAGAGAGAGAGATCCCAGATTTGACGAGATACACGTTAGGTAATCGAGAGAATGGGCGGAGAGAGAGTGAGATCGTGAGAAGGAGAATAAGACGAGAGGATAGAGGAGACAGGATAGAGAGGAGAATCAATCAATTCAAATCAAATCAAATCGTTTTATCTAATCTCAAATTTTTTATTTTCGAGAATAATGAATAAGCCACTCATGTGTTTTTATTTTATATATTTTTACCGGCAGTCGGCCCTGAGAGAGAATACATCAAATCAAAAGATTCTGTTATTTTGAGGGTTAATGAATAAGCACCATGTGCTTTTTTACATCTCCAGTCACTGATGAGAGAAGAGGGAGTGATTGAGAGGATGAGGGGGGAAAGAGCGAGAGAAGAGAGAAGAGAGGGGAGCTCACGATTGAGAGAAAGGAATGAGACGAAACTGGAGAGAAGAAGGGAGGGAGGCGCGGGGGAGAGGGGTGTCGTGGCACCTCTATAACGTCCCGACGAGAGTGGGAGGGAGGAGAGGAAGATGTTGGCGAGAGGGGGAGGAGAGCAGAGGTGTGGTCGAGGAAGGACGGAAGCGGAGAGAGGAGCGAAGAAGGGGGAGGAGCGGGAGAAGAGGGAGACCGAGGAAAGAGAGGACGGAGAGGGTGAGTGGGGAAGATGGTGGAGAAGAGGAGCTGGGGAGAAGGAGAGCAGGGAAGAGAGGATGAGAGGAGACGAGGAGATGAAGGAGGAGTGAGAGAGATTGAGAGGAAGGAGAACGATGAGAGATTTATTCAGAATAGGCTTGTGGCCCCTTGTGAAGGGAGTTTTTGTACAAGACCAATGAGGGTGACAAGACAATACACCAAGGGAATGAACAATTTTGTTACTACACTAGCTTGCCATTTTAACGCTTTGTACCAAGAGATGTTTATGCTTACTCTCTAAAACTCTGTAATTTCACTTGTTGAGTGTTGACATTAACAATACGAGTTTTAATAAACACGGTGTCTCTGTAACCAGGTCATAGAGCATTTTACCAATGCATATTATACTGGCTGCTGGGGCCTAGCCTCCAGCAACTCACGCCCATCCTCTCCACTTCAACCAGAGAGGCAGCCACACATTGTTTTATAACGTTCCTCGTCCCTCCCTCTACTAAGGATTGATTAGACGTATATAGTTATGTTGTCACGATTACTTTCATACTGGGGACAGCACAATTTCAACCTGATCGTATCAATTAACACTGAATTCAAGTTGATTGAGTTTGAGCGCTATTCACCAAGTATCAAATAGTTCCGCCAGTTGATAAACAGTCAAGGATTCTGTCTCAGTTTATAACAGCCCCCTGTATTCCTTTTTGAAGGCGTGACCAAGCTATCCGACTGTTCACAAGTAAAAAAAGTGTTCATGGTTAGGGCGGCAAATATCTTCTTTCCTCTTCATGTACCAGCATCCTCTGCTGAGCAGACGGTTCCAGATTCTCCCATGTAACTTCTGGGTCGCGTGATATTCTCGTTAAAGTGTTCATCCGGATGAATGGACCTGTATCCTGTGACAAGACCAACAGGATATACATAAGTATTTAAAAGAATTAAATATTTGCTTTATATTCCAATTTTGAGTACTCGTCAAATTTTCGATGAGGGCCCATTCTGATAAAGTCACCCTATCGTTTTGTTCGCTACATTTTCCTTTCTACCAATCATATCTTATTCCATCCTAGTGTTTACCTCTTTTAGCACTTCCTTTTATTTATCTAATGGTGGTTTTAATTTCTTTGTCACTTTTTATTTTATTTTCGTTAGTTTCCTTCATTAGTTTACCTTGTCAAGTGCAAGTTTACAGTACACAATTTTAATATCTTATTACCTCTCTCCCAGCACAGCCTAGCTGAATATGGGAGACTTCAGTGGGGACGGGGAGGAATGCAGGTCCCAGACTTGCACTGGCCAAGGCCAAAGTGTGAAGTTTTGTTTTGATTTGCAATGGTGAAATTTGGTAGGAACTATTTATTCCTCTAGCCAACGTAGTGATGAGAGGATAGGCGGCCATCACTGTTGGTAGTGAGTGATGCAACCGCAAGTGAACTACTGCACTTACTTCAGAAAAAAAAAATACTTGTAGTAACAATGATAAGCTTAGCCAACTTTTCAACAAAAAAAAATATGCGCATGACCTCATACATCCCAACATGCCCAGTGATTCAACACATAACATTTGCGCCGGCACAATGACACTTTGGATACCTGAAATATTTTGCTGGGAATACAAGTTGCTCTCTAATACTTGTTGTAATTCTGGAAAGGGAGTACAAAAAATGAACCTCATCTTCTTTTGAATCCTTACACATGGACCCATATTTAAAGATCAACCTTACTATAGCGTTTTGATTTGACAAATATATCCGGAAATTTCGAATCAGAATTTCGTATGTTCGAATCGGAATTTCGTCATGTATCATGATACGCTGTATGTGTCTATTAAAATTCAGAGAGAAGAGAGAGCGGAGAGATGAAGAGATAGGTGCGATAGACAGCTCTGGACAGCAGAGACAGACAGAGGACGAGACGCGGTCAGACAGAATATTGTCGAGAATCTCGTTGTAAACATAGAGGAGGGGAAAAAGCCTGGGGTTAGAATATTGCGCTCGCAACCCCACGACCCTTCTCGAATCCCGTTTAAGAGGATTTTTCCTCCGGAGTTGACATCAGTGCCGACTCCGCTCTCCCCCAAAGTCCTCCGGATAAGACAATAAACCGAGGCCCCGTGTGTGCCCGCACGCAGAACATCTTTTTCCCCCCACATCATTCACACATTCTTCTTTTTAAATCACATCAGTCACATAGCTCTGTCTTTTATACATGATATATTCATGAGCGCTTTGATTTGTTGCTTTACAAGATTCAGCGCTATATAAATTCCATACATTATTATTTCCCTCCCCCAGTACTCTTTCTTTTGAATTAAAGAATGTATATACATATCTGAAAAAAGTTACATACCAATTTTTACTAGATGTTTCACTGTGGATATCTTTTTATATTGTCACGGACAATTTAGTTGACAGTAATTTTCTCAGCTGTGCTTCTTGTTCAAAAGCCACCTGGTATTGTAGCTTAGATTTGTTATTTTTGATCTTACTAATGCTAATTTTTCTAAGCAAGATAATTTTGTTGATCCAACGATTTGTTTCAGTAAGTTCCTTTGGATTATAGCCAAACAGAATGTCAGTGACTGACAGATGAAGGGTTTTACCAGTTACAGACAAGAGTGTTGTCAATATACGTCCAAAATCGTTTTACTTTTGGACATTCATAAAAGAAATGATCAATGAAATCGATTAAGTTTGAGCAGTAGTCACAAAGCACAGAATCAGATATACCCATTTTATGTAGCAAAATATTAGCTGGATGCAGATTGTGCAGTATTTTCCATTGCAGCTCTCTTAGTCTTCTTTTGTAGCCAATCTTGGCATAAGCCATACATGTTTGTCAAGCGTGAAGTCAAGTTTTCTGTGCCAGAAATCAACTGCATGAGGTATAAAAGATTCAGTGACAGTTTTTTGCCATTAGATGGTGCTTAATTTGAATTGGTTAGGCGTCAAATTTGCCTGCTTCTATATGTCTATTCTGTTCCTCTGAAAAGACTATCGTTCCCTCTATAATTGTATCAATCCATGGTCTAGGAATAGCGTTTAGGAGTGCAAAGTACTGAAATGGTGTTATTGCTTTGTTTTGGTTCAACACCTCAGTCACTTCATTTAATGACAGAACACGTTTTTCCTGTGGATTACTAATATCTTTAACACGTACAAATCCCTTTTCTTTCCATTTTTGAAAGTTTATTATTGTATGTTTATACTTGATAAGTCTGTTATTAAAGAGATGCTGCTGTCCAATTTGTTCTGCTAATACGTTTTCCAAATTAGTTTTTGACATTTTATCTAAAAAATGTTGCATATACATCTTTCCAAAATCTATTCTTAACTACGGAAAGTCCTTGCATTTCATAACTATAGCAATTAACTTCGAACACGTGGTGACCTGGGGCAATTTTATTTAAATGCCAAAGAGTGATGACACGCCAGGTGCCCGTGCCTCTATTGTGCAGTCTACCTATCCACTGCAAATTAAATATCTCCTGCATTTGGATCATATCTACCATATTCAAACCCCCGTCTTTATAATCTGTTTTCCTTATTTTCCGTTTGACTTTTTCGAACGCCTGTCTATTACTATATTTCTTTTGCCAAAGAAATTTGTATAAAATTGTGTTGATTTTAATAAGAATGGGTTTTGGAAGGCCATCTGACTGCAAAGCGTATGTGAACTGACTGATCAGAACAGTTTTTATAACTATGATTTTGCCCTGTATACTTAGATCCCTCTTATACCATTCTTTAATCATGGTGAGTAAGTTCGTTACTCTTTTTTCCCAGTTGTCTTCTATTTCTTTAGCCATTTTTCCAGGTGCAAAGACTATTCCAAGGCTTTTAATTTTATCAACATTATCAAACGGCAGATCATTGTCAACTACACAACCTTTTCCAATTACTAATAACTTTGTTTTATTATATTTAACTATAATCCATTATTCCAATTGTTTATTTACATTTGATTTAGCAAAGAAATTTGCATAGGTTTTGCAATATATACTCATTGTACACTCAATGGTGAATTGAAAAATATTATCTATCTATCTATCTATCTGTCCCGTAGTCTGACGACCGTGGGGGCACCCTCAAAGACTCAACAACCAGTTCCCTCCATTCCTCTCTCTGTTCTGCCTTTCTCAGGGTTTTGTTGAGTTCTAGGCCTGTCCATTCGCTGATGTTATCCTCCCAGCTCTTCCTTGGTCTGCCTCTTCTTCTTCCTCCCTGGACAGAGCCTTGTAAAACTGTCTTTGCAAGTCCTTTGGATCTTGTGACATGCCCATACCATTTAAGTTTACGTTTTTTCACGATCGTTAGAGGGTTCTCAAAGGGTCCAATGGTTTGCTGGATTCTGTTATGCACGCTTTCGTTGCTTATGTGGTCTTTGTAGGAGATGCCAAGGAGTCTCCGAAAGCATCTCATCTCCACCGCCTGTACTCTTCTCTCCAAATCTGCAGTCAGGGTCCATGATTCACAGGCATACAGAAATATGGATATGACAAGGGAGCGCATTAGTCTGATCTTGGAGATAAGTGAGATATTTTTATCTCTCCAGATGGTGTTTAGTTTTGACAAAGCTGTTATTGTCTGTGCAGTCCTGCATACTACTTCTGGCTTGGATCCCTGGTCTGATACAATGGCTCCCAGGTACTTGAAGCTTTGAACTGTTTCCAGCTTCTGGTCATTAACCCTGATATCAGCGCTAATGCCGTTGGTGTTATTAGTCATCAGTTTGGTCTTCTCTGCACTGATTTCCATGCCGTATGTTTTGGAGGCCTTATTCAAGTGTTCTGTTAGGCTGGCAAGCTCTTTTTCTGATCCTGCTATTCCATCAATGTCATCTGCGAAGCGGAGGTTTGTGATCGTTCTGCCACCAATGCTGACTGATCCTTCAGATGTTCCAGTGCATCAGCCATGATTCTCTCAAGGAAGATGTTGAAAAGAGTGGGTGATAGTAGACAGCCCTGCCTTTACTCCAACTGTTGTTCGAAACCATTCTCCAATGTTGTTGTTGTAGTACACTGCACTGGTGGCCTCGCTGAAACAGCTTTTAAATGACTCTGATCAGGTTTGCATTGATGCTGTACAAATTCATGGTTGCCCACAAAGCTGCATGCCACACCCTGTCAAATGCCTTCTTAAAATCGATAAATACGTGGTAAAGGTCTTGTTGATGTTGAAGGTACCGCTCACATAGTATTCTGAGGTTGAATATCTGTTCGGTTGTGCTGCGCCCTGCTCTGAAACCTGCTTGTTCCTCAGCAATGATGGTCTCTGCTTGTGGCTTCAGTCTATTCAATATTATCTGCAGCATGACCTTGCTTGGGTGGCATATGAGGCTGATTGTGCGGTAATTATGGCATTGTTGTAGATTTCCTTTCTTGGGGAGGGTGATGATGAGTGACTGTCCATGGTGTTGGCCATTTTCCTGTCTGCCAGATCTTGTTGCAGATTCTTAGTAGGGTGCTGATCATGGCTTCCCCTCCAGCTTGAACCAACTCAGCTGGAATGTTGTCAGCCCCTGCTGACTTTCCCTTTTTCAGCGATCTGACGGCTGTTTCCACTTCTTCTCGGAGGATAGGGTGACTGTCTGTGTCTTTGCTTGCTGGTACATTAAGGACATCTGGATCTCCTGCGGTTCTATAGTTATACAGGTCGGAGCAGTATTCTGTCCATCTGTTCAGAATATCCTGGTCGTCAGTGAGACACTTCCCATTTTTGTCTTGGATTGTTAAACCTTTTTTCCCCGTTTTGTGCTAGTCAGGTCTTTCACCAGCTGATATGCTTTCTGCTATTGTTTTCCTTGATGTTCTCTTCAATGTCTTGGCACTGTTCACCGATCCATTTCTCTTTTGCCTCCGTCATGGACTTCCTGATTCTTTTGTTGACTGCCCTATATTGTTCTGCTCTTTCTTTTGTTTAATTTTTCTTTTTCTTCAACTCTCTACGCTTGTCGCATAGTTGTAGGATGTTAAGTGTGACCCATGGTTTTTTTGACTGGTCGGTGTTTGCCAAGAAGCTCGCTTGCTCTTTCAGTCAATGCTGTATTGAAACTATTCGTCAGTGTATCTATGTCTGAGTCTATCACAGTGAGTGCTGCAAACTTTCCACCTATCCTTGCTTGAAAATTTTCTAATACCTCTGGTCCTTCACTTCTCGAGGTCAAATTTGATCCTGATGTTGTTCCGCTTGTGGATTTTCTTAGACTAGTCGGAGAGTCATCATCACAAGATCATGATCACTCCCTATGTCTGCTCCTGGAAAACTTCGTGTCTGTGCGATGTTAACGCTAGACTGAAACCGTCTTTTCACCATGATGTAATCTATTTGGTTGTGGTGTTCTCCATTTGGGCTATGCCATGTCCATTTTCTGGATTTCTTGTGTGGGCCAAGTGTATTCACTAGCTGGAGGTGGTTGTTACTGGCAAACTCCAGGAGTCTCAAGCCTCTTTCATTTGATTGGTTATTACAATGTGGCCCACAAACTATTAGCAAGAAAAATAGTAGCAAGAGTTAAATTCCTTAGGTTTTGCATTAACTACTCATTATGCACAGAAGCAAGAGTGCCAGATAGTTTTACATTTTTTTGTTTGATGGTTTAGTAATGTCTGATTTTTTATTGTCATTTTGCTTCTTTGAGACATTTTAATCTTTGAATAGCAATAATTTATGACTATTTAAAAATCATGATTATTTATCATTGTGTTAGATGTTTGAGACCAGTCAATCGGGGAATGCTGATAGACAGACGTTGTGTACATTTATTTTTTTCAGAAGCATTACCGTTCCCATGTCAAAAACCATGTTTGCTAATGTCTCAGTTAGCTATCATTTTTATTTTTTATTCATTTTATTCTTTTATATACTCAATGCAATCAATATACAATCTATCTATCTATCTATCTATCTATCTATCTATCTATCTATCTATCTATCTATCTATCTATCTATCTATCTATCTATCTATCTATCTATCTATCTATCTATCTATCTATCTATCTATCTATCTATCTATCTATCTATCTATCTATCTATGGATCGGTTGTCTAGAGGTAACGCGCCCTGTCTAAAAGCGAAAAGTCCGGGTCTGAAGTGTGCGGCGGTTCGTACCCCGTTTGGACCGGAATTTTCCCCCCATCCATTAGACCATGAGTGGTGTCTGGGCGCTAGTCTTTCGGGTGAGACGATAAACCGAGGTCCCGTGTGTTACACGTAATTATTTAGCGCACGTAAAAAAACCCACGGCAACAAGAGAGTTGTCCCTGGCAAAATTCTTAAAAAAAGCCACTCTGATAGGGAAACAAATACAGCTGCAGAAAAAAAAAAAAAAAAAAAAAGGGTGAAAGGGTGGCGCAGCGCTAAGTGGCGACGCGTTCTCCCGCTCTCCCCGGGAGAGGCAGCCCGAATCAAATCTGAGCGCTTTGATTTGTTGCTTTACAAAGATTCAGCGCTATATAAATTCCCTACATTATTATTATTATTATTATCTATCTATCTATCTATCTATCTATCTATCTATCTATCTATCTATCTATCTATCTATCTATCTATCTATCTATCTATCTATCTATCTATCTATCTATCTATCTATCTGTCTGTCTGTCTGTCTGTCTGTCTATCTAGCTATCTAGCTATGTATATCTATATATCTAACTCTGTGTGTGTGTTGTGTGTGTGTGTGTGTGTGCGTGCAAGCACGAGCGGCGTACATGCATACGTGTGTGTATGTGTAAATGTTTATATATATATATATATAATATATAATATATATATATATATATATATATATATAAATAAATTTATAGAAAAATAAAATTATTGAATGCAAGAAAGATAAAGAGACAGACAGACAGACCAAAGAACAAAAGACCAGAGAGACAAAAAACGCAGAAAAACAGCATTTGTACATTCTGCACTAAGAATGTCATCATCTTGAACTTTTTATGATAGAAATTGAGAAACGCAATAAACGTGTATTCGTATCAATTGTAAATAAAGTACATCAAGACAATGAATAGTGGGTAAGTCGAAAAACAATTCCTATTATTGTGAACAGAGAGAGAGAGAGAAGAAGAAGAAGAAAGAAGAAGAAGAAGAAGAAGAAGAAGAAGAAAGAAGAGAGTTTGCCTTTTCTTTAATTTAATATTTTTTAGGTTTTAGAAATAGAGAATAAGGTTAAACTACTCTGTATAAAATGATGCTAAAACTGTGAAGTAAGCAAAGCTTTGATAGCATTGAGCCTCCTCCTGCATAGCTATTGACTGATTATTGTAATTTCGTCCTCACTAGTATTTTTCAGACACATATTATCTCAGCTTTAAACTAAAATCATATTTGACTCTGTTCAATTCTGAGCCTTTTCTGTTGACGAGATATTATCCCGCTCAAGGCCTATGTGCGGTGGACAGGAGATATATTTGCCTATAACAAAATGACTGGACTGGCTGTTTTCGGCGAAACTTGTATTCTGTAACTGGG
>CM054167.1:16774620-16791813 GCA_028751875.1 Rapana venosa | reverse complement strand
TCATTCTGTGTTCATCCTAGCTAGGCATCTTGTGCCATTCCTGTATTACAGGCACGTTTTTCACAGCATTAAGTTTGACACATAACATGTTACTATTTTCTGGAAATTAAGGAAAGGTTGATGCTCTACTCGTCAATTTATTTGCTTGATTATGTATTTGCTGGTAGTCAGCAAGCAATGAGAGAGGAGGGTGGATGGAACCGATCTTTAAACTGTCCTTTTAATGAACTAGCCAAATCATGTCTCACACTTGCATGGATCATGTGCGTGCATGCGAGTTAACTCTCCAAGGCACAGTGATCCCATGTATGTGCGCTACCTTGCATAAGGCGTACAGAGGGTGGGTGCTTCCCCTCTTTCTCTGTCCATTAGGAGATAATATACACGATTCTCTCCGCAAGATTTATAGCAGATGAACAGGAAAGGGATTACAGAGGAGAGAAAGTTTGAAGCAAGGTTTCAGATTTATCACCCGAGCTTTGCTGTCAACAAGCTCTCTCTCTCTCTCTCTCTCTCTCTCTCTCTCTCTCTCTCTCTCTCTCTCTCTCTCTCTCTCTCTCTCTCTCTCTCTCTCTCTCTCTCTCTCTCTCTCTCTCTCTTTCTTTCTCTGGCAAAGACCTGGCACAAAAAAGCTCGGAATGTGTAACAAATCTGGACAGTAAAGAGTTTCGTGTATGGCTGTACATTATGAAGATCAATGCTGAGGTTTCCATGTCATAATTATAATTGCGTTGCACCACAGGACTTCTTGCTGTATGAGCTTATCAGCTTAAGGCAATAAAAAAGCGTTATTGTTCTCTCTCTCTCTCTCTCTCTCTCTCTCTCTCTCTCTCTCTCTCTCTCTCTCTCTCTCTCTCTCTCTCTCTCTCTTCTCTTTTAGAAACAGTATAACATCTGGTTTAGTTCAGTTTGTTATGCAAAATATTTGCTATTCTTTAAGTATAAGATTTTTAATCACCAATTAGAAAAACATCGACATGGAAGCCTTGATACTTTATCAGTTTTTATCATAACTGACCAGTTTGTAAACCAGAATTACATGTAAACAGCCACCAGAAAATGCGCGCGCGCACACACACCACAACACAGTACAGCACAACATAACACAACACATGAAGCTTCAGTGAGGTGTTTTTTTTTTTTAAATAAACATACCTTGACTAATGCCTTCTATATCATAGCACATCATGTCTTCGCCATGGGGAAATTAGGACAACACTGGCATTTAGGCCATATCCACACACACACCACACACACACCACACACACACACACACACACACACACACACACACACACACACACACACACACACACACACACACACACACACACACACACACACACACACGTAAGCACGCGCAGAAGACCTGTGGAAACAATGAAATAATGCATGCTGTAGATGAAATATACTGTCCAGAAAAAACCCACATCCTTTTAAACATCAACGTTATTGATACCAACACAAAGGAATGCATACCTAGCTATCTCGTCGAATACGGTAGTCACTTCTAAGTCATGAACAGAGTCTGGCTGCAATATACTCTACAGTGTGTGGCTTCCATCACCACCAGGACCCCTACAGAGTGCTCATCCATGATCTGAGCCTTGTGTCAGGTCAGGCCAAAAGCACCGTCTTCATTCCTTAACGTCTTAGATTATTTTCCTTTGAACGCTCAGAGAGCAGTTATTGTTGTTTGTCATATGAGTGAAAATGTACTGCGCTGCCGTTAAGCGCCTTACAGATCAGTCCCAGCATTTACAACTTTGGTGTGGGAGAAATCGGCGGGGGGGGGGGGGGGGGGGGGGGGTTATCTTGTAAGTCTGGCTTGAAAAAAATGCGAGAGAATGGACCAATAAGGAAGAAAAAATAGACACGAATGGGATGACAGGAAAAAGGGAGCAAGGCAAAACAAAAGAGAGGGATAGAAAAGAGGGAATTCCTAGCACAGTGTTTTCAGAAGGTTTGGCTGCTATTTTACTGACAGGCCCCCATGGGGGAGTGTCTTAAAGGATATTTTGAAAAGAGCATCTTCAGGTATATGTTTCTTTTTGTAATCTTTGAGAAATCATTTTGTAATGCTGAAGAAGCTAAAACATGTTTGGGTTCTGTTGCTTTCCTCAGCTAATGTGTTCCCGATCGCCACTGGCTTCTTTTCTTTTCTTGTTTGTTGTTCTTTGCTGTTGTCCTTGTCGTTCCTCGGCTAGGGCTCTGGGTGACATCAACAGTGAGAGTGTACATACACAGCCGTTAGCCCACCATGAAGGTAGCTGTGAGCTGGCTTCCAGCTTGATGTCTAAACACGACACCAGTGTGCACGGGTTCTATTGGATTTTTTGTTAAATGTTGACTTCCATTCCTTCGGCCACGCGATGGCCTATTCTTCCGAAAGTCTTTTAACGTGTACGCAAGATGTTCTGCGTGTGTCCGTGCGTGCGCACACGGAACCTCGGTTAATAGTATCAACTGAAGAACTTTCATGGTAGTGCTGATGTTCACTCCAAGGGAAAAATCCCCTCAAGCAGATGCCTCAGTGGCGGCTCGAATATAGGTTAGCAGATCAACGACTCAACATTCTAACCACTGGGCTATTCGCTCTCCACCCCCTCTCCCCACTTTCTGCTATGATTGTTTTATACGTTTTTGTGACCCAAACTACTCCACAGCCCTCTTTCTCACCGAAACCCCAGATCAAGAAAAAGCCTAACCTCATCCTCACACATCAGCTCAAGCCATTTCTAACTAAACTAAACACAAATGAGTTTAGAACAAATCAGGCAATCAAGTGACATGATTTATTTTAAAGTCGTGATCCATCACTTGATGAAATCTCTCAGGGCTGTGCACCTTCACGCTCTGTTTCCATTGCCCACCCCTCTCCCCAAATCATTCTTTTGTTAAGAGCTGCGTCAGCGGTAAAGATTGATGCCAAGGATGACAACCCCCATCAAGGTGCTTTCCGATTTATGGTTTCTAGATATTATAAAAAAAATATATAATTAATTTCAACAAGCAGTGATTATTTTCACAGAAATTCTCGTAATCAAAGCTCCCAGGGAAAAAATCCAGGGAATTATGGGGAT
Source organism: Rapana venosa (assembly GCA_028751875.1). Taxonomy (NCBI): domain Eukaryota; kingdom Metazoa; phylum Mollusca; class Gastropoda; order Neogastropoda; family Muricidae; genus Rapana; species Rapana venosa. Next base: position 16,788,730 of record CM054167.1, on the reverse strand, counting down.
GGGATAGCTCAGGGATCAGAGGACTTGCTTTCACCCAGCAGCAATAAGCGTGGTTACCAAGTGGATGGGTGGCCGTTTGTGCACCTTGGCTTTAGTACAGTCCCCCTGTTCACCCAGGTGTAAAATGGGTTCCTGTCCTTTTTAGGGTCAGGGAAGGTAGAGCAGCGAGGGAGAGGAGATGGGTACCGTCCTCAATATGCTGGTCGCTAGAGAAGCTGAAGTCTTTAGCGCCTCGCTCTCCTATGACCACATAGGTTATTGGAGCACCTTCACATTTACCTTTCTTAATAAGATAACGATAAATTCATTCGTGATGATCGATTCTGTTATTATTGGTATACTTACACCCCCACCTCCACTTCTTATACATTTACACACACGCCTATACAGAGGGTTTTCATAGCAGTCTGTAGTATGTCTGTCTGTGTATCTTCTTCTTTGCAATTCTTCTTCTTCTTCTTCATCTTTCCTTCTTCTTCTTCTTTTCTTCTCCTTCGCAATTCTTTGCAATTCTTCTTCGCAATTCTTCTTCTTCGCAATTCTTTTTCTTTGCAATTCCTCCGCACATCTTCTTCGCGATTCTTCTTTACAGTTTTTCTTATTGGTAATTCGTTTTCGCAATTCTTCTCCTTCGCAGTTCTTCTTCTTCGCAATTCTTCTTCGCAGTTTGTCTTCTTCTTTGCAATTCTTCACAATTCTTCTTCTTCTTCGCAATTCTTCTTCTTCATCGCAATTCTTCTTCTTCGCAATTCTTCTTCATAGATCACTTAGACACATACGTGGACTTCTTACTTGGTGTCTATCTATTGCCTATGGTCGCAGAATGGGAGGGATATGGAGGGTGGGGATCCCCAGCGTGTTAAGCTGGGGAACGTGGAACAATTACAACGTACAACAGTAACAACAACAACAACAACAACAACACCAGCACCAACAACAGCTGAAACGTGCAAAACTGCACACACGTACGTGCCATCCGCTCCACAAGGTCTGCTTTCACACACACCACACACAACGTAAAGGTTTCAGTTGAAGAGGAATTAAAAGACGTGTGATGACAATGGAACGTGGCTGTGGGCAGCCTGTCTTTGTATTTGAGACTGAAAGAAACATCCACACAACTGGATTACGGGCTATAATGGTGTGCTGTGGTGTGTGTGTGTGTGTGTGTGTGTGTGTGTGTGTGTGTGTGTGTGTGTGTGTGTGTGTGTGTGTGTGTGTGTGTGTTTGTTTGTGTGAGTGTGTGTGTGTGTTTGTTTGTGTGAGTATATGTGTGTGTACCTGTGTGTGTGTGTAAGTGTGGGATTTTATTTGTGTATCTTATTCTTTTATTTTTTATTTCGAGGATAATGGAATAAGCACTTATGTGCTTGTTTACATCCAGTTCCCGTGAGTATGCGGTTTTGTAAGTTATGTCTTCTGTTTCCACCGGTACGCAATGACTGTGTGTGTGTGTGTGTTTGTGTAAGTTTGTGTGTAAGTGTGTGTGTAAGTGTGTGTGTGTGAGTGTGGGCTTTTATTTATTTATTTTATTCCTTTATTATTATATTTCAAGGATAATGGAATAAGCACTTGTGTGCTTTTATTTTAACGCTAGTCCCCGTGTGAATGCAATTTTGTAAAGTTTGTCATACGTTCCCATGGGCACACAACTGCCTATTTCAAATAGTGGAATGGATATTGATGTGTGCGCAAGATGTTCTGCTTCGTTGACGTGTGTGTGTGTTGGTTCGGTGGGGGGGGGGGAGGAAGTGCGCCTAAGTGTGTGTGCATGCGCGTGTGTGTGTATATGTGTGAATACACGCTTGCACGCGCATGCTTGATTTTGTTGCAAGTTAAAATCCCTGTCTTCTATTCATGCTCCACTACCCTCACTTCAATCTTCTCTTCCAGAAAGCCACAATCACGCTTACAGTTGCAGTAAAGTAGAGGTTGCTAAGTGCGTAAAGGTTGTAAAGTAAGGTTGCGTAAAGTAAAGGTTGCTAAGTGCGCTATAAATTGATTTTCACATCAATTTAAAAAAATGTCTTCAGATAACAAAAGCAATGGCAGATTCTAAAATACTGGTGCCTTGCCACACCTGACGGAAGTATATGGGCGGTGTGGCAATAACGCGATCGTCTAGACAGTGAGAAGTCGATGGTTCGATTCCCGTTTGAACCCGACCTTTCCCACCCTCTGAACCAGTTATCAAACAGAGCATGGCATAAAGATTGATAACGCTTATTTAGAAAATGTCATGGCAGCGAGATAGCTCAGTGATCAGAGCCCTTGCTTTCCCCAAACTAAAGTTAAGCAGCACTGAGCGTGGTTACCAAGTGAATGGATGACCGTTTACGTGCCTTGGCTTTGGTACAGTCCTCCAGTTCACCCAGCTTTAAAATGAGTACCTGCCCTCTTTAGGGCAGTCGTTCTGACACAGCTCAGCAGCCATCTTCATTCAAATGGTCACCTTCCCTCACTTTCATCTGCCTATCGCGTCAACCACAGCACCGAAACCATCCTAGTCCACACCTTAAACACGCTTCAAAACACTTCTGACTCAGGGAAAATCTCCCTTCTCACTCTACTCGACATATCTGCAGCACTCGACACTATAAATCTCTCTATTTTCCTCTCCCGTCTAAAAAAAAACATATGGTATCCAATTTGCAGCCCTGACCTGGTTTAGTTCATACCTCACGGACCAATTCCAGTCAGTTGCAGTAAAGAAGATTCAATCAATACCTGCCAACTGGAATGTGGAGTCCTACAGTTCTGGGCCCTGTTTTTCCCTCTCTACAATGTTCTACTCATAATTATATAATAAACCGTCACCATATCAACCAACATTTCTACGCTGATGACTATCATATTAAAAGCAGTGATACTCCTGAAAATCTGCCTTCAAGACATTCAAAACTGCATGATACAAAACAAGTTACAGCTAAACGCAGATAAAACCGAAGACATGATTGTAGGGACCAAACACAAACTCTCTTCCATCACAACAGCTTCAATAGAATTTGGCAATATGTCAGTTCCTCTATCCACTGCAGTCAAATATCTAGGTGTTGTTCTCGACAACACACTCTCTATGCAAATAAATATCATCCAGACCTGCCAGTCCTGCTACTATCAATTACGGCGTATAAGTGCAATCTGAAAGTACCTTTCTGCTGATGCAACATCCAAACTTGTCACATGTCTCATTCTTTTAGGTCTGGACTATTGCAATTCTCTTCTGGCTGGTCTGCCAGCACCAACAATCCACTCCCTTCAAGGTATACAAAACTCTGCAGCTCGACTAGTCCTCAAAAAGAAAAAAATCTTAGCATATCACTCCTCTCTTGCGATCTTTCCACTGTTTGCCTGTGCCACAGAGAGTAAAGTACAAGATCAGCACCCTCTGCTACAAATGTCTACACAAAACAGCACCCTCCTATCTCTGTGAATGTCTGTACAGGTACACTCCTCGTTCCCTCCGTTCTGCTGCATGATTACACTGTGCTTACAAATACCAAGATTCAACCTATCCACTGTTGGCCGTCGCTCTTTCTCTATTTCTGATCCATCAATCTGGAATGACCTCACTCTCTCCCTTCGTGAAAAGCCTACGTACGGCAATTTAAAATCCAGCCTCAAGACATACCTATTTCAAACCTAATAGTCTCTCATCCTGTTTCATTTCATATCTGCCCATGCATTCAACAGCCAAAATTCCCATCACCCTCTTTAAGTGCATAACCTGTGAGTGTGTGTGTGTGTGTGTGTGTGTGTGTGTGTGTGTGTATGTGTGCGCGCGCGCGTGCATGCGCGTGTGTGCATTTGAATTTCATAAAAACGGATAATCATTGTTGGTTGCATGCGTAGAAGTGGGTAGAATGGAAGCGCTTTGATTTGTTTTTGCAAGATATTGCGCTATATATATTCCTATTATTATTATTATTATTATTATTATTATTATTATTATTATTATTATTATTATTATTATTATTATTATTAGATTATCATTATTACTACTACTATTGCTATTATATTATTATTATTATTTATTATTATTATTATTATTATGAGTCAGGGAAGGTAACGCATCGAGGGAGAGGAGATGGGCGCCACCCTCAATATGCCTGTCCCTGGAGAAGCTGTATAGAAACACTGTTTCCTGTAGTCTTGCTAGAAAACCACCGTCAAAGACTTTATAATATCGAGACTCAATAAAAACAAATAATGGATCACGTATCTAAGACATAAATAAAAACAAGGCATGACGTGGCAAAAGCCCTAGCCCTCACTCAAAGCAGAATGATCCAATCAAACAACACCTAAGAACAAAGGTGGCAGGAAGGTTAACTAAAACCTTTACCTCTCAAACAAGTAAACCGTGTGTGAGGTTCTAGGTTTGATTCCCAGCCTTGCCCTTTCTTCCGTTTGGCGGGAAAATTGAACTGAATGTTGAAGTCCTTGGGATGAGACTTTAAACTGAGGCACCGTGCGTGATTGCACGTAGAACACCTTGCACACACAATAAAAAATAAAGCCTTTTTCCGACTTTTATTTATTTATTTACTTATTTATTCATTCTATCATTTCAAGGATAATGGAATAACCACTCATGTGTTGTTTTTTTACATCCAGTTCCTGAGTGTATGTGGTTTTGTAAATTTTGCCATCTATTCCCACCGGCACACAATGACCTACTCTTCCAAAAAGTCGAACAGGTTTCAACGTGTGCGCAAGATGTTCAGCGTGTGTTCTCACACGGAACATTGGTTTAATAATAATAATATATGAAATTTATATAGCGCTGAATCTTGTAAAAAAACAAGGTTTAATAATAATAATAATAATAATAATAATAATAATATGGAATTTATATAGCGCTGAATCTTGTAAAAAAACAAACAAATCGAAGCGCTTGCACTCAATCATTTACAGGCATGCAACTCTCCTTAAACATAATGAAAAACAGATGTCAACACCAGCCGCCGCACGACGCCGCATGCCGCCCCCCACCCCACCCCCCCCACCCCCCCCCCCCCCCCCCCCCCCACCACACACAACACACACACACACACACACACTCGGAACAACACTTAGAAGGTGAAAAATGCTGTTGAAAATTAGGGACAGATATTTGGGGGGAAAGTCTCAGGTAGGAAATAAGTGTGTTTTGAGGCTGGATTTGAAGGTATCAAGTGAAGGCTTTTGTCGAAGTGAAAGATGGAGGTCATTCCAGGTGGATGGACCAGAAACAGAGAAGGAGCGACGGCCAACAGTGGTTTGTTTGAATCTGGGTGTTCGAAAGCACAAAGTATCTGCGGCTGAACGAAGGGAACGGGATGGAGTGTACAGATGAAGACAGTTACAGAGATAAGGGGTTGCAGATTTGTGGAGACATTTGAAACAGAGGGTATTGATTTTATACTCCAGTCTTTGTGAGACAGGCAGCCAGTGAAGAGATCGCAGAAGAGGAGTGATGTGTTCAGATTTTTTCTTTCTTAGGACCAGTCGAGCTGCAGAGTTTTGTATGCGTTGAAGAGAGTGGATAGATGATGCTGGTAGGCCAGCCAAAAGAGAATTACAGTAGTCTAAACGTGAAAGAATGAGAGATGTGACAAGCTTGGAACTTGCATCAGTGGACAGATACTGTTTATAGTCTCACCCGAAGGTCTTTAGCTGGGAGTGGAGTCGGCACTTTTCCAAATATAGGCTATTTTGTGCTGGTAGGAATTGATGACACACTAAAACAAAAATGCATGCACAATGAGCTCTAGCTGAGAGTAGGAATACGTTGTAAATGAAATATAATAATAATAATAATAATAATAATAATAATAATAATAATAATAATAATAATATAATAATAATAATAGGCACTGATATAGCGCTATATCTTGCAAAGACCAATCAAAGCGCTTTGATTGTTAGCTTGCTGTAACTTTTCCGTTCTGGTATCAATCAGCCTCTGGGTAAAACATAAGAAATACAACACTTGCAACCACTTATAGCTTCTTTTTTTTTGATAGTCCGAGGTATATTTTCATCTCTCTAAGTCGTTCTATTTTCTACTGGCTGTGGCTTCTCTTGCTTGGCTTTCAGCAGGATGTTGTCTGCAGCTGTGTGTGAGGTGAGGTTTTGTTCTGTTTTAGGTGTCTCTTAGTGGCTCCTAAATTTCGAAATGGCTGTGGAAGGACTTCCAGCATTGCTTGGACGCATGTTAAACTCTGCTATTTGAGAAATGACGCTGTCTTCATTCGAGATGGCTGGTAAAGGACATGCATCAAACTGGTGTGGTACCTAGACTAATAAGTAGAATTACCAGTGTTGATCAAACTGTTGTAATACTTAGACCAGCAAAGAAAATTACCAGTGAAAATCAATTTGTCGTTAATAATTAGAATAATAAATAAAACTACCTGCAATAGTCAAATGGTTGTAATACCTAGACTAACAAACAGTGATAGTCAAATTGCTTAAGTACCTATACTAACAAATACAATTTTCAGCAATGATAAAATTGTTGTAACATTTAGATTAACGAATAAAATTACCACCGATAGTCAAATTAATGTAATATCTAGACCAGCATATACAATTACCAGCAATAATTTTTTGTTGGTAATTTTTAGACTAACAAATAATATTACCAACACAAATCAAAATGTTGTATTGCTTATACTAGCAAATAAAATTGCCAGTGATAATTGAATTGTTGTAATACTGAGACTAACAAATAAAACTGCCAGTGATAATACAATTCTTGAAATACTTAGACTAACAAATAACAATTCCAGCAATACTCAAACTGCTGTGATACCTAGACTAACAAGTGAAATTACAGGCAATACCCCTACCACTCCATTTCACAACGCGACTTTTTGATGAAAGTGTTTGTCTCAAATGAAGAGAGACAAAAGTAGAGCAGAAGCACACAGGAGGAACGGGAGGAGAAGGCAGCTGAACAGATTGATCAGTTTCCTTCAGGCCTGTGTTCACCAGCTCATCTAAGTGCATTCTATACACCTGACCACACAGAGCTCAATGGTGTTATTGAATAACTTCTCTGCATGCGAGAGACAACCACTGCCATCTACGTTCAAACAGTTGTCAAAACAATAAACAAACTGGCATAATCAAGATTATCACGACATAAAGACAGTGACAATTAAAAAATAATCAAACAAGAGATGGCCAGCTTTGTAACGACAGTGTAAATGGAATGAATGAGATTGACTATGATGATGTGGTTGGGGTAAAAGATAGCGTGTGTGATGATGATGATGATGATGATGATGATGATGATGATGATGATGATGATGATGATGATGATGATGATAACGTGGATGTAAGAAAAATGCCAGTGTTTACATGAGGTTCTAAATGCCACAAGAAGCAGAGCATCCCCATTTGATTTGTTATAATATGTTCGCATATTTGTTTCCATTCAGATTTAATGTCAGATATGTTGCTAGTGCCATCATTCAGCTTCGAGGACGAAGATGGATCAAGTCACTGGTAAACCTGATAGGTCAAGCTCAGATGCCTGGTTTGCAAAAAGATGCTTGCACACAATGCCTTGCGTGTTACTATGTTCTGACACACGTGCCAGTTGTGGGAAGCAACTTCTGCTGAGATTGAGATTGAGTGACTTAGAATAATATACTTATTGCCTGCTGTTCTTTCAGGTTACTGGAATAAGCTATTGTTTTTCTCAATCACATAAGCCTTAATGCTGTTGAAAATGAAGTTCACTACGATAAGTGATCATGATTATCAGACCTTGACCTCAGTATTACTGCTCTATAATCTTGAGTTAGTTTCAGCATTCATTTGCTTTGTATAAACTGTTTTCAATGTATGTATTAAATGTTAACTTTGGAGGAAGAAAACCCCCTAACAACGGGACTGCCTGTTTGTTGATATTCAAGTATTTCATTTTCAGTTCTGAACATGGGTAAATCTTCTGGATTAGGTCACTTCCATTGTTGAAAAACTATCATCATGAATGGGTTTTTTCCTGTAGAAAGTGTGATAACATTGTGTTTTCAGTTATAAATTTATTTAGAATATATATATATATATATATATATATATATATATATATATATATATATATATATATATATTTATATATATAATATATATATATATATGTATGTGTGTGCATATCTTTGTGTGCACTTATCATGCATGTAAACACAACGATCTCACCTCATCATCATTTCATGTTCTGTATCATCCCCTTTACGTTTCAACAGAAGCCATGGATTACCTAAAACCGTACAACCGAAACAGGATTTCTCTAGCTGAGACAATCAAGTATTCTTGAGTATCTTCAGTATTGAGGATTCAAGCCTTACGAGGAAAATCCTTCCAGCAGCAGAGACACAACTCTTTAAGAGAACGTCGGAAGCGAGTGCTCAGCGTAAGGTAAGCAAACACGTTGGCTGTAGAGTTCAAACACGCTGCAAGCCAGACGAACTGGAAAATAACCACAGCCGTGTTGTGGTAGGTCCTCTGCAGGTTGTACTCTGGAATAGTAACGTTGAGAATGGAAGAGCAGGTCTCTGGAATCACAAGAACTGCGTAGATCAAACACAGAAGCAGCAACATCTTGGTGATCCTGATGTCATCGTCTTCCTTGGATTTCCCGCTCATCCGTTCCCGCTGTCGACTGAAGCGACGGAGGTGAAGCAAAGTGATGAAACAGCAGAGAATGACGACGAAGAGGAGACCAGGTTTTGTGGCCATGGTAAAATAGGTAATGATGTGAATGGTCGCCACGCCCCCTATAGGGAACCAATCAGGAGTGTCCACGTACGCCATGCTCTGATTGGTTGAGGCGTCTGTCTTCCACTTCACGTTGAAGGCGAAGAAGGCGGGGACGAAGAAGAGAAGGGGGATGACGTAGCAGAGAGGAATGGCCACTGCCATAGATCTGTGCAAACGTGAGAAAAGGAAAAAGGAAAAGGTGTTCCCATGACCTAGGCCGCCGTTGAGGAGCAAGATGTCAGAGACCCCCAGCTTCTCCAGGGGCCAGCATATTGAGAGCGGCGCCCATCTCCTCTCCCTCGCTGCTTTACCTTCCCCTGACCCTAAAGGGGCAGGTACCCATTTACAGCTGGGTGAACTGGGAGACTGTACTGAAGCCATGCGCGTGAACAGTCACCCATCTAGTTGGTAATCACGTTCAACGCTGCTTATCTTTAGCCTAGGAAGAGCCAGTGCTCTGAATACTGAGGTATACCATCCCCCACAGACATGATACATGATTTTGTTGTATTCAATCTACAGATCAATGTACTCCCCCGTGAGGATGCCAGGGGCCTGTCAGTATAAATATCATCCCATCTTCTGGAAATGCCGTGCACGAAAGCCCTCTTTTCTATCTCTCTCTTTGTTTCTGCTTATTTTCTTTTCCTCTCGTCTCCTTCTTTTCTGACTTAATTTGGACCTAACTTATCAGGTGCTTTATAAGTGTGTGCGTGTGTGTGTGTGCGTGTGTGTGTGTGTGTGTGTAAGTGTGTGTATGGTGGTGTGTTAGTGTGTGTGTGTGTGCGTGTGTATCTGAGTATGTGTGTAAGTGTTTAAGTGCATGTGTGTAAGGTGGGTGGGTGCGTCCGCACGTGCGGTGTGTGTGTCTGTCTTTCTGTGTGTCTGTCTCTGTCGATGTATTTGTCTGTCTTTCTGTCTCTCTCTCTCTCTCTCTCTCTCTCTTCTCCTCTCTTCTCTCTCTCCTCTCTCTCTCTCTCTCTCTCTCTCTCTCTCTCTCTACCCCATCCTTACCAATCAAATTCCCCATCTCTTCCAACCCCTACTCCCCACCCCACCCCAAAAAACCACCGCCAACAACAACAACAACAAAACAACAACACACTAAACAAAACACGTACCTTACCTATAAGTCAGCAGCCTTCGGGCTTTAAGGGGCGCGGCCACTGCCAGGCAACGGTCCACGCTGACGACCACAATCAGGGTCTGAGAGACGGTGTTGGTCCACAGCGTCACGAAGGAGATCTTGAAGTTTTTGATGACGTTCCAGTTGCTGATGGCCAGCGGTCCATGCGATGTAGCAGCCTGGCATCAGAGCGGACTGGCACAGGAGAGACTGGACAGGTCAGCCACTGCCAGCCAGAAGAGGAGCAAGTTGATCCTGTCCCTAAGACCTTGCTGCAACAACAACAACAACGACGACAATGACAGCAACAGCAGGAGGAGGAGGAGGAACTGTGAGGAGGAGGTGGAGGAGGAGATGGATGTGGATGGATGTGGATAGATGTGGATGGATGGAGGAAGGGATGAGTGGATGGATGGGTGGATGTATGGGTGGAAGGAGGGAGGGAGGGCGGTAGGGAGGGAGAGAGATGGAGGGAGGGTTGGGTGGATGGAACGATGGATGGAGGCTGGGAGGGAGGGAAGGAGGGTTGGGGGAGGGATGGAGGGAGGAGGGATGAGTGGAGGGAGGGAGGAGTAGATGGATGGGAAGGAGGGAGGGAGGGAATGAAGGATTGAGGGAAGAATGAATGAGATGGAGGGAGGGAGGAGAGGGGAAGGATGGGTGGATGGATGAGTTGATAGATAGATGGATGGATGGATGGACGGAAGGGTGAGTGGATGGATGGATGGATGGATGGATGGATGGACGGATGGACGAGTGTGTGTGGTGGATGGATGGATGATAAATTAGAAATGCAGACAGCCGCAGGGAGCAGGTATGCTGGTTTCCTAAGTCTTGACGATTGGAGGACCAAACACATGCACATGGTCTGTGTGTGTGTGTGTGTGTGTGTGTGTTGTGTGTGTGTGTGTGTGTGTGTGTGTGTGTGTGTGTGTGCATACGTGTGGTGTGTGTGTGTGTTTGTGTCCTGTGTGTTTGTGTGTGTGCCTTTGTGTGTGTTTGTGGCCTCATGTGTTTGGGCATTTGTGTGTGTTTATGGTCGTTTGTTTGTTTGTGTGTTTGTGTGTGCTATGTGTTTGTGTGTGTGTGCTCGTTTGTTCGTTCGTTCGTCAATTTAACGTGTTTTTTTCTTTTAGGTGATATTAGACAAAAGCATGTGTGTGTGTGCACGCTTACACACACCTATGCACGCGTGTTTGTAAACATACACTCACACACACTCACGCACGCATGGAAGCACTCACGCATGCACACATATACACATAAACATACGACGCATGCAAGCACTTACATTCGCACACACGGTCGCAAGCACTCACACACATGCACGCACAAACCCACAACACACACTCGCGCGCACGAGGACGCATGCAGGTACTCAAACTCACACGCATACATACACATGCACGTACGTGGGCATCCTCGCACTCACATGCGCGCACGCACTCATGCACCATGCACGCACGCGCGCGCGCACGCACACACACACACACACACACACAACATACTTAAGAGAGCACACAATTTGTATCACAACTCTAGTTATGGACTGTCAGAATGTTAATTAAAATGTTTTCTGTAGTATTGCATCACAAATACACCCAGCATTGTGCATGGTAATTCGCGGTCAAATCTTGTTTATTCGTATACGTTTTAAACTTTAAAGGGTATTGTCGATCTGATATACTGATTTTGTAGTCCAAGGAATTCTTAAGCGTTGTCAGCAGAATAACATATTACTGGTTCAAATTTCAATGGCAAAATCTTTAACGTACATTTTTTAAAGTATCTGTCAAAGGGAATTGCCATGAAAAACACCAGTTGAGATCAGGGGATAGCGCTGGTTTGTTTCCATTTAAGACGAACTGCTTGAACACAATTTTGTTTATTTCATCAGGTAAATAACACAGATCTCTGACCGTAAATACCTAAAGCCAAAACTGTATAAGTTGTGCAGGTTTCCATTAGAGTTTACCAAAGCCTTTGGAAGACCATATAAGAATCACATACGCAATCATTGCTATTGCTGAATCGAAAAGTTTGCAAATGTAGTCTCAAATGCTATCAAGCTGAAAGATAAATCAAATCATTAAACCAACAACGGATTGAAGTGTATCAAAAATGTTTGCCTATAGACAGATCAATTCATATTTTGGAAATACGTCTCTAAAACTTTGCCAATACAGTGTAAACCAAAGAACTAGACGGTATGGTAGATCTTAACGGTTTAGCCTATCACCATTTTTATAAATGAGAGGCTTGTGTGAGTCCAGTGCCGCATTATTCGCGAAAAGCGAGTGAAGGTGAAACAAGGTTCAGAGATAGAATTCGATGTAGCAGACTATGTCAGAAAAGCCTGGACTAACTTCAGCTTCCAGATCTCTCGAAGTATCTGATGCCATGTTTAAAGCGAATGAAGCACCAGAGAAAGCTGACACCCGTGTGGGGATGCGGGACCCTGTCAGTATATAATAGCATCTCCACCCTCTGGAAATTCTTGTGCTAGGAAATCCTCTTTTCTATCCCTCTCGTTGTTTCTGCCTGGTTCCCTTTCTTCCTGTCTCCCCTTCTTGTCTATTTTCTGCCTTCTTGGTTCATTCTCCTGCCTTTTTTTTTACAGAAAGACTTATAAAATAGCATCTCTCTCCCATGCCGAAGTCGGATGCGCTGGGCCTGATTTTGCCAGGCGCTTAACGGCACAGCGCAACGCATTTCACTCATGTGACAAACAGTAGTTGCTTTCTGAGCGTTCGACGACGAAGAAGAAGACAGCTGGACAATAGATCGAATTCAGTCTCCTCTAGCAAATATGTTTTTGCCCTTAAAATCTTACATTCTAGGACGGGTGGGGGGGGGGGGGGGGGAGGGTTACTGGACCTATACAGACCCGTGACTTTCTGAAGGGCTTACACTGCTGCCTTATTTTCGATTTAGACATAGATTTGAATACGTAACCTCAGAGTTATGTGTATCGCAAAGCCAAGTCGCCTTGTAAGTAATATGATTTAACCACCGGGCCACAAAGACACCTTCAGTTAGCAGGAAATGTGATATTTCAAAAAGCGTATTTCTGTTCTTCCTCTGTCTGATCCAGTTGTACCACGTTAAAGGTGTTTCAGGTACTGCTGTCAGGGCTTTGGTTTACCAGCATCGTCTTTATGGACATCGAGAGCTGCTTCATGAAACCAAACGTGGTATGGGAACGTCACACGAACATCTGGACTGGCCAAGACTGTCCTACAGGGAACAGTACAAGGAGGGAAACGAAGAGGCAGAGAGAGAAAACGATGGGAAGACAACATCAGAGAGTGGACTGGCCTCATGTGGAACGACTTGCTACGGAAAGCTGAAAACCGTGAGAGGTGGAGGAAGCTGGTTGGAAAATCCGGAGTGGTGCCCCAACACTTTACAAGACTTTAGGATAGGTGAGGTAGGATGCACCCACAAACTCTCTTGCTCCGACCTCTGCCTCGATGACACTGATTTGGGAAATTGCGTCCCTAAAGAATAAGTTAAATTTACACTTTTTTCAGAGAAAAAACCACATTGTACACAAATTCATTTGAACACAAACAACAAGCTAATAGCTTAAGTGTGCTTTACCAACAAACAAAACGAGATTCTGCGATTTAGCAGCCGGGAAAAAATGTCATCGTTACTACTAAACAAGCCTTTGGGCAAGTGTACTTGAACAAAATCAAAGACCATTTCACTGTGAAATCTTTTATATCGATATTACATGTAATGTTATATCTTTGCAAGTGGGAAGAAAGAAGAAAAGAAAAAGTGTGTGCGAAAAAGAGACACCAGACAAGGAGACGAACACGACAGAAAGCGAGAGAGAGTGAGAGAGAGACAGAGACAGGGACAGAGACAGAGAGACAGATAGAGACGGACAGACAGACAGATAGACAGGCAGAGACAAACTGAAAAAAAAACATATAACATATTTCACTCCCACCCTAACCCCCCTCCACCACACCACACCACTAAACCCATGTAACGCACCTTCCAAAAGACCAAACCGGACGGATATTTCCAGGAATCCCTAGATAAATGACCAGCTGACGAAGATAGCACATGAAGACTGTGGTCAGAAGGTCACGCGTTTGGGCACTGACCCAAGGGTCCCAGGTTTCCCATGGCATCAGGTCTGGGTTTTGGCCTGCTGACTGGGTCATCTGGCGGTGAAGGACTCCGCTGTGCTTTGATCAGGAGAGCCTCCTCCCG
>CM054167.1:16764620-16767120 GCA_028751875.1 Rapana venosa | reverse complement strand
ACCAGGATGACCTTGCATTACCAGGTTGACTTTGCATTGCAGTACTAGGTTGACTTTGCGTTGCAGTACCAGGTTGACCTTGCATTACCAGGTTGACCTTGCATTACCAGGTTGACCTTGCATTACCAGGTTGACTTTGCAGTACCAGGTTGACCTTGCAGTACCAGGTTGACCTTGCAAAACCTGACTGACCTTGCATTACAAGGTTGACCTTGCATTACCAGGTTGACCTTGCATTACCAGGTTGACCTTGCAGTACCAGGTTGACCTTCATTACAAGGTTTGCCTTGCATTACCAGGTTGACTTTGCATTACCAGGTTGACCTTGCATTACCAGGTTGACTTTGCATTACCAGGTTGACTTTGCAGTACAAGGTTGACCTTGCATTACCAGGTTGACCTTGCAGTACAAGGTTGACCTTGCATTACCAGGTTGACCTTGCATTACCAGGTTGACCTTGCATTACCAGGTTGACTTTGCAGTACCAAGTTGACCTTGCATTACCAGGTTGACTTTGCAGTACCAGCTTGACCTTGCATTGCAGTACTAGGTTGACTTTGCAGTACCAGGTTGACCTTGCAATACCAGATTGACCTTGCAAAATTAGGTTGACTTGCAGTACTAAGGTGACCTTCATTACCATGATGACTTTGCAGTACCAGGATGACCTTGCAGTACCAGGTTGACCTTGCAGTACTATGTTGACCTTCATTATCAGGTTGACTTTGCAGTACCAGGTTGACCTTGAAGTACCTAGCTGCATTTGTATTACCAAGTTGACCTTGCAGTACCAGGTTGACCTTGCAGTACAGGGTTGACTTTGCAGTACCAGATTAAAATTTTGACCTTGCATTATAATGTTGACATTGCAGTACCAGGTTGACCGTGAACTACTGACTTGCAGTATCAGATTGACTTTGCAGTACCAGGTTGACCTTGCAGTACCAGATTCACCTTGCACTACAAGGTTGACCTTAGCTAACGCTCTCTGCATGGATTATTCAACTATGCTCTATGACACCTCTCAAAGTTTCAGGAGAAATCAAGTGAAGTGTCTATCAGTTTCCGTAACATTACAGTAGAAACGACGTATATATATATATAATATATATATATATATATATATATATATATATATATATATATATTATATATAATATATATATATATATATATATATATATATATATATATATATATACATTAATATATATATATATATAATTATATACATATATCTATATAGCAGTTTTGAGAGCTGATAGAAAAATTCCCGAGAGAAGAGATGAGTTTGCTATTTTCGTGATAGTGAGTATGAACTGTGGAATGCTTTGAGTGAGAAGATATATATATATATATATATATATATATATATATATATATATATATATATATATATATATATATATATATTTATATATATTTTAATGTATATTTTATATATATATATTATATATAATATATATATATATTATATATATATATATATTATATATATATATATATATATATATATATATATATATTATAGGTATAGGATCGAGATCTCATGATGTTATTGTCATTTCTTTCAGAATTGTCTTGATTTCATTCTCACTTGTTGGATGAAAGAAAGGAGAGGAATGCCAGTGAATTGAGGATCAATAGGTGCGGGTTGGAAAGAAGTCTGATCCAGTCTGGAGCGAATGTTGTGGACTTTGTAGGATAAGAATGAAGAAAATATAGCAGGAAGTTCGGAAGGGCTGTGAACAGTGGGTAGAGGGGTTGCCTTTGCGGATCCCAGAAGAGTTGAGGTGAGGGAAAAGAGAGATTTCATGGACGTAGCATCAAGCACTTGAGCAGAGTAATACTTTGTCTTTGCTGAATGAATTAAGTTTTTGACTTTGTTGATTTGTTTTCGAAAGAGTTGTTTATTTATTTCAGTTTTTATTTTTCGCCATTGTCGCTCGAGTTGTCGGCGTTTGCGTTTTGCGACCAGGATATCATGGGTGTACCATGGGGCGCAGGGCCTATCAGGAAGAATGAGATCGGTGGGAGGCGCGTGCTCATCGAGCAGTTGGCCAAGAACAGTGTTGTAGTGTTTAGACACCAGTGCTGAGCCATCTAAAATATGACCCAATATGTGTGTAGCTTCATCTACCAGCTGGGACAGAAAGTGGTTAGACAAATAAAGAGAAAGACGCTTGACATCAGGAGAAGACTGGTTTTCAAAGTGGAAGTTAAAGTCGCCAAGAATGATAAGTTTCTTGGAGAGAGGCTGTAGTGATCAAGGAGAGATTGGAATTCTTGATGAAAAAGGGAAGATGTCAGATTGTTTTTACGGCTGGGAGGTGGGCGGTAAAGGCAGCAGAAAGTGACAGAATGGCCGGGTAGGTTGAGGTTGAGTTCACAGACTTCGAAAGATTCCGATGAGAAAGGGAGGGAGTGGCAGAAAGAAAGAGCCGGATGCAGCGTGTCCTTGTAAACGACAACAATGCCACCTCCACGGGAGAGTCGGGG
>CM054167.1:16757120-16759620 GCA_028751875.1 Rapana venosa | reverse complement strand
AGCAACTACTGTTTCTGTCATATGAGTGAAAAATGCGTTGCTCTGCCGTTAAGCGCTTGACAAGTCAGGCCCAGTGCCTCCGACTTCTGAGTGGGAGAGAAATGTTCTCTTTTAAGTCTAGTTTGAAAAAAACCCGCAGGAAAGTGGACCAAGCAGGCTGAAAATAGACAAGAAGGAGGAGCCAGAAAGAAAAGCAACAAGCCAGAAACAAAGAGAGGAATAGAAAAGCTGGAATTTCTAGCCCTGAATGTCCAGATGGTGGGGATGCTATTTATACTTACAGGCTTCCCAGCATCCCTACGGGGATCAGCCTCCGTTTTACACCTTCTCCATATTCTTTAAGTGAAAGCAATATACAAGCAAATAAAAAAACACAGTAGAGTTTCTATGCAGCAACTCAACACAACTCAACTGTCTCCATCGCCGATGTCGTCGGTCGGAGCTCCACGCAATGCCACCAGGGTTCGCCATCTCTCTCTGTCTCTGCTTAGTTCTACCATCTCCTGTAGCCCTCTTCCCAGACCACTGATCTCAGTGACGCTGGCGATGTAGGTTGTTGGTGGTCTGCCTCGTTTCCCTTCTGCCCTCAACCTCCTCTTGGAAAACTGTCGTCATCAGATTTGTATATGTATCAGTGCCTTTTCAGCGATAAAAATCTAAACTCAAACGTTTATTTTCTCTATTACGTAAATCAATCTTCTTCTCCAAGAGAAACAAAACAACAACTAACACTTATCATCTTTCATCAATGGAAGTAATTTAAAGCTAAACATTTCACCAAAACAAATCAGGCAATCAAGTGACATGATTTCCTTTGAATGTCGTGATTCATCACCTGATTCAACCTCTGGAATCCTTTGTGCTAAACGCTCCCTTTCCTCTGCCAAAGAAAAATCCCCTCCCTCCCCTCCCCCTCCCCATCCTTTGGCTAAAAGTTGTCTTGGTGTAGAAGATTTGTTGCCGAGGATGACAACTGGAATCCAATTATCCTCGATTTATGATTTTTAGAGTGTGGGGAACGGTTTGGGCAGACAATGCTTTAGACTGTATTTTCCTTGGAGCTGAAAGAACATGTCATTCTGTATTGGCTGCTTTGATCATGTTTCATACAAGGGCGCGCTTACGCGCGCGCGCGCACACACACGCACACACATACACACACGCACACGCACAAACATGCACACACGCACACACGCAAACACGCACACACACGCACGCACGCACGTGCATTTACACACACATGCACACGCGCGCACATCCACACACAACACAACGCAACACAACACACGCACACACCTACACACACACTTACACAAACTCACATATACACAAAAACACAAACCCACACACACCTACACACAACACACACACACAACAAACACACACACACACACACACACACACACACACACACACACACACACACACACACACACACACACACACACAAACACACATACACACAGAGGGGTGAGGTATGAAGCAAATGTAAGGGACAGAAAAACCAAAATAGCGAGATACCCCTTATTTATTAACAATTTTGATGTTAGCCAGTTTACCAGGTACAAACATTGGAAACTTAAAACCCAAAGGGGAAGCTGAACAGACAGTGGAAAAGTAAGAGAAGGCTGGAGTAAAACTATACAAAATAACACCATGGAAAGAACAAGAAAAACAACAACAAAAAAAGCTAGAATAAAACATTACAAAATAACACGATGGAAAGAAAACAATAACAACAACAACAAAAAGGTTGGAGTAAAACAATACAAAATACCATGGTGGAAAGAAAAAACAACAACAACAACAAATAGGCTGGAGAAATTCAATACAAAATAACACGACGGAAAGAAAAAACAACAAAAAGGCTGGAGTAAAACATTACAAAATAACACGATGGAAAGAAAAAACATTAAACAGCTGGAGTAAAACATTACAAAATAACACGACGGAAAGAAAAAACAACAAAAAGGCTGGAGTAAAACATTACAAAATAACACGACGGAAAGAAAAAAACAACAAAAAGGCTGGAGTTAAACACTACAAAATAGCACAATGGAAAGAAGAAAAAAGTAAAAAGCTGGAGTAAAACACTACAAAATAACATGATGGAAAGAAAAAAACACAAAAAAGGCTGGAGTACAACACTACAAAATAACATGATGGAAAGAAAAAAAGGCTGGAGTAAAACATTATAAAATAACATGATGAAAGAAAAAACCAAAAAAAGGCTGAGTAAAACATTACAAAAGAACACGATGGTAAGAAAACAACAACAAAAGACTGGAATATATCATTGCAAAATAACGCGATGGAAAGAAAAAAACAACACAAAAAGGCTAGAGTAAAACATTACAACATAACACAATGAAAAGAAAAAAAATGGAGAAGTAATTACAACAAAATAACACGATTGAAAGAAAAACAACAACAAAAAGGCTGGAGTAATTACAACAAAATAACACGATTGAAAGAGAAAAAAACCCAGCAAAAAGGCTGG
>CM054167.1:16746037-16756620 GCA_028751875.1 Rapana venosa | reverse complement strand
CTTGGGGAGACTGTGGGTGCACGCACATACACACACACACACACACACACACACACACACGGGATGAGAAGTTGCATGTACGACTTGTTTTCATGCACTTTTCCATAATATACAGAACCATAGACTATTTTCCTTCCTTGCTGCATCCGACAGTACAGGTCATCATCATACTAAGAGCTTGTGGTGTATGAAAACAGTCTCTATCATACTAAAAGCTTGTGATGTATGAAGACAGTCTCAACGTAGCATTTCAAAAGGATAACTGAAGCTGAAGGTAGGCCTTGGTACATTTGCTGACCTCAATAAGGCATAAAGCCTTTGGTTTGAGCTACCCTGTGCAAGTGTACCCTCTCTTTCTTCAGGCTTATTACTATTAGTACCAACTCAATGATTGTGTATCTGCTCCACCCATTCCCCTGGTCATTGACTTGTCCCTGCCTTGTCACGCTCCCTAACTCTCCAGGGCAATGACCAGATGGTTATGGTTCTTACAGCTTTGGGACAAGGGTGGGTATTTTACAGAATTGGTCTTGGGATATGTAACTGACTGTTTTGTGTTGTTGACGTTGCTGTTGTTGCTGGTTTTGTTGTTGCTGTTTGGTGTTCCCCAGGTTAACTCCCTAAGGGTCACCAAGAATAATGATGCACTCTCTTGCACTGACGATGTTACCAATAACATTTTATAGTACACACCTGCATGATACGTTGGGTTTGTATGACAGTTTGCAAGTGTCTCACCATATAGATCACCATACTCCATCTTCTAGGGGATTTCTTCTCCTGTAATGGGGAATGTAGGTCATTATGCTTATATATATATATATATATAATATATATATATATATATATATATATATATATATATATATATATATATATATGTCCCGTAGTCTGATGACCGTGGGGGCACCCTCAAAGACTCAACAACCAGTTCCCTCCATCCTCTCTCTGTTCTGCCTTTCTCAGGGTTTTGTTGAGTTCTAGGCCTGTCCATTCGCTGATGTTATCCTCCCAGCTCTTCCTTGGTCTGCCTCTTCTTCTTCTTCCTCCTTGGACAGTGCCTTGTAAAACTGTCTTTGCAAGTCTTTTGGATCTTGTGACATGCCCATACCATTTAAGTTTACGTTTTTTCACGATCATTAGAAGGTTCTCATAGGGTCCAATGGTTTGCTGGATTCTGTTATGCACGATTTCATTGCTTATGTGGTCTTTGTAGGAGATGCCAAGGAGTCTCCGAAAGCATCTCATCTCCACCGCCTGTACTTTTTCTCTCCAAATCTGCAGTCAGGGTCCATGATTCACAGGCATACAGAAATATGGATATGACAAGGGAGCGCATTAGTCTGATCTTGGAGATAAGTGAGATATTTTTATCTCTCCAGATGGTGTTTAGTTTTGACAAAGCTGTTATTGTCTGTGCAGTCCTGCATACTACTTCTGGCTTGGATCCCTGGTCGGATACAATGGCTCCCAGGAACTTGAAGCTTTGAACTGTTTCCAGCTTCTGGTCATTAACCCTGATATCAGTGCTAATGCCGTTGGTGTTGTTAGTCATCAGTTTGGTCTTCTCTGCACTGATTTCCATGCTGTATGTTTTGGAGGCCTTATTCAAGTGTTCTGTTAGGCTGGCAAGCTCTTTTTCTGATCCTGCTATTCCATCAATGTCATCTGCGAAGCGGAGGTTTGTGATCGTTCTGCCACCAATGCTGACTGATCCTTCATGATGTTCCAGTGCATCAGCCATGATTCTCTCAAGGAAGATGTTGAAAAGAGTGGGTGAGAGTAGACAGCCCTGCCTTACTCCAACTGTTGTTCGAAACCATTCTCCAATGTTGTTGTTGTAGTACACTGCACTGGTGGCCTCGCTGTACAGCTGTTTGATGACTCTGATCAGGTTTGCATTGATGCTGTACACATTCATGGTTGCCCACAAAGCTGCATGCCACACCATGTCAAATGCCTTCTTAAAATCGATAAACACCTGGTAAAGGTCTTGTTGATTTTGATCGTACCGCTCACATAGTATTCTGAGGTTGAATATCTGTTCTGTTGTGCTGCGCCCTGCTCTGAAACCTGCTTGTTCCTCAGCAATGATGGTCTCTGCTTGTGGCTTCAGTCTATTCAATATTATCTGCAGCATGACCTTGCTTGGGTGGCATATGAGTCTAATTGTGCGGTAATTATGGCATTGTTGTAGATTTCCTTTCTTGGGAGGGTGATGATGAGTGACTGTGTCCATGGTGTTGGCCATTTTCCTGTCTGCCAGATCTTGTTGCAGATTCTTAGTAGGGCGCTGATCATGGCTTCCCCTCCAGCTTGAACCAACTCAGCTGGAATGTTGTCAGCCCCTGCTGGCTTTCCCTTTTTCAGCGATCTGACTGCTGTTTCCACTTCCTCTTGGAGGATAGGGTGACTGTCTGTGTCTTTGCTTGCGGTACATTAAGGACTTCTGGATCTCCTGCAGTTCTATAGTTATACAGGTCGGAGCAGTATTCTGTCCATCTGTTCAGAATATCCTGGTCGTCAGTGAGACACTTCCCATTTTTGTCTTGGATTGTTAAACCTTTTCCCTGTTTTGTGCTAGTCAGGTCTTTCACCAGCTGATATGCTTTCTTGCTATTGTTTTTCTTGATGTTCTCTTCAATGTCTTGGCACTGTTCACCGATCCATTTCTCTTTTGCCTCCGTCATGGACTTCCTGATTCTTTTGTTGACTGCCCTATATTGTTCTTCTCTTTCTTTTGTTTTTTTTTTTCTTTTTCTTCAACTCTCTACGCTTGTTGCATAGTTGTAGGACGTTAGGTGTGACCCATGGTTTTTTGTCTGTTCGGTGTTTGCCAAGAAGCTCGCTTGCTGTTTCAGTCACTGCTGTATTGAAACTATTCGTCAGTGTATCTATGTCTGAGTCTATCACAGTGAGTGATGTAAACTTTCCACCTATCCTTGCTTGAAAAATTTATAATATATATATATATATTTGAAAAAATTTGATGAGGAAAAACAAGTGCAGGTAACCAGCTACAACTTTCATTCCCATCATAAAAATGACTTTGTCCAAGATTCGAAAAACGAAAAAGAAAGCGGGAACGGTTCACTACAGGATAAAACTTCAAAGGCAGCATTTGGGAAATGATTGAGTAAGGACCATGCCTTTGGTCTGACCTGAATCGAGTATAGGCTCCTGGTTGAGCCCTCTTCAGAGGTACCGGAATTGTTAAAAACCTTACTCATCCTCTGTGGATATATATATATATATATATATATATATATATATATATATATATATATATATATATATATATATATAAATATAAATATATATATATATATATAAATATAAAATATATATATATTTATATATATATATATATAATATATATATATATATGTGTGTGTGTGTGTGTGTGTGTGTGTGTGTGTGTGTGTGTGCGCGCGTGTGTGTGTGTGTGTGTGTGTGTGTTCTGTAATATGCCCTAGTTACCTTTTTGTTGTAATTTTGTCCTTATTTATATATAAGTCTAATTTGTCCTGTTGCTCTGTAAGCCAGAAGGGCAAAGCATTCCTGTCACTGCTGCTGGTCAGAACATCACTACTGATATTGCTGAACACCCATGTCTGGCATCCCAGCCATTTCTCTGTATCTTATTGACCTATATACCACACACAGACACAGTCACGACTGGCCACGCTAAATTTGATCAGCTCATACTCCCCCACCTCTGGTAAACGTCTAGCCAGATGCAAATACTGAGGATGAGTACACGCCTGCTTCCCCACTCAGATCCTCTCTCTCTCTCTCTGTCTCTGTATGTCTGTCTGTCTGTCTGTTTGCCTGTCTATCTGTCTGCCTGTCCGTTTGCCTGTCTGTATGTCTGTCTGTTTGCCTTCCTGTCTGTCTTCCCGTGTGCCTGTGTGTTTGCCTGTCTGTCTGTCTGTCTGTTTGTTTGCCTGTCTGTATGTTTGTTTGCCTGTCAGAATGTTTGTTTGCCTGTCTGTATGTTTGTTTGCCTGTCAGAATGTCTGCCTGCCTGTACGTCGGTCTTTGTCTATCCGTCTGTTTTTCTGCGTGTTTGTTGCTCTGTGTGTGTGTGCTTGCCTGTATGTGTGTTTGCCCGTCTGTCTGTTTGTCTGCCTGTTTGCCTGTTTGTCTGCCTGTTTTCCTGTCTGTCTGCCTACCGGTTTGTTTGCCTGTATGTTTGTTTGCCTGTATGTACGTCTGTTTGCCTGTCTGTACGTCTGTCTCTGTCTGTCCGTCAGTCTGTCTGACTGTCTGTCTGTCCGTCTCTCTATCTCTGCCTACCTGCCTGCCACTCTCTCTCTCTTTCTGTCTCTGTCTCTGTCTCTCTCTCTCTCTCTCTCCACTGTGTTGACCTATTCACATGAGCCAATACTCAGAAGCCCAGAGACAAGAAGTGACGGCTTGTATTGTCCGCGTGGTGACAGAGAAGTGAACTGGCTTGCTAGCTCCAAAACCCCCTCTAGCAGAAATAATTACCGAAAGTAACGTTTAGCCGAACCACAACGATTCTGTCACATACCATTGTCATCTACATGTTTTGTATATTGTATTGTACTGTATATCACTAAAAGTCCGGGCGGATTTCTCTGCCAGAGAAATTCGGGCTGCTTTTCGACTCCCGGGAGAGCACGGCGCCACAAGAGCAGCGCCACCCTGTATTATTTATTTTTTCTTGTCATGTCTGGATGTGTATTTGCCGCGCTCCCTTATCAGAGTGATTTTTTCCTACAGAATTTTGCCAGAGTCAACAATATTGTTGCCCTGGGTTCCTTTACGTGCACTGAATGCGTGCTCCACATGGGAACTCGATTTATCATCTCATCCGAAAGACTAGCACCCAGACCATCACTCGTGACCTAGTGATGGGGAAATGTTTTGTTCATAAACTCGGGATCAAACTACCTCACATTTCGAAACCGGTTGTTGTTTTTTTGCCCTTTGCGTAGGTTTGTAACCTCTAGACCACCTTACATTTACTTGCTATTTTACGTTAATGTTTCACTTTGACTAAAGTGCTACTACTGTATGTCATAAACAAGCTTTCTGGTATAGTGTAGTTGATGTGAACACTAGAAGATGGCATGCACTTGTTGATGCTCTGCACTCTTGTGAACCGCTGCTATGCTGAAATGATGTAAAAACGGTCGAAGAGATTGTGGAAAAGTGCGATGGTTGGATACATTGTTATCGAGTAAATAAATTTCAAAAGTTACTTTATACCTTTGTTTTCACACGTTACACTTTTCCAGATGTGTTATGGGTCAATTGCAAACAAGTCTGTTTCCTTAATGTGTGCTTATTTTCCCCCTCTGTTTCTACTGTTGTTTGTGTACAACACGTGCGATTTTGATGTAGGACAAAATTCAAAAGTATAAGGCATATCTACAGATAGTTTACTGACAAGTAAAGGAGATTTGAAAGCATGCGTGCTTAAAAAAAAAGAAAAGG
Organism: Rapana venosa; assembly: GCA_028751875.1. Classification (NCBI taxonomy): domain Eukaryota; kingdom Metazoa; phylum Mollusca; class Gastropoda; order Neogastropoda; family Muricidae; genus Rapana; species Rapana venosa. Next base: position 16,751,154 of record CM054167.1, on the reverse strand, counting down.
TAAAGGTGTCCCATAACCTATAAGGTCGTAGGGGAGCGAGGCATCAGATACTTCATTTCTCCAGGGCCAGTATATTGAGGGCGGCGCCCATCTCCTCTCCCTCGCTGCTTTACCTTCCTTGACCCTAAAGAGGCAGGTACCCATTTACAGCTGGGTGAACTGGGGGAACTGTACTGAAGCCAAGGCGCGCAAACGGTCACCCATCCAACTGGTAACCACGCTCGACGCTGCTTAACTTGTCTGGGGGAAAGCGAGTGCTCCGACCACTGACTTATCCAGTCCCCATGCGTGCTTACAAGGACAAAATATGAACATAGCACAATCTTACATTGAACACCATTGTAAGAGCACTATAAATGCTCTATCATGTGTGTTTACACTCCACGGAAGACGGAATGTGTCTGCCCAAACAACAGCGTATAAAGATATATCCACAACATTGTTTATTAACAACAATATCACCAACAACTAAAACTCGTATCTGCCCTCATTAGTCAAAAGAAAAAAAAAATTTTAGAAGAAGAAAAAATGGCAAAAAATGTTTATAAACAGCTGAACAATTCCCCAAATCATAAAATATTCTTTGTTCATCTGTGGTGGCCTTATCCCTAAAGTGGGAGGTGTCATTGGTTATTGGGTTTTTGACACGTGACATGTCTTGTCATCATCCGTTGTCAGTGGGATCTTATCGGTCATGTCATCCACAAATGAGTTCTTCTCATCTGCATTTAATTGACAGTTTTGATTGTGTTTGATCACCAGTATAATTCAAGGTGTGCATACAGAATCATCATTTCAATTGAATGGTATTAATAGTCAGTTGATTAGAAAAAACATATGTCATGCATTCTCGTTCTTACTCTCACTCTCGATCTCTCTCTCAATCTCTCTCTTTCTCTCTCTCTCTCTCTCTCTCTCTCTCTCTCTCTCTCTCTCTCCTCTCTCTCTCTCTCTCTCACACAACACACACACACACACAGGAACACACACACAAACACACAAAATAGTCATGAATGCATTCTGCCCCTTCCTCTCTCTCTCTCTCTCTCTCTCTCTCTCTCTCTCTCTCTCTATCTCTCTCTCTATCTCTTTTCTTCTCTCTCTCTCTCTCTCTTCTCTCTCTCCTCTCTCTCTCTCTTTTTCCCCCCCCTCTCTCTCATCTCTTTCTTCCTCTCTCTCTCTCTCTCTCTCTTCTCTCTCTCTCTCTCTCTCTCTCTCTCCCCAATTCTTTCAGTCCTGGGACAAGCACTGTACTACTGGCTTTCTTTGTCCCTAGCTTGACAGGGGAGTTAATTGCTTTCCTATCTTCTGTCAGAAGGGAGCCTACTTCATAGTGTTCAGCTTAGCAATAATGTCTGCTTCCGTTTATTCGCTTGCTACAAGAAAGTGTAATGATGGAGTGAAATATAAAGATTTATTGCACCGTTTTACCTGCCTGTATTGTACAATAACTGCTTCTGCTTACAGGTGTCTATAGTCTGCATAATTGCTTAATACTTTTTGATTTGCATCGTATCTTCGGTTCGTGTTTCAGTTTAAAATACTGTTCACTTTTGCAACACTTCTTTGGAAGCAGTGTGGTAAAGGAAAATGTGTGTGCGTGCGTGCGCGCGTGTGTGTGTATTTACATCCATTGTCAAAAGAACGCGTCCGCTGGATGCTTGCGGTTGTTAGTCATAAAATATATATATTTAAAAAAAAATAAAATCATGTTCTTAACAAAAAATAGATAATCACGGCATATCTTTATTTTAAAAGTGAAAGCCAAAGAAAGAACCAAAGCTCCAAAACTATCTTAGATGAAGTCAATACAGTTTAAGAAGACAAATCTTCTAAAAGAAATAAAATGAGGAGTGCACTATCAGAAATGAAAAGAACGTTGTGAATATGACAGAAAAACAAACCAATAAACAAAATGAAATGTTTAATTACCAGAAATACAAATGTACTTGATTGAGACACATCCCTCTCTCCCCTACCCTTCCTCTAACCCTCATGCATTCTTCTCCCTGCATCCGAAATTAATCAGCGAGAAAAGAAAAGAAAGCCTACAAAACATTCTCTATTCAAAGCACCTTAAGAAGACTGTCTTTCAAGGAAAAACCTAGGACACAAAAGAGAAGTCAGATTACCAGCTTCTCTCTTTGGCAACATCACATAATCCTGTGGCATGAGAATCCATGACAGCAGCAGGGCAGTACAGCGAAGACTAGAGCAACCGTAGAAAGGAGGACCATGTCATTATCATGGGGTATGGCGGCTAACACCGAACTCGGTGATGCTGACAAGTGAGGCATGTGAGATGCCCTATTCCGTGTAAATAATTAACGATTCTTTAGGTGTTAAGCATTGCAAAACGCTGGCAACAAGTTGAACAATTCCCTGCGATACCTTCATTCATCAGGACATGGTTTATCTCATAGGCAGGCGGCGAGACGTGTCGTGGAAGATGGCACCGTTGGCTAAAGGGCTTTTTCTCGAATCATTACACAATGTCAGGGATGCTGATTGGTCCTGTCCTCTTTGAAAAGGTTTCGTGGGATGAGCTTTATTCTCAATAGTGCTGTACTTACAGCCTGGGCAGTCTTCTTTTTATACATTGAGTCTTGGCACAGAAATGAAAATATTCTTAGTCGGGTGGCGCCATTGTGTGTATGTGTGTGTGTGTGTTAGCTGGTTGGTTGGTTGGTTGGTTGGTTAGGTAGATAGTTAGTTAGTTAGTCTTTAATTCTAACACCTTAACACTTTAAGTGATACCATACGATTCTAAGATAGTAAACTAGTGAGAGAGAGAGAGAGAGAGGTGGAGGAGAGAGAAGAGAGAGAGAGAGAGAGAGAGGAGAGAGAGAGAGATGAGAGAGAGAGAGAGAGGAGAGAGATGAGAGAGGAGAAGAGAGAGAGAGAACTCAAACTCGAACTCGAAATGTTTACTGACTTAAGCAAATTGTCAGAACACAATGAACAGAACAGACATGAAAAGAGAGAGAGAGAGAGAGAGAGAGAGAGAGAGAGAGAGAGAGGAGAGAGAAAGAGAGAGAGAGAGAGATTTAAAGCCCGTATATGTGCGCGCGTGCGCGTGTGTGTAATACATGGTAAAAACAAATGAAAAAGTATGCTTAATAGTCAAAGTCAAGTCAAGTCAAGTCAAAAACACTTTAATCATCCCATGAAGGGCAATTACAATACTGACAGGCAGATTGATACTCATCAAATATATCAAAGACACAAAAGCTATATTTCAGAACAAATTACAATAACGGAAATTCAAACACAATTCAAACTACTATAAATTCCCCATAGGATTTAACAACAGACTTTAAGCAAATTTAAACGTTAGGTTTACATTGTTCAAAACTTCGTCAATGAAATTATCAGAAAAGGCAGGGAGATGAGGTTTTAAGGTCTTACATTCCTTTGATATAATATTCACCACATAAGCATTTAGCATCCTTGCTGAACTTTGTCTTGAATGCATTTGATCTTATCCTTAAAAAATCCCTTAAGCTGTCTTTCTTTGATAGCCTTTTATATGACTCTCTATGTGATCAATGAATTAAACTATACTCTTCCCATTTGGAGATGAATGTGAAAGCTGATCCTTTTGCTGGTGCTGTTCTGTTACCTTGTTTATAGATGTTTCTTCTAACAAACGATAGCCCTCTGAAATGGATAGAGGGACATACCATTCTATAGACCCCTTTTTCATTACGTGCACCTTTCTTCGCAGCCCAATCAGCCTACGCATTAGCATTCTATATGTGAAGAAATCCAGGAAAAGGAAACATGGCTTCCTCTTAACCATTGAAAATTTATGAAGGGTCTGATGTCTAATATAGGTTTAGTGGTGCTCTTATATGTCTCAGACTTTAAGGCATGTGACATCTATTTTGAATCTACACAAAGGGATATATGAAAGAAACAGTATGGATGATCTGAACTGAAAGTCAAGCTATGAGAATAGCGATCAGTTCAGCTGAAAAAAACTTTTTTTTTACCAATATGCTATGATTTTTTAAAAACATTTTAGTACCGATATAACGAAAGCTGAACCTGTTTCATTGGATTGTGTCCAGCATACAGTTCCTAAAATGTTTGTAGATTTTACAGAGTGACATCTAAGAATAGAAATATAGATAGCTTTGTAGTATTATTTTTGTTATGTAAAAATACATTTGATCTATGTGGTGACTATTTATATTCTCTGTATTGTAAGAATGGACCAGGATGAATGACTCGGCACTACTGCGCAGAGCCGAGGGCCGAGATGGATGGAGGAGGCTTACCACGGCATCGTCTTTCATGTCTCCCCCACGACCGCCAAGGTCACGGGTCTGATGATGATGATGATGATTGTAAGAAGCTAGAGCATGTTTAAACGTTCCCAGTCAGCACGCTTAAAATTATATTGTGGAAGTTTGTCCTTTGTAATATCCCATTTAAATTATTTGTTATTGAAGGTTATAACGATAGGTAAATGATCACTGCCCAGAGTATCTTTATGCGTTGACCAATTGCAATCAGCAACAAATGTCAGTGACACTACAGTTAGATCTATTGCTGACGCTCTGTGACTTCAGACATCAGCTTAAGTGACGCTGCCTTCATTCAATACACACAATTCAAGAATCGACGTCTTGCTTGTAATTTGCTGTTGCTGGTAACTGATACGCAATCTTTATCCCAAAATGGTGCGTGTGCGTTGAAAGCTCCACCAATGAGCCATTTTTTGTTATCTTGGAGAGTGTGGATCCACTCTGTATAAAGATAGTTAGGCTCTTTTGGTAAATACAAAGAAACAATGTTTAGGATTAACTGATTATTATACTTGTCACGTACTGCACATGAATGTAGATTTGGGATGTTACCAGGTATTTGGTAGATATTTCACACTGTACTCTATTCCTTCTTTAATGTAAATGGCTGCACTGTTCTTTGTTAGACCATCTACTTTCTAATGTATAGGTGGATGATAGTACCCTGGCAATCTGGGTGTCGTATTTTTGTTTACATTTACAGATTGTAAAACAAGGGCCTGATAATCATGTTGAAAGGCTGTGGATCAAATACGCCAGATTTGTGGAAGTAGATCTTGCATTCCACTGCATGATTTTAACAGC
>CM054167.1:16733537-16738537 GCA_028751875.1 Rapana venosa | reverse complement strand
GTGTGTGTGTGGTGTGCGTTTGTCCGTGGTATGTGTGTATGTGTATGTTTTATGTGCGTGTGCGTGTGTGTGTGTATGTGCGTGTGTGCGTTTGTCCGTGTGTATATGTGTGTGTGTGTGAGACAACTTCTATAATCACTTTTTAATGGCCAAGTCTCTAAAGTATTAGAGGTCCCAGACTCCTCTCCCCCTTCCCCCTCACCTCTCCCCATCTCCTCCTCCCTCGCCCCCTCACACATCTCCCAGACTCCAGGAGTGCATGAAAGGCCATGTCAGGAAAATGGGTGCCAGTATTTTCTCCCCCTCCTTTCCTCCCCTCTACCCGCCCCTCCCCTCCCCTTCCTCCCTCCTCCCCCTTTCATTGTCCCGCTGTCTCAGCCCCGTCTTCTCAGTTAATTAACCAATTCCTGTCACACGGCCGCTGCAGGGAAACTCTCATAAACAGTCCCTGCACTCAGGTACCCTAGGGTTTGGCCTGGGCTTGTTTCTTTGTGGGGTTTTTTTTTTCTCCAGGTGTACTTGGTGACAGCACCATCAAGAGCATGTGGCTCAGGGGGCTGGTCACTGGAGACTGGGGTTTGTGTGTGTTGTGTGTGTGTGTGTGTGTGTGTGTGTGTGTGTGTGTGTTTTGTGTGTGTGTGTGTGTGTGTGTGTGAAGGGGTTTGTGACGTCAGCCCCTGAGGGGAAGATGTTACTGTCTGACCTGATAATTATGCTTTCATTCTGGTGGTGGTGGGCAAAGTGTTAAATATGTGGCTGACATATTTGTACTTATAGAAGTTTTGGGGGTTTAAAAATATTGACAACATTTAGGTGATAATCGTATATTTTAATATCCTTTTGTGAGGAGGCAGGGCGACCTGTCAGTATCTCTAGCATCTCCATCTTTTGGAAATTCTGTGCGAAGAATTTCATCTTTTATTTTTCTATCCCTATCTTTGTTTCTGCCTTGTTACTCTCCTCCCTATCACCCCTTCCTTGTCTATAGTCTGCCTTCTTGGTCCATTCTATTGCTTTTTCTCCCAGAAAACTTAAAAGATACCAACCAATTCTATCCTATGATGGTTGAATACGCTGGTCCTGACATGCCAGGCGCTTAACGGCAGCGCAACGCATTTTTCTCACATGTCAGGAAAGAATAGTTGTTGTCGGAGCAAATGGCTTGGACGTTGCCTGCCTGTAAGGTGTTTGTCTTTATTTTTATAAATGCAAGTGTTACCCTTTTTCCTTTGCTCTTCAAATAGGTTACAAGCCGACAGTAAAGGAACCCTAGTAACATCTTGGAAATCTTTCATTTTCCATTACCCTATTTTCTGTTATCAATTTCCTCTGATGAGACAGTTTTTACCCTCTGACTGTACTCGGTTTTCATAAAGTTAATCACCTCTGGCCTTTTGGGCAACATAGTGAGAGAGAGAAACTCTATTTCCTGTAATTCTTATGATCTTCTTGTCCAGTTAAAACAGATCAGGGTTTTTTTTTAATATCATTTTTGTTGTGGTTTTTGTTGTTGATTTTCTTTACCGTCTATTTTGATTAGAAAAAAAGGGCCGGTATTTTCAAGCAAACAAGCATGTCCGAGCAAACATGCAGGAAGTATGCTTGTGTTGAAGCCAGTGACTGTGCGTATGTGCACGCGCGCGTCCGCACACACACATACGTACACACGCACACACGCACGCGCGCGTGCTCTTTCTCACACACACACACACAAGCGCGCACCCCTACATGCACACACACATACACACACTCACGCATGCACGAGCAAACACATATATACACACATGCACGCACGCACACACACACACACACACACACACACACACAACACACACACACACACACACAACACACGCACACACACACACACATTCCCACACATACAGAGAGAGTCAGACACACACACACATACACACTCTCCCCAAAAGTCCTTCGGATGAGACTATAAACCGAGGCCCCGTGTGCTCTTGCGCACACGTTAACATCCTATTCCGCTTTTCGTAAGAGTAGGCCATTGTGTGCCGGTGGGAACAGATGACAATTTACAAAACCGCATACACAAGGGGACTGGATGTAAAAAAGCACATAAGTGCTTATTTAATTATTTTCGATATAAAAGAATGAAAAACACGCGCGCACGCACGCACGCACATAAGAGAAAGGGGAAAGATAGAGAGAGAAGAGAGAGAGAAGGAGAGAGAGAGAGAGAGAGAGAGAGAGAGAGAGAGAGAGAGAGAAGAGAGAGGAGAGAGAGAGAGAAAGAGAGAGAGAGAGAATTCATTAAAATAGGAAAGAAATATTCAGTCAATACGGGGGAGGCCTGGCACTTTTTCCTCTTGTCACGTAATTAATAAACCCGCCTTCACTGACCATGCTATAGCTCTAAAGACTGGACAACTCCGGACCAGGGAGAAAACAATCTGGTCAGTCAGTTAGTCAGGCAGTGAAGCACACAGACAGACAGAAATACGGACAAAGGGGAACTAAGGAACTAAAGGGCCATGTGGCCAGCCAGAGAGACTGATAAACAAATGTGTGTGGTTAAGTCTTTAATTTTTAGGGTGGGATAGCTCAGTAGTCAGAACACCCCCTTCGCCCAAGTCAAAGTTAAGCAGCAATAAGCATGGTTACCACTTGGATAGATGACCGTTTGCGCGCCTTGGCTTCAATACAGTTCCCCAGTTCACCCAGCTGTAAATGGGTTCCTGCCCCTTTTTAGGGTCAGGGAAGGTAAAGCAGCGAGGGAAAGGAGATGGGCGCCACCCTCAATATGCTGGCTCCCTAGAGAAGCTAAGATTTCTGACGCATCGCTTCCTTACGGCCACATTGGTTATGGGGCAATTATTGTATTGCCTTGAGTTCTGTTACGTACGCTGAATGCTTGTTTCGCACAAGACCCCGGGTTCATCATCTCATCAGAAAAAAAGTAAGGCCCAGTTCACTACTGGAGGTCTAGTGAATGGCGGAACAAGGTCAGGCTCATACAGGGGCGAACCTGAAATCCAGCAAAGAGCTGACTGCATTGACCACTGAGCCAAGATTAAATATCTATATCAAGAAGGATGGTTGAGACTTTCGCCTGCCTAACAAGTAAACCACGAGGTTCTGGGTTCGTTTCCCACCCTCGCCCTTTCTCCCCAGTTTAATGAGAAAAATCGAACTGGATGTCGAAGTCCTTCAGATAGGACTATAAACCGAGGCCCCGTGTGCAAACGCACGCAGAACGTCTTGACCAGGGGTTTAAAACCCGTTTCGCCTTTTCGAAGAGTAGGCTATTGTGTACCGGTAGGACCGGATGATAACATTAACAAAAACTAATAACATGCACACAGGTATCGTGTTTAGACAACAGCCGCGAAGTCGGGATATGGCTACCTAAATAGGGGGGGGGGGGGGGGGGGGGGGGGGGGGGGATAGGAGGGGAACGGTTGCATACACTACAATCTAACCATTGTCGAATTTCAAAGCTCTAGCCGACAAACTAAAAACAAACAAACATTAAAAAATGTTTCTATAGAATTGGATACACGTTTCATTTTCTAGACGCGGCGACGGAAGCGTCCTACACACCACCACTAGTATAAGGTAAAGGTAAAGGTGTCCCATAACCTATGTGGTCGTAGGGGAGCGAGATGTCAGAGACCTCAGCTTCTTCAGGGGCCAGAATATTGAGGGCGGCGCCCATCTCCTCTCCCTCGCTGCTTTACCTTCCCTGACCCTAAAGAGGGCAGGTACCCATTGGCAGCTAGGTGAACTGGGGGACTGTACTGAAGCTAAGGCGCTCAAACGGTCACCCATCCAAGTGGTAACCACAATCGATGCTGCTTAACTTGGCTGGGGGGAAAGCAAGTATTCTGACCACTGAGCTATCCCGTCCCCCACCACTAGTATAAGGAACAACATAGATCCTGGTGAAATATTGAAATCCTCTATCTCAGATGGGTTTATTCCCTCGCAGGGGTGCTGAGGAAGAATGGGGGGGGTGGGGGTGGGGGTGGGGGGGGTGTCAGTAGAAATAGCATCCCCACCTTCTGGAAATTTTGTGCTGGAAATTTCCTCTTTTCTCTCCATTTCTTTGCTTCTGCCTTGCTTCTTTTTTTCCAGTGATATTTTTTCTGGTTTATGATCTACTTTTATGGTCCATTTTCCTGTTTTAGTTTCTTTTTAATTTCCAAAAAGACTTAAATGATAACAATTCTCCCTTACTCTGCTGTCAGATACACGACGTCTGACTCATGTGCTTGATGACAGCGCAATGTGTTATTCCTCTGTTGACGGACAGCACTAGTTGCTGTAGAAGCATACAGCAAAGAAGACGAAGAATATATATAACAGAGTGTCTGGCTATTCTCGGACGAGACAGAAATATAAGTATTGATAAAAATTGTTATATTATTCTGCTACTGGCCAAACAGTACATCTATCATTGTAAATTGAATAGTAATAGACCTATATTTCATGTATTCATCAACAGATTAAGATACATATATCGTACTGAGGAATATATTTCTCGTAATAACTTTACACATAACAAGTTCATTATTAGATGGATTCCATATCAATCTTTGTTTGATAACAGTAGTCAAAGCAGTCCGCATTTGTGAATATCAATGTTGTCTACGGTCCTTCCAGTGGAGGCCTTCTGTTGAAAAAAAATGACACTAGTACGAAATGTGTAAAAAAAAAACCCAGACAAACCTGATTCTGTTTTAGTGCACAGAGTGTATAGCAGCCGATCATGCCATGCCTGTATTGAGCTTTGTGCCCATTTGGAACCTCTCCCTCAGTCTGTCTGCTTGTCAGGCTGTCCTTCTTTCTCTATGTCTCTGTCTGCCTACCTGACAGTCTCTCTCTCTCTCTCTGTTCATATGTTTTGTATCCTTATAACTGAGCAATGAAAAAAAAACTTTTTAAAAAAGAAGACAAAGGAAAAAAACGTGTCTTTCGACAGTGCTATGACTATTAGAACACAGTCACAACTGGGCATGCTATTTTTGTTT
>CM054167.1:16713537-16731037 GCA_028751875.1 Rapana venosa | reverse complement strand
CCTCGAAATAAAAGAATTTGTCATTGTCATTGTCATTGTCATTGTCTCTCTCTCTCTTTTCCCCCCTCTCTCTCGCTCCCCTCTCTCTCTCTCCTCCCCTCTCCCTCTTTCGCTCTCTCTCCTCTCTCGCTCTCTCTTTCGCTCTCTCTCATCCTCGCTCTCTCTTTCGCTTTCTTCTCTCTCTCCACTCTCCGCCTCTCCCTCTCTCGCTCTCTCTTTTCGCTCTTTCCTCCTCTCTCCCCTCCCCTCTCTCTCTCCTCTCTCTCTCTCTCTCTCTTTCTCTCTTCTTTCCCCGCTCTCTCGCTCTCTCCAGCTCTCTCTCTCTCACACAAACCACTCTCCACACACACTTCCCCCCCCCCCCACACACACACGTCTAATATCACTTTTTCCGTTTAAAAAAAACCCCTCTCTCTCTCCCTTTTTTTTCCCCGTCCTGCTTTAGTTCCCCTTTTATACCTAAATTTAAAACCCCAAAACCCCCTAAAAACCAAACTTTTTTTTCCCTTTTGTTGAACAAATTTTAAATTTAAAGGCCCAACAAATTTTAAAAAAGGAAACAAATAAAACCAAAATTGACAAATTTAAATTTTTACCAACATTAATTTTTTTAACCCCCCCCAACTTTTTTTAAATTTTCCCCCGACCACCAAAACCCCCTTTTTTAAAAAAATTTTTTTTAAAACAACAAAACCCCTTTTTTTGGGGGGGGGGGGTTTACCTTTTTAAAAAACCCCTTTGGTTTTTTATTTGCGGACAAAAAAATTGGGGTTTTTTTTTGTGGCCCCCCGGGCCCCAAGGTTGACATTTGTGCCTTAAAACCATTTTCCCAAATAAAAAATTTTGGGGGTTTTTTAAACCCAAAATTTTGGTCCTTTCCCTCCCTTTTTCTGTTTTTTTCTCTTTTCCCCCTTCCCCCTTTTTTGTTTTTATAAAAATTTATCGGGGTTTTTTGCTTATTTTAAAATGGGGTTTTTTTTGGTCCTTTTTTAAAACCCCCGGTTTTAAAAATTGTTTTTGGGGGAAATTGGGCTTTTTTTAAAAAAATTAAAAAAAAATTTTTTTCTCCGGGGTTTTCCTTTTTTTTCCTATTTTTTTGGGGTTTAAAGGTTTGGGGGCCTTCTTCTAAAAAAATTAAAAACCACTTTCCCCCCCAACAAAATTTTCTAAATATTTTTAAATTGAAAAGACAAAAAAAATTTTTGGAAGAAAAAAAAACAAACAAATAAGGGAAAGGGGAACAAACAAAACAAACCCCAAACAACCAAAAAAATTAAACCAAAACAAAATTTTTTTAAAAAATTTTTAAAAATAATTAAATAAAACAAGAACACACCCATTTTCAAATTCCCCAACAAAATAAAAATTTTTTTAAAACAATTAAAGACCCGGGGAAATTACAAAATGAAAGGAAAAAACCAAAACAAAAGGAAAAAGTTAAAGATTTAAATTTGGTTCCTTTTTTAAAAATTTTGAAAGGGTTTTTAATAAAAAAATTTCCTTAAAAAAGGGAATTAACCAATAATGGGTCAATTGCCAGGGGTAAAAAAACCAGAGGACAAGTTAACCCAATAAAACTATTAAAATGAAAAACGCAGACTAAAAAATCGGAAAATTCTATGAAAAAAGTTTTACACATTGAAAAAATAACTAAGGTACGTTAAAAAAAGGGGAAAAAAAAAAATGACAATTTTTAGCACAAAAAGGGGGTAGAATGAGGGTTTGGGTATTTTTTTAAAAAAAGTAAAAAAGAAAAAAGGAAAAACTAAATCCCTTGATTTTTTCATGAAAAAGGAAAAGGGAATTGCGTTATAATCAAAAAAAAGGGGGTAAAATCGCCATCTGGCCCCCCCCCCGCTCAAATGTAACCCCTCCAAAGGGAAAAAAAAGTGGGTCAGGCAAAGGGGACTCATTTCGTGGTGGACCCCGGCCGCATACGTTATTTTTTTTTCATTTTTAATTTTCATTTTTCAAAACCCCTTTGGGGTCGGGGGCAAGATTTTGCATGGCATTTATTCGGGCTGCTTTCTCGGGGAGACAAAATCGTAAAAGAAAATACTCCCCTTGTTCCCCTGTCTTCAACGCATTTGCCCTCCCAAACCAGTGGCTTTTTTCTAAAAAACATTTTCCCGGGAAACCCCTTTTTTGTTCCCAGGGGGTTTTTTTACGCGCGCGCTAAATAATTTTGGTAAAACACGGGACCTCGGTTTATGTTCATCCGAAAGTTTAGCCCCCGGGACCACCACTCAGGGTCTAAGGGGGGGGGGAATTTTTGGGCCCAAAAAGCGAAATCTTTTTAAACCTCACTTCTTTATTCTTATTTGTTTTGATTTTTTTTTTTTTGTAAAAAAATAACGGCAGTCATGTGCTTTTTTTTGTTTTTCAGCCCGCCTTTTGTGGTGAAATTTTTTGGGAATTTTTTAAAATCTGTTCCCTTCGGCAAAACGTGGGCCTACTCCCCCAAAAAAAAAAAAAAAAAAAACAAAAAGGCAAACCCGTCAAAGAATTTTGGTCGCAGGTTCTTTTTATAATTGGTTTTAAAAACTTTTGGTAGGGGGGGTCAAAAAGGTGTTAATCCAGGAAAAAATCTTGAATTTATAAAAAAAGCTTACCTTTTATGTCTAAAATGTTTCATGATGCAATTTTTTTTAATTTGGCCCATAAAATTTTTAAAATTTTCAAACATCCCGTGATTTGAAAGAACTTTAAGTATGTAGATTTTTTAAAAAAACACACAAAAAAAAATAAACAAAAAATTGGGGGGAAAATAGTTTTTTTAAAAGGGGAAAAAGGAGGTTGAAAGGGGTAGGGGGGGGTGGGGATGGGGGTGCGGTTTTTTGTCGGGGGGGTTTGTTGTCATAGTTCTCTTTTTCCTTTCATATAAAAAAAATGAAATTTGACAAAGAAAAACTTTCACAGAAAACTGTGGTTGTATCGAATGAAAAAGTATTAAAATGCGGGTGCATTTAAATTCCCCGTGTGCTTGATTATCCCAAATTGTATTTGTTGCTTTTAAAAAAAAAAGGTTCGGTTTTTCTGTGTTTTGATTTTAAAGCATTTTAATCGTCAATTTTAAAATAATTGTTACTCTAATAATTAACAAAAAAAATAAAGCCAGCAATTTCAGCATAAAAAAGCCCAGCACGCACATGTCTTATTTACTTTATAAAATATCACCATTTTTAAATTTTAAATTTAAATTCAAATAAATTTTTTCGACAAAATTTGTTCCATAAAACTAAAACTGGGGGGAAATTTAAGCGGGGGCGGTGGGGGTATTTGGGGGGTTGTTGTTTGGCGTTTGTCGAAATTGTCTTTTTGCTTGTTGCTTTTTGTTTGTGACAAATAAAAAGGGGGCTACTTTTCCCTTTTTTTTTTTTTCCGCGAAAGATTTCCACTCACCCCAAGTGTTTTGGGCTTAAGAACAAAACAATTTCGAAACTAAAAGGGGTGAAGCTGAAAAAACAAATGTTTCCCCGACCAATTGTTTGAGCAACTTGATGAAGTTTTTAAAGCGTTTTAAAGCCAAATAAAGGGGACAAAAAGGGGGAATTTGCTCTCTGTCTGTCTGCCCTGCCTCCCTCCGCCTGCCTCCCTATCAAATTTTCCTAGTTTCTCTTTCTCACTTTATCTTTTCCCCTTCCCCAGGATTTTCTTAGGGGGGGGGGGGGGGGGGTCCTTCTCTTGTTTTCTGCCCCCCTTCACTACCTCCCTTTATTTTTTTTTTTGTCTTTTTGTGTATACTTTAAAAGTGGTAAAATGTCAATATGTCTGCCTTTTAAACTTGTCTGACGCCTGTCTCCCTGCCGTCGGCCTGTATGTTATCTGACTTTTTCCCCCCCCTCTCTCTCTCCCCTCTCTCTCCCCTCTCTCTCTCTCTCTTCTCTCTTTTCCCCTCTCCCCTCTCTTTCTTTGAGGGGCTTTGATATTTTGCTTTAAAAAGTTTCCGCGCTATATAAATTCCATACTTTAAATTTTTGTTTAAACCTTTTCTTAAATCCCCCCTCCCCCCCTCTCTTTTCCCCTCTCTCTCTCTCACCCCACACCCACACACACACACCACACACACAACACACCCCAAAACCAAAACCAACCCCACACAAAAACACACCCACACAAAAACTGAAATCGCTAAGATGTATTTTCTGCCCCAGAAAATTCCCCGATATCTTTTAAATTAACCCCTTTTTTCCCTGCTTTGGGGAAAAACGGAAAAAATTGCCTTTTCCTTTTTTTCGCCATTTAAATCATTGCCTCGAAACCCCCCGGCTATTCCCGATTTGGATGCAACTTTTAAATTCTCCCCCATACCCCCTTTAAACCAGCAGGTTCGGAGTTGAACCCTGCAGGGCATTTACTGTTTTTGAGGGTAGGGTTTTTGCGGTAATTTTTGGGTGAAAATTGTAAGATTGGGGCCTATTAGTGTTTTTTTTTTCCCTTTTGGGGAAAATTTGGGGTTTTAAGCTCATTTGGTCAGAGCACTCTTTTTTCCCCCAAGGAAAAATTTAAAGCAGAAATTGAGGGCGAAAATTACCAAATTGGGGATGGTTTGACCGTTTGCGCGCCATTGGCTTTCAGTCCCAGTTTTTTCCATTTTCCCCCAAGCTGAAAATTTTGGGTCCCGCCCTCTTTTAGGGAAAGGGGGAAGGGGAAAAAGCACGGGGGGGGTTTTTAAGAGGGGCCCGGCCCCCCTTCCCAAAAAGCTTGCTCTAGAGAATTTGGGGGTTCTCTGACGCCTCGCTTCTCAATAAACGGGGTGGGTATTGGGAAAGTTTTCCCTTTTTTAAAAAACACTTTTTTTTGCAATTTAAACCCTTTTAAAAATTTAAAGAATTTTTTTTTAAAAAAAAAAAAATTTGGGGTTTGGGGTTTTTTTAATGGGGTAAAACCTACTTTTGAAGACAAAAAGAAACCCCAATCACTGGGCGCGCGGACACACGCCCCCGCACACAACACCACACACACGCACACACCCACAACCACACACACCACACCACCACACACCCCAAACACACACAAAAACCCCACACCACCCTCCCCTCTCTCTCTCTCTCATCTCTCTCTCTTTTCTCTCTCAAAAACCCACTCTCAGATTTTTGTTTATCTAAAATTAGGGTATTTCATGCTAAAAAACCGAAGGAAAACAAAAATGTTTACTTTTTAAAATTTTTCCTTTTGGAACTTTCCCTTTTGGTATGTTTCACTTTATTTGCTTTTTGTGTGTGTGTTTTGGTGTGTGGGTGTGCTGGGTGTGTGTGTTGTGTTTTGTGTTTTGTGTTTTGTGGTGTGTGTGTTTCTATTAATGTGAATTTTTTTCCTTTTTCTTCTTCTTAAAAGTTTTTAAGTGATACTTTTTTGGCTTTTATGGGATGTCCATCCTGTAAAAATTTGTAATATTCATTAATTTTTTGCTTTCAAAGTTTAAAAACCCTTTTTAAAAAAATTTTTAAAAATTGGGGAAAGGAAGAAAAAATTTTTAACTGACAATTTTTCCCAAACCATTTAGGATGCTGAAAACCAAATGAATCTTTCATTTGGGTTTCATATATCCCCCGAGGGGTGGGGTTATTTGTAAATTGGGTTTGGGTTTTTGCTGTTTGTTTTCATTAAAAGATTGCATTGTTTTTCTTGGGACTTTTTGACATAAATTAGATTCCGACACTTGCCATGATTCTCGGGACTTTTTTTCCGCTTTTCATTTTTTGGTAAGTTTTGCTGGTGCTTTGTTTTAAATCTGGAATGAGGGGGTGCGTACAAAAAAAACCCCAAGTTAAAACCCAAAAGTTTTTTGACAGGGGAAAATAGTGTACATCCCATAAATAAATGTTTTTAAAATGTTTAAAAATTTTTATTTGCATTGTTAAATTCTTTTTGTTCTCTTCCATTGTATCCCCCCCCCCCCTTCCTTTTTTTAAAAATTGTGGCCAAAGGGCCGTTTTGAAAACTTTTAAAAACTATTTCAGAGTTCGGGAGTTAAATTTTTTCCTCTCTCTCTCTCTCTCTTCCCTCTCTCTCTCTCTCTTCTCTTTTCCCCTTCTCTCTCCCTCTCTCTCTCTTCTTTTTCTCTATCTCTCTCTCTTTTCCCAACCTCTCTCCCCCCTGTCAAAGACGGGGGAAGCATTTGGGGGGCTGTTTCCCGGCCCAAATCGATCCCACTTTCCCTACCTCCCCTTTTCCCTCTTCCGGATCCCTTTCAACCTCCCCTCCCCTCTTAAAACCCCCATCCCACACCCCCTCGCGGGGAAGCGCCATAAAAAGGGGCTGGGGTAAAAAGTCCCCCTTTGGGGGGTCACCCCATTTTTTCTTTTGTGGGCCATGACGCACCATCAGACCCCCCCTGTTTACCAAAAAGGGTCTGACAAGCTCAAAGTTCTCAATGGTGAAGAAAAAAAAAATGAGTATTTTGCAATTTTCAAGAATGAAAACACTTCCGGGGGAATTTCCCGGAGACCGGGTTTTTTAAAAAACTCCCCCACAATCGGAAAATTTTTACCAGAAATTTCTTTTTGCTATAGTTTTTCTTTTGTTTCTCCCTTGTCCCCTTTTTCTTCCTGTCCTTATGTGGGTTTTATCCTTCCCTTTTTGGGTTCTTTCTTTGCTCATTTTTTTCCCCAAAAGACAAATAAAAAAACAATTATCTTTTATCCCAAATTCGGATTAGGCTCCCCTTTTTGACTTTTCGGCGAAAAACGGAAAGCGTGACGCTTTTTTTTTCGCCATAAAACAGGCAATAATTCGTTGCGTCTGAGGGGTTCCACGACGAAGAAGAAAGAAGAATTTTTCCCGAACGAATAAAAATTTTGGGACTGTTGTGGTATTGTACTTTGGTGTTGTACGAATTTTTTAACTTTTTTAAACTTTTGTGATACTTTATCAGATGAATGGGGTTGTCAATTTCCCAATAAAACATTTTTTACTACATATTAAGGTCCCTTTTCACCCCATTCCCTTCGTTCGGGCTCGTTTCCTTCCCACTTTCAAACCCCCCAGATTCAAACAAAGCACTTTTGGGCCCCGTCGATCTTTCTGGTTTTTCCCTTTGGGAAAAGGGACCCTCTCTCTCTCTTTCTCTCCTCTCTCCCCTCTCTCCCCTCTCTTCTCCCCCCCTCTCTCTCTCTCTCCTCTTCTCTTTTTCCTACCCTTTTCTCTCTCTTTTTTTCTCTCTCTCTCGCCCTCTCTCCCCCCTTTTCCTCCCCCTCTTTTCTCTCTCTCCCCTTCCCCAAAAAATCCTACATTTGATGCTTTTAAAATTCACCCTTAAAGCGAACTTATTTCCTACCTGATAAAAAATTTTCCCCCCAAAACAATTATGTGTCCCTACTTTTCAACGCCACTTCCACTCCATCCCCCCTGAAAGGGGTGTGTGTGTGTGTGTGGAGTGTGTGTGTGTGTGTTTTGTGTGCGGCGCGCGTGTTTTGCGTCCCTTTTGTGGTGTGCTTCCGGGGCGTGGAATGTATTGTTGCGCGCGCGGGGGTTTGCGTGTGTGTGTGTTGTTTTGTGTTGCTGTGTGTATGTTTTTTGTGTCGGTGTGTTTGGGTTGATATCCTAATATTTGTGGACGGTAGCATGTCCCAAAAAATATGAATGAATGAAAGGGCGCTTTGTTTTGGTTCCTTGTTTTACAAAAAACCATTTCTATCTTCCTTTTCTTGCTACTTTGTAGGGCCCCGAACGTGAATTTCACTTGCAAAACCGGCGTCAAAAAACCCCCTCCCTTGGGGTTTTTCCCCCTTCCGCTTTTTTCGGAAGAGTAGGCCATTGTGTCCCGGTAGAAAGGGTGCAAAATTAAAAAAAAGCACAAAAAAAGGGGAACCCTGGTTGGAAAAAAAACCCAGGGAGGGGCAAACCCAATTTATCCGGGAAAAAAAAGAATAACATAAAAAAAAAAAATTTAAATAAAAATACCCTTTAAAAAAAACCCATCTTTTCATTTCACATCACCACCCCAAAGTCCCAAAGGACGTGGGGGGGAATGAGAGAAGACGCAAAGGGGTTTTTTTTCCCCATGTTTCACGACCCTTTGGGGGCGGGGAGTAAAGGTGGTTGCGGGTTTTTGGGGGCGGTCCAGTCTTTGAGTTGTAAACCCCAGATTTTTTTGGCGGCCTTTCTTCTCTTCCCTTCAACTTTTCCCCCCTGCGGGGAGGGTTTTTTGAAAGGGGTTTTGTGTCTTGGGGTTTGTGCCCAAAAACCAAAATCATTTTTTCTCCTCTTTAGGGTGGAGAGCAGGGTTTTGGGGGCCCACCCTTTTTGTTTTTTTTCCCACTACTGTTTTTAAATTCCCGGGGTTTGGGGGGTTTGGGGGCGGGGGGGGGGGGGGGTTTCCCCTTTGGGGGAACAGGCACCTGGGAGGGTTTGGCCCCCTTTGAAACCTTTTTGGGCTTTTCCCCCCCGGGCCGTAAAATCCAGGGCAGGGCCCCTGACCCCGGGTTTTTCTCCCCCCAGGGTTTTTGTTCTTCAGCCCATCACCCCCTTTATAAATTTAAAAAAACATTTACAACAAAAACAAACGAAAAACCCCAAAACCAAAACCAACACGAAAAACAGTAGGGTGCTCCCGAATCGACCGAAGAAAACATCAAAAAAAAAAATAAACCCCCCCCCCCCCCCCGGGGAAAACCTTTAAAAAAACCCCCAAACCACACATTCCACAACAAATACCCCTTTTGGAAAGAGCCTAAAAACCCGACCCCCGTTGGAACGCCCGAAAAACCCAACTTTCCCCCCAAATTTAAAATTTTTTCCCACTTTTCTAAAAAAACCTTTTTAACTTTTAAAACCAGAAAACCAACCCCCCCATACACACCCCCCTTGTGTAAAAAAAATCCCCCAAAAGTGATTCCCCAAAACCCCAAAAAATTTAAATAAAAATTTAAAAAAAAAAAACCCAAACCCCCCCAAAAACCCCACCCACAAAAAAATAAAATAAAAAAGGCCTTTTTTCGACCACCCAATAAACCCCCAATTACTAAAGGCCCCTCGCAATTCAAACCAAAAAACCCAAACGCTATGCAAGCAAAAATTTTTTTGGGCCCTACAAATCATCCCCCGAAAAAAAAACGAAGGGCCAACTCACCAAGAGTGGGAGGGCCCTTTGATTAAAAACGAAAAGGGCTACAAAAAGGGAAGGGACCGCAGGGAGGGGAGGAAGCTGGCTGCAAACTCTTCGGGTGTGCCCCAAGGGATTTTCAAACTACAGGGGTGGGGAAAATTTAAGGTGAAAATACCCAGTTGTAGATTTTACCTTCAGAAAACTTTTCTTTGATACACAGTCCTGGGCAAAATAGACGGGGCACAAAAAGGTCCGCCCTTTAAAACCCCTCTTCAAAACATTTTTGGACGTGACTTTAAATGGTGTACATAGGCCTTGTTCCATGGGGGCGGGCTGCCCTTTTGCAGGGGGCCCCTACAGGCTTTGGGGAATCGACAGTCTGTGAAAGGCTGTCTTAACCCAATAGAGGGACTAAAAAAGCTTTTGTGGCTTTTCAGAGCGTACAACAAGAACATGCTTGTTCAGGTTTTGTCGTATGTTTTCCAAGCAAGAATGGTTTTAGCTCTGCCAAAGTTTTTAGTTATAATTTGTAAAAAAAAAATTAACAACAAAAAAAAAACAAACCTTCCCCCTCTATCATCGTCTTCATTCCCATTTAAATTTGTTGTATGTGGGGTTTTTAGGGGGCTTTTTAAAATAACAAAAAAAGTTTTTCAGATACTTTTTAAAAATAAAGGGTGTCAAAAATGCATTGCCTTTTTATTTTTTCAGACCATTTTGGGGGGTTTTTTGTTTTATTACTATATAACAAATTTTAGTTTTTTTCAAAAGGCAGGGGTTGGGGCGTGGAGGGGGAAAAGTCATTACCTTAGTTAAAAAATTTTTTCGTCATTTCCCTTCTTTTAAAAATTTCTTTTGGGCCCCTCTGTCTCTGTCTCGCTCTGGGCTCTCTCTCCCCTCTCTCTCTCCTCTCTCTCTCCCTCTCTTCCTTTTCTCTCTCCCCTCTCTTCCCTTCCATTACATGCAGGGGTGCATAGTGCCAAAACGCACACACATTTCCCACAAAATGCCCCCAATATACTACACAAACAAAACTAACGCTAAAAAACAAACACACACACACACACAATTTTCCCTTCTTTGTATTTTTTTTTTGACCCCGGTTGTATGGTTTTCCGCATCCTTTTAAACCATCGAAAACCCCCCTTTCTTTTTTTCTTCCTCCTCCGTCTCCCCCTTTTCCCCCTCCCCCTCCCCCCCTTTTATCTTCCCCCTCTTCCGCCTCCTCCCTCCCTGTACCCCTCCTCCCTTTTTTCCCCCCCCCTCCTCCCCCCCTTTTTCCTCCTCTTTCCCTTTTCCCCCTCTTTTCACCCCCTCCTCCCTCCCCCCCCTTCCACCTTTCCACTCCATTCCCCCTCCCCTTTTCCCCCTTTAAATCCTTTTTTCTCCTCCATTTTTTTCCCCATTCTTCATTTCCCCCTCCTCCAAACCCTCCCCCTCCCCCTAAATTTTTCCCCCTTTATTTTTCATCCTTCCCCCTCCTACCCCCTCCTTCCTATTTTTCCCCCCCCCCCCCTTTCCCCTTCCGCCTTTCCCCCCCCCTTTTCTTCCTTCCTAACCCCCTTTTTCCCAAAAATTCAAGAAATTTCTTTTTCCCCCATTTCCCCCCTGTTGTCCCTTTTGCCTTTTTTTCAAAAATTTTATCTTCTTAAACGCCCGCAGATTTACTTGCCCCTGTCTGTTTTTAACCCGTGGTGTTTGTGTGTTTTGTGGTGCGCGCGCGCGGCCGCCCTGTGTGTGTGTGTGTGGTGGTTTGGTGTGTTTGTGTGTGGTGTGTGTTTTTGTGTGTGTTTGGGGTTGTTTTGGGGGGGGGGGGGGGTTTTGCGTTCGTGGGGACGGGAGGGGGGTGGGGGGGCGGGTTCGGGGGGGGTGTGTTTTGTGTGTGTAGGGTTTTTGGGGTGTGGGTGTTTGTTCGTTTGTGTGTGTTTGTGCTTTTTGTGTGAGTTTAATTGTTTTTATGGGGTGTTTGTGTATTTTTGTGTATGTTGGTGTTTTGAATGTGTTTGTGTGATTGTGTTGGGAATTGCGGACGCAGCCCCGCGGAAATGTTGTTAAAATTTTTTTTTTAAATTTACTTTTATTTCTTTTTTTTAGGGTAAAGGGGGGGGGTTTAAACACTATGTGCTTTTTACATTCCCGGGGCCCCCTGTGTAATTTTTTTTTTGTTTTAGTACACCGCTCCCCCCGGGACACAAAGGCCTACCTTACGAAAAGCAAAAAGGATTTTAAGTGTGCGCAAGAGGGGTGGTGCGTTCGCCCCGGGACCTGGTTTAAAAGTTCATTTGAAGAATTTTGGGGGAGTGGAATCGCGCTGATGTTTAAAGGGGGAAAAAATCCCGGAAAGGGGAATTTAAAACCTGGGGGTTTTCCAAAACAAGCCCCCCAAATTCAGAACCCCCTAACATCCCCCCCCCCGGGGAGAGGAGGAGAGGAAAGATAAAAGAGAGAGAGAAGGGGAGAGAGAGAGGGGAGGGGAAGGGGGAGAAGAAAGAGGGGAGAAAAAAGAGAAAAAGGAGAGAGAGAGAGAGAAGGAGAAGAGAGAGGAAAAGAGAGAGAGAAACGTTTTTCACTTTAAAGAAACGGTTTTCGCTAGAAAAGGTTTTGGATTAAACACCCCCCCCTCAAAAAAACAGAAGCTGTAATTTTATGGCATACTTGTACAGTGCATGCTGCCCCTCTTTTTTTAACAAACAAAAGATGGTAGGGGATTGTGGGGGGAAGAAAAATAATTCCTCCTCTTTCGTCTCTGTCAAAAAAGAGGGTAAAAAAGCGTTTTCGCTGTCGCTATGCGTCTGCAAAAAGTCAATTTTTTTATGAACTACAAAAAGAAAAAAAAAAATTTTGTGCCAATTGGGGAAAAATTCCCCCAAAGACAGAAGGAAAATTTTCTGTCTGTCTTTTCGTTTTGTCTTTTTGTCTTTTTCTGTCTCTCTCCAATCTCTCTCTCCTCTCTCTCTCTCTCTCTCTCTCCTCTCTCTCCCTTTTTTTGCTACCCCTTGAAAATTAAAAATTCATTCATCCCTCCAACCCTTTTATTTATTCATTCATTCAATTTATTCATCATTAATTCAATTTAAAATTCATTCCCAAAAATCATTTATTCTCTCTCTTTGTCTGTGTTAACCCTACAAAAATCAAGATTTATTTTACCATTCATTTTATTCCTTCATTTGTTCATTCACTCATTCTCTTTCCCCCCCTCCCTCTTCTCTCTGGCTTCTCCCCCTCTTGTGTCTCTCCCCTCCCACACACTCCCCTCCCGTTTTCCCTTGGAAAATAAAAATTCATTCATTTTAAATTTAAAAATTTTAAAAATTTTTTTCTCTTCTTTTCTCTTTCTCTCTCTTCTCTCTCTCTCTCCTTGTTCTCCCCTCTTTTTCTCTCCCCTTTTTCCTCCCCCCTCTCTCCCTCTCTGTTACCCTTTAAAAAAAAAAATTTTTCATTCATTCCTTCCCTCATTCCCTTCTCTCTCTCTCTCTCTTTCTCCCCCCCCCCCCCTCTCTCCTCTCTCTCTCTCCTCCCCTCCTTTTTAAAATTTGGTGGGTTTTTTCCCCCTTTTTTTCTTCCTTGTTTTTTTGTGTGAGAATATGGGGGATTGAGTTTTTTGGGTTATCTTGGGCAAATTTTAAATTTTATGATTTAAAAAAATAAGTAGTGAAGTTGATCGTGAAAGGTTTTTAGAATTATAAATTTTTTAACCCCTCTGAAATAAAACACACACAACACAACACTCTCCTCTCCCCTTTTTCGCTCTTTTCCTTCCTTCTCCCCTCTCTCTCTCTCTCCCCTCTCTCGTTTTCTCCCTTTTTAAATTTTTTTTTTTTTTGGTTTTAAATTTTAATGAAGGGCACATTATCTTTCTTTTTTCAATATTATTTTGGGCTCGTTGACTGACTTGACTCCTGAATGCATATTTCAATATCTTAGTTTTGTGTAACAACTATGTCACTTTTCTACAATAAAAAGGGCGTTCTTTTTTTATGATCTTTTATTTGGGGCCTTCTCTCTATTGATTTTTTGGGTTTTTGTTGTTGTTTTTTTTTTTGTTTTTGGTATGTGGTTATGGGGAGGGGGGGGGGGGGGTTTTGGGGTTTTTGGTGTGTTTTTTTCGTTTTTCTTCCTTCTTTTTTTTCTTTTTTTTTTTTGTTGTTGTATTTTTTCTTTTTTTTTTTGTTTGTTGTTTGTTCGGGGTGTTTTTTTTTTGTCTCTCGTTTTTGTGTATATGTGTTGTGTTTTTTTCTCTTAAAAAAATTTTTCCCCTTTGCTTCTACGGTTTGAAAGTATGAGTATTGGGTTCATTTTTAATATGTGACCCTACGATCGGGGAATGGATGTAAAAAAGCACAGATTACTTATTCATTATCCTGGTAAAAAAAAGTCTCTTACTTCCAATGTGTTGATGTTCTTTTTTGATTTTTTTTGGGGGGGTTTCTCCCCTCTTTATTTTTGTGAGTATATGGGTATTGCACTTACTTTATCATCATAACATTAAATTTTCTATGAGTATAATCAAAAAGTGTTGGTGTTGATCGTGTGCAAATGTGAGTATTATATAATTAGTATTATCCTAAAAACACAACACACATACATACTCACGCACAAAACACAAACACACACACACCCCGCACACACACTTAAACACATTCTCTCAATGAACTTTATAGGTTTTAGATTTCTTCTTTTTGTTTTGTTTCTTTTTTTTATTCTGTGAATGTATGGGTATCGGGTTTAATTTCATTATCATGACATATTTTGAACGAGTAAAAAAAAAAAGAGTTTTTAAATGGTGATCGTGTACTGTTTTGGGAATTATATATTGGATTTTATCTCTGAAATACACACACACACACTTCTGTTCTCTCTGCCTCTGTCTCTGTATATCTCACTTTTTATCGTTTTGCTTATTGTTTTTTATATTTTCAATACTTTATTGGGCTTGTCCGCTGTTACTTAAGTTTTAATGATTCCTATTTAAATATTATATTGTTATATGTAACAAGTATATGTACCATTTGACAATGTGTGGATGTTTATTTTTATGACTTATTAAGTTTGGTTGTTGTTATTTTTCTTGGTTTTGTTGTTGTTCTTGTTGTTGGTTTGTTTTTCCCTCTTTTTTTTCTTTTTCCTTTTTTTGTTGATTTGGTTGTTTTTTTCTCCTTGTTTGTTTGTTTTGGTTGGGATTTTTTGGGTGGGGGTAGGGGGTGTGGGTGTGTTTTTAGGGTTTTCTTTTGTGTGTGTGGTGTGTGTTTTGGTGTGTGTTTTGTTGGGAGGGGGGGCTATTTGAAAATGGTTTTTTCCCCCTTGTTTCTACTGTGAGATTTGTATAGTGTTCGGTTATTATTAAGATGTATCCCTAGGGGCGGGGACAGGATGTAAAAAAGCACATGAGTGCTTATTCATTATCCGGAAATAAAAGAATTTGTCATTGTCATTGTAAATGTCTCTCGCTCTCTCTATCTCTCTCTCTCTCTCTTTCTCTCTCTCTCTCCTTCTCTCTTTTCTCTCTCTCTCTCCTCTCTCTCTCTCTCCCCTCTCTCTCTCTTCTGTGCGTGCGTGCGTGTGAGTGTGTGTGTATGTGTTGGTATGAGTGATTTGGAGGGAGGGGGTTGAGTGTAAGAGCGGATGGATGCCCCTGCGCATGCGTGTTCGGTGTGTGTGTGTGTGTGTGTGTATGAAGCAGTTGAGGAAGTGTCCAGCAAGGACTGTCAGATGAAAATTTGCATATTTTATGTGATTGAGAGGACATGTGATGAATAATAATGGTAATAGTGTATGGAACTTGTGTAGCGCCGAGTCTTGTAAAACAAACATGAGTGAATATTGTTTCTGAAGTGATTTCTTGCATGTTTTGATTAACACCCTATTTTCTCATTTTCTCTTTTTATGACGTAAAGTTACATGACATGAAAAAGCACAGTGTGTGAGGTGTGTGTGTGTGTGTGTGTGGTTTTTTTTTGGTTTTTTTTTTTTTTGTTTTTTTTTTTTGGTTCCCCCCCCCCTCCCCCCATACAGCATTGTGTTAACATTGCAGTAGCCTAGACTGACATGGTTGATTTTATGTATACTTTTTTTGTTTTGTTTTTTTGTTGTTGTTTTTTTTGATGGTGAATGTTTTGAGAATGCAATAACTTGTGAGTATAGTAACTATTATGAAAATGCAAGAAAACCTAAGGCATCAATGATTTCAAATGTTTTTGATTTATGATGTGCTTGATGTTTGTATTTTGTAGGGGAGAAGGTTGTTAACATATCAGGTATAGCTTCATCAAAAACTTTGTTAATAGGTCTATTGTCTTTTTTTGGTACCCCGGGAAGTGGTTAAGGTGAACTGAGTTTTTTTTAGCTGTGTTTTGTTTTGATTTGTTGGCATACGACAGTCTTTATTTAGGCATGATGTTGGGGAAAATGCTATGCAAGAGTATACAGTTATGAGTGCACTCCAGGGTATTATGCCCAAAGTCTTACCAAAAATTATGTGAATTTTTTTTTATCTTCAACTTTTTATCTTCAATATTTTGCCCCTCAATGTGTATTGTGGGCCCAAAAGGCCCATGTACATTAAACAATTTCAGAGTTCAGAGTTCAGAGAGTTCTCTCTCTCTCTCTCTCTCTCTCTCTCCTCTCTCTCTCTCTCTCTCTCTCTCTCTCTCTCTCTTCTCCATCTCTGCGTACCCCTTTAGATGGAACAGTTTTAAATGTGGTCCCGTGTTTGAAAAACGCAGAACATCTTGAAACACAGTCATGTTAGAATACGTTCTAGCTTTAGAAGGTTTGGCCGCTGTGCACCTGCGCGAACAGATGGTACAATTTACAAAAAAAAGCCAACTGCATGCACACGGGGATTGGATGTAAAATAAACGGACATGTGTGCTTATCCAATTATCCTCGAAATAAAGAATAAATAAATGACTACCCTACTGTGTGGATGAGTATACTATTGCTGGTCTTTTCCTTGCTTGTCATTTTGAAGAAAGTCTGCTCGCTGGCCTCAGTGGACACATTCACACTTAAAAGTGGCTCATGTTAGTGAACAGGCTGCATGCTGGGTATGTTTGTGTTTCGTAACCCACCGAACGTTGACATAAGTCAAGGCATTTTTTTCACGTCAGTTTGTCCTCTGTTTAGTATATACACGACAGGATCTATAACACTAGCAGGTCTGCATATGAAGAGGACCTGGGGTATCTTCAAATTCCCAACACCTAATGCACGAGACGCCCTCGAGATCGAACCCACGCCTTTATGCAGAGTTGGATTGACGCCAAATGGTCTTAAAACCACTCGGCCTACTGGTCGTCACACATCAAACACACATAAAATGCTGCCAAAGGTGTGACTCAGAGAACATTCCTGCCCTTGTGAGAGTACAGTAGAAAGTAAAGATCGGTGTCTTCGTCTTCTTCCCTTGGGGTTTTGTTTGGCCCTCCGTGATCGACGATGATCTCCAAAGCAGCGAGAGGCAGCTGCTTTTTTTTCAAAAATTGGGCAGAAATTTGATTAATAATAATACTACTACTATAATAAATAAATAATAAAAATAATAATTAATATAATAATAATAATGTATGGAATTTATATAGCGCTGAATCTGAAAAAGCAACAAATCAAAGCGCTCGAAAGAATAAGCACTCATGTGCTTTTGGGTTGTTGTTTTTAACAATAAATCCTCATGTGCCTGCAGTTTTGTAAATGTTGTCATCTGATCCGTATAATGTGAAGACAAAAAACAGACCATGAAAATAACAAAAAAACGAGGAAATCAACACAACAAAGATGATACCTGTACCCAAACTTGGGCCACACCCGGCGACCAACCCATGAACTGAAAAAAACTACACACATGAAATCCTGCACCATCCCGATAAACATAGGGGTAAATAATAATAATAATAATAATAATAATAATAATATAATAATAATAATAATAATAATAATTATGGAATTTATATAGCGCTGAATCTTGTAAAGCAACAAATCAAAGCGCTCAGATTTCATTTCATTTCCAATTTAAGTCACGGCAGATTTCTCTCCGTGAAATTCGGGCTGCTCTCCCCGGGGAGAGCGGGAGAGCGCGTCGCCACAAGCGCAGCGCCCCCTTTTTTTCATGTCTGCAACTGTATTTGTTTCCCTATCAGAATTTTGCCAGGGGCAACCTCTTGTTGCGTGGGTTCTTTTACGTGCGCTAAATAATTACGTGTTACACGGGACCTCGGTTATCGTCTCATCCGAAAGACTAGCGCCCAGACCACCACTCATGGTCTAATGCATGGGGAAAAGTTTCCGGTCCAAACGGGGTTTCGAACCGCCGCACAGAACAGAACAAGCAGACAGAACAAGTCTACCGCAAAGGGCACACCAACCAGTTCCGATACATTTGTCCCTGTCTCCAGCCAGCGCAAACAGCACGTCACAACTTGAAAGGCCCGGGAGTAAAGTGAAAAACATGGT
>CM054167.1:16670162-16695162 GCA_028751875.1 Rapana venosa | reverse complement strand
AAAGGCAGCAAGTTTAAAAACGGTGTCTTTGATTCATTAATTGAACTTGTTTTAAAAGGATTGATTTGTTGTGATAATGCTTTTGTAACAAGTTTCATTTTGCTTGGTGGTGGAGTACACTATCAGCTAGAAGCTTGTTGCTGCTCCAAATGTACCTGTGTACAGTGACGCTCCACCACGAAATGAGTCGCTTTGCACCTGATCCACTTTTTGCACCAGGAGATATTTTAGGCAGGTGAAGGTCAGGACTTCGATATTGAGATTCTTATTGATTATAAATGTATAACAATTATTCTACCTTGCAATGAAATATCAAGGTGTAATTTTGTTTCCCTTTGCTTTTAAAACGTGTTTTTTAGAAAAAGAGCCAAGCCCTTATTCTGACCATATGTTACGATGCTAAACTAGTCATTTTCTCAATGTATCACATCTAACAATGTATCATTTCAATTTGTAATACATTTTCATAGACTTGTCCGAATTGCAATCTGGTGGGTTTTTAAAAAAATTAGATAGACTTTCATTGCAGATAAATAACATGTTAATAACAAAAAAAACTTTACTCTGGTGCAATGCGACTCCTTATGTGGTAGAGCGTCACTGAATGAACGTTTTGTTGTTGTTTTTTTTTAATACACATTTGTTTAAATCAGATGACGAGGCCATGACAAGGAAGGCAGCAGGTACAGAATGACATGTGCCATATATACGTGTAAATGCTTGAAAGCTGGAGTACCCAGCTAGTGACAAGGTGAATACCAGCTAAATGGGCCAGCCAACAAATCTATCTGACTGTCTCCTTTCCCTGCCAATAAGTGTGTGCTGCCTGTTAAACAGGGATGTAAATTTAAAGAACATTATGGCACTTTTGTGTCTAGTTATTTACTCTCAGTTCATTTCCATTGCTTCTTCGTCCATCTCGTTATTTGGTTTGGGTTGTTGTTGGTGGTGGTGATGCTGGGTTTTGGTTGGAGGGTTGTCTTGTTGTTGTTTTTGCTGTTTTTGTTGCTGTTGCTGTTTTGGGCTTTTTGTTTTGTTTAATTTATTTTGAGTTTTTTTTCTGTTTTGTTTTGTTTTTTTGTTGGGATTTGTTTTCCTTGTTATTTTTGCTTGTTTTTGTTTTGTTGTTGGTGGAATTTTTTTGGGGGGTGGGCGTGTGGGGGTGGAGGGGAGTGTCGTGCCTCGGCTAGATCTCCGATTTTGCGTAGATTGTGCGTAGATTGTGCGTAGGTAACCGTTTTATCCACAATTCAGGTAGGCACACACCGACCCTGGGGATGGTGTCTAAATACGACACCACAGTGCATGTGTTATGGATAGAACATTGTATTGTCCCTTGACAAAGCCACACTGTAAAATATCAGCACCTAGATTTATACAGTACAGGGATGGAGACAAAGAGACAGACTAAAAATAAAAACCGATGGGAAGACAATATCAGAGAGTGGACTGGCCTAAAGTGGAACGATTTGCTACAGAGAGCTGAAGACCGCGCGGAGTGCAGGAAGCTGGTTGCAAAATCTTCAATGGCGCCCCCACGTTCTGTCTACAAGTCTACCGGGTAGTTGAGGTGAGGTGAGGTGAGGAGATTTATTCTTCTTTGTGGCAGTTATCTTTCCCACCTTGAAGATTAAACTGATTGATTCACCAGATTTGAAATTATTAATTTGTGTTTCCACATGGTAACTGTAGTGGAAAAAATACGTGCGTATCTTTTCAAAGATAAATGATGATATTAAGAAAGAGGGAAACGATTATCACGGAACACAGCATGGGTGAATAAACTACTGTCCAGAATTGAACAGACTTTATCTGTCACCCAATGTCACCATTTCTTCGTACGCACGCGTGTCAAATAACGGAACCATGCCGAACTCAGATGCGCTGGGCCTGACTTGTCAGGCGCTTAGCGGCAGCGCAACGCATTTTCGCTCATATGGCAGACAACAATAGCTGTTGTCTGAGCATTCAAAGAAGAAGAAGAAGAAGAAGAAGAAGAAGAAGAAGAAGAAGAAGAAGAAGAAGAAGAAGAAGAAGAAAAAAAAAAAAGAATTCCGAAGAAGAATTCCGAAGAATTCCGAAGAATTCCGAAGAAGAAGAAGAAGAGGAAGAAGAAGAAGAAGAAGAAGAAGAAGAAGAAGAAGAAGAATAACAACAACAACAACAACTACAACAACAACAACAACAACAAGAACATACCGGGCATATAGGGGAATGTTTCTCTTCTTTTCCTTCACCTATCCCATAGTCTAGTAGATCGTAGGGACACCACTGAAGATTTTCCAACCAGCTTCCTCCACAGGGTGCAAATTATTTTAGACTTGCTGCAAATTCCATTGCATCCTCGTCAATACATCTGGGGTTTTTTCCTTAATTAAAGAAAAGTGCAGGTGACCTGGTCGTGATGAATGGTCCGGTTTCATCAACACCGCCCATTTGATATAGTATTATGTTGTTATTCTCTTTGTTCAAGAAGAGTAGAAATGATGAGAATGTTCCAGTTTGGCATGCACTAACTAATCTTTCCACAGAAGCTGCAATATCTTTGAGGACAGAGTGACATGCTCTAGTCTGCCCTGCTAGAGAGAGAGAGGGGAGGGGAGAGAGAGAGAGAGTAGGAGGGAGAGCAAGAGAGAGTGAGGGGTGAGAGAGAGTGGAGGGGAGAGAGAGAGAGTGGGAGATAGATAGAGTGAAAGGAAAGCGTGAGTGAGAGAGGGAGAGAGAGAAGGGAGAGAACGTGAGTGAGAGATGGAGAGAGGAAGGGGGGGGGGGAGAGGGAGAGAAGAAGAGAGATAAATAGAGAGAGAACGGGAGAAAGAGAGGTGGGAGAGAGTGAGAAAGAGCGAGAGAGAGAGAGAGAGTGAATGGGTGAGAGAGCGTGAGTGAGAGAGGCAGAGAGAGGGGGAGGAGGAGGGAGAGAGAGAGGGAGAGAGAGAGAGAGAGAGAGAGAGGAGAGAGAGAGAGAGAAAGAGCGAGAGAGAGAACGAGAGAGAGAGAGGAGACGAGAAAGAGAAAGAGAGAGAGTGAGAGAAAGAGAGAGAATGGGAGAGAGAAGACAATCGCGATTTTCACACACACACACACACACACACACACGCACAACACACACACACACAACACACATGCACGCACGCTTGCACACGCACACACCGCACACACATACACACGCGCGCGCGCATCTTCTTCTTCCTCATTTCTTTCTCTTTATTGTTTTCTTTCTTTGTTACTTACTTTTACATAAATGACACGTGACAGACGTCAACAATAGTTTTTATCTGAGCGTTCAATGAAGAAGAAGAACTTGTAAAAACAATATGTAAAAGTAAAATAATAAAGAAAGACAAAATAAAGAACAAGAAATGAAGAAGAAGAGGATGAAACTTACACTCACACACTCACACACAACACACACACACACACACACACACACACACACACACACACACACACACTCACACACACTACCACACACACACACACACACACACACACACACACACACACACACACCTCACTACACCTCTGTAACACCAGCCTTTGTGAAGGCACCATTAAGACAGGCGAGATAGGAGGCTAAGAAGAGTGAATGGACAGACCGATTCACAAGGAAAGTGGTTGGAGGCATAAGGACTACAAAACTCCACGTGTGGACTTTCACAAAGAAAGGAGAGAATGATAGTTATGTGATAGGCCAAAGCGTTGAATGGGAGTCAGCACAGTATGCCTGTCGTGAAATTTCTCTCTTTCCCCCCCACCCCTCTTTAAGGCGTATCCGTTTTATAGAGAACACTTTTGGTGTTTTTTCATT
This sequence comes from Rapana venosa, assembly GCA_028751875.1. Classification (NCBI taxonomy): domain Eukaryota; kingdom Metazoa; phylum Mollusca; class Gastropoda; order Neogastropoda; family Muricidae; genus Rapana; species Rapana venosa. Next base: position 16,691,354 of record CM054167.1, on the reverse strand, counting down.
ACGTTAAATGCATCATGTAATTTTTCTTGTATTTATTTGTATTTACACAAGAAAGTCGTGATAACCCCCCTCCTGTCAATAGGCCACATTGGGCAATGACAGTAAATTGGTTAAAGCTTCAAAGCGTCAAAGCGTCTCTCTCTGTGTCTCTCTCTGCTCTCTGTCTCTGTCTCTGTCTCTCTCTCTCTCTCTCTCTCTCTCTCTCTCTCTCTCTCTCTCTCTCTCTCTCTCTCTCTCTCTCTCTCTGTTCAAATTCTTATCCTCGAAATAAAAAATTTGTCATTGTCATGTATTCTCTCTTCCTCTCTCTCTCTCTCTCTCTCTTCTCTCTCTCTCTCTCTCTCTCTCTGTCTCTCTCTCTCTCTCTTCTCTCTCTCTCTCTCTCTCTCTCTCTCTCCCTCTCTCTTTCTAGTTCAAATGAAGATAAGCAGTGCCCTGTTTGTAAAGACCAAATAGAGAATGAAGAACATTTTTTATTTAATTGCCCTGTCTATGAAGATTTGAGACATAATTTTCTTAAAGATGCGAAGAGATTTCCTTTGCACGTGCTACTCAATGCTACAATATCTACTGATAGACATAATTTATCACGATTTATTGTTCATGCAACCAACAGAAGAAGTAAAATAACTTTATAGAAATGGATCCTTATATTGATGAATACTACATTCAAAACATTGTCGATTATGACGAACGTGAATTCATTTGTGATGAATATCCAAGAAATAGGTGATGTAATTTCTTTATCATTGCTGATATATCATTTCATATTTATATACATTGATAGTAATGTGTTTATAACACTCATGTCATATGTCCACTCCATACGCCCATCATTCCTTTGTATTGTGGCCTAAGCTCGATGTACAGTAAAAGTCAGAAGTCTGAAGTCTGAAGTCTGAAGTCTCTCTCTCTCTCTCTCTCTCTCTCTCTCTCTCTCTCTCTCTCTCTCTCTCTCTCTTCTCTCTCTCTCTCTCTCTCTCTCTCTCTCTCTCTCTCTCTCTTGACATTTTGTACGTTAAAGGATACATAAATATTGTGGCGGAATTCAGGATGGGTGTATCGCAGTTACATGTTATTACATACCGCTTTTCATCTACATATGATAATTCTGCGTGGCCTGTTTGTATATGCTCGAAAGAAGATGAAGCACACTTTGTGTTTAAATGTCCCTTATATGAGGACTTTAGACAGAAGTTCAGTGTCAACGTTATGTTGACGTTAACCTAGACGATGTACTTGTCAGTGTACTAGCTTGCAATTCACAAGCGTCCTTGGTAAATCTGGCAAAATACCTTTTGACTGCTTTCAAGCTTAGACAGAATTCCATGAATGATATGGATGAATAAAAGCAATTAGTCCCCGGGATTAAGATTGTTTTCATCTGGGTTCTACAATTATTGTCTTAATGAACATCTTCATGTAGTACCAGTTTTCTTGATCATGTTATTTATCACGACAGAATAATGTATTCATGGTTGTGTTTCTCCCCATGAAAGGGGCTGTTGGCCTATATTCATTAAATTTCAGATTCAGAGTTCAGAGAGTTCTCTCTCTTTCTCCATCTCTTTCCTCTCTCTCCCTTTCTCCCCCTCTCTCTTCCTCTCTCTTCTCTCTCTCTCTCTCTCTCTCTCTCTCTCTCTCTCTCTCTCTCTCTCTCTCTCTCTCTCTCTCTCTCTCTCTCTTCCTCTCTCTCTCTCGGAATGTCACATTGATAGAAAGTAATGGAACGTTGATTTTTTTTCCGACTCATTTCTGTTTCTCTGCATTCTTCTTCTTCCTCGTCGAACGCTCAGACAGCAGCCACTGTTGTCAGTTATATGAGCAAAAAATGCGTTGTGCCGCCATTATGCGCCTCACAAATCGGGCCCAGCGCATCCGACTTCAGCATAGGAGAGAATTGTTACCTTTTAAGTATTTGTGGGTAAAAAAGGCAGGATACTTGGCAAAGAAGGCAGCAAGTAGACAAGAAGGAGGTGACAGGAAGAAAAGGAACTGGATATAAAGAAAGAGAGGGATAGAAAAGGGGAATTTTTAGCATAGAATTTCCCACGCATCCCACAGAGAGAGAAACTCCTCTCTCTCTCTCAAAAACAATAAATTTGTGATTCCTTCGGTGGGCCCTTTTTCTCTTTGTTATTATGATCAAAGAAAAAGAATGCAGAAAGTATAACTATATGAAAGAACCCCAAGTAGATTGAAAAACAAGAAAGGGTAAAAGGTGTTTACATAACCAATGCGGTGGATGGGAGTGAGGCATCAGAGACCTCAACTTCTCTAGGGGCCAGCATATTGAACGCGGCGCCCATCTCCTCTCCCTCGCTGCTTAACCTTCCCTGAACCTAAAGAGGGCAGGTACCCCTTGACAGCTAGGTGAACTGGGGGACTGTAGTGAAGCCAAGGCTCAACAAATGATAACCCATCCACTTGGTAATAACTCTCACTGCTACTTAACTTTAGCTTGGGGCAAGCAATTGCTCTGACCACTGAGCTATCCTGTCTTCTTCTCGAGTAAAAAAAGATCGTCGCCAGACAATGAACTCTATGACACTTTGAGCATCACAGATAATTATTGCAACAACAAAAAACAACAGCAATTTTACCAAAGAATGGGTTTTCTGGGCTGCAATAAATTGCCAGAGGAGGACGAGGAAGAATTTCACACTCCACTACCACACTACAATATTAATCTTTATGAACACCGGAATTCGTCTTCTTCGCAATTCTTCTTCTTCTCCTTCGCAATTCGTCTTCTTCTCGATTCTTCTTCTTCGCAATTCTTCTTTGCAATTCTTCTTCTTCGCAATTCTTCTTCTTCTTCGCAATTCTTCTTCTTCTTCGCATTTCTTCTTCTTCTTCTTCTTCTTCTTCTTCTTCTTCTTCTTCTTCTTCTTCTTCTTCTTCTTCTTCTTCTTCTTCTTCTTCGCAATTCTTCTTCTTCTTCTTCTTTCGCAATTCTTCTTCGCAATTCTTCTTCGCAATTCTTTCTTCTTCGCAATTGTTCTTCTTCTTTGCAATTCTTTCTTTTCTTCTTCTTCTTCTTCTTCTTCTTCTTCTTCTTCTTCTTCTTCTTCTTCTTCTTCTTCTTCTTCTTTCTTCTTCTTCTTCTTCTTCTTCTTCTCATTCTTCTTCGCAATTCTTCTTCGCAATTCTTCTTCTTCTTTTGCAATTCTTTTTCTTCTTCGCAATTCTTCTTCTTCTTCAGAATTCTTCAGAATTCTTCTTCTTCGTCGTCGTCGTCGGCGGCGGCGGCAGCGGCGGAACGCTCAGACAGCATCTATTGTTGTCTGTTATGTAAGCCAAGATTCATTACACCTTCGTCTGACAACTCAGATCCAGCGCATCTGACTTCAGCATAGAGAGAACTGGTATCTGTACGCCTTTTCTGGGGGGAAAAAAACTCGGGGAAAGTGACTAAGAAGGCTGAAAATAGAAAAGAAGACCGTGACAGGAAGGAAAGATCAAGGCAGACACAAAGAGAGGAATATAACGAGGGAATTCCTTGCGGACATTTCCAAATGAGGGGGTTGTTATTTATACTGACAGACCTTGACATCCCCACACGGGAACAGGAAAAATGATATGGCATGTTCCGTAAAGTCCTATAGGGAAAGTAAACACATCTGGATGTTTCAGAACTCTAACATATCTTAAAATGTAAATGTGTCCCATAACCTATGTGGATGGTGAGGTCTCAGACACCTCAGCTTCTCCAGGGGCCAGCATATTGAGGATGGCGCCCATCTCCTCTTTTTTGCTGCCTTACCTTCCCGACCCTAAAGAGGGCAGGCACCCATGTATAGTTAGGTGAACTTGGGGACTATACTGAAGCCAAGTTGCACAAACGTTCACCCATCTACTTAGTAACCATGTATCGTTGCATTTCAAGCAAATGGAAGAAGATAGATCTTCATTGCCTTCCCGCTTTACCTTTTTGCCTCTGTTATATATTTTACTTCTATTCTTTTGATCTTGTCATATCTGACCTTCTTAGTTTTAGTTCTATTGCCCCACTGCATAGATCATTTCCAGGCATGCAGTTAGTGTGACTTTATAGCATGGAAGATATTTTCTGTAAACTTAACTGGATGGTTTTAGTGTTGCACTGCACAAACTATTTCCAAGCAGGCAGTTAGTGTGACTTCATAACAAGAGAAAGGTTTTCTGTAAACATAACTGGATGGCTATTGGTGAAGTTTATATATAGATCACGAAAAATGTGTCATGCGCAAACCCCAAAATAAAATATCTTGATTTATTTAGGATAGAATTTAGAGTCGTTGACAATATACAATTTTAGTATCAGATATTTAAAAAAAACAAAAAAACTAAGCAATCGCCTTAAATAATGCCCGGAACAGGATACAACAAAAAATGAGAGGCAGAATTTTACACCTCACTTAGATAATACACCAACCAGGTTACGACAAAAAGCAAGAGGCAGAATGTTTAGATGATGCCTCAGTTGATGTAGAACACAAAGCAAGAGGCAGAATGTTTAGATGATGCCTCAGTAAAGGTACAAAACAAAGCAAAAGGCAGAATGTTTAGATGATGCCTCAGTTGAGGTACAACACAAAGCAAGAGGCAGAATGTTTAGATGATGCCTCAGTTGAGGTACAACACAAAACAAGAGGCAGAATGTTTAGATGATGCCTCAGAGGGTACAACACAAAACAAGAGACAGCATTTATGATGATGCTGAGGTAAACAAAAAACAAGAGGCAGAAGTTTAGATGATGTTTAGTTGAGTACAAAAAAAGCAAAAGAGATTTTATTGATGCCCAGTAAAGAAAGAAAAGGATAGAACAGGCAGAATGTTAGATGATCCTCAGTTGAGTACAACAAAGCAAGGCAGAATGTTTAGATGATGCCTCAGTTGAGTACACACAGATGCTAGACAGAATTTTCGATGATGCTCAACAGGGTACAACACAAAAAAGAGGCATAATTCACATTTCACTTAGATAATGTTCAGAGAGGATAAAAGAGCGAAAGGCAGATATACATTGTTCCTACTTTCTATATATAATATCTTGGAAAGGAGTTATCATTTCAGGCTGACGATGATCAAGAAGAAGAGGAGGATTTCAAAACAGATGGTCAACACACACATCTGAACGTGTGAAGTCTGGACAGATGTGAGGACAATGTGTTGCCAGCTGGCTATCACTACTAGCACTTTGTTTAGTTCGCTTTACAAGATTTAGGTACTTAACCATGTAGTTTAGTAGTATTAGTTAGTAGTAGTAGTATAGTAGTAGTAGTAGTAGTAGTAGTGTAGTAGTAGTAGAAGTAGTAGCAGCTAGTAGTAGTTCATCGTCGTCGCTAGCATCATCACTCATCATAATATACATATCATCATCATATATATATTCTTCTTTACTTATTTTGTTCTTCTTTATCATTCATCATTCATTCATTCCAGTCATCATCATCATCATCAAATATCTAATCATCTAACAGTGTAGTAAAGTAGTTAGTAGGTTATGTAGTTGTAGTGAGTAGTAGCAGTAGTAGTAGTAGTAGTAGTAGTAGTAGTAGTAGTAGTAGTAGTAGTATCATTATGATTATCATTGTTATCATTATCCCCATTATCATCATCAGCATTAGTAGTAGTAGTAGTAGTAGCAGGAGCAGCAGCAACAGCAGCAGTAGTAGTAGCAGCAGCAGCAGCAGCAGCAGCAGTAGTAGGAGTAGTAGTAGTAGTAGTAGTAGTAGTAGTAGTAGTAGTAGTAGTAGTAGTAGTATCATCATCATTATCATTATTCCAGTTTCGTGCCGTGCGTCAAATGAAGTGAAAATGCTGTAACCATGTTTTTTTATTTGTTTTGTAATGGGTTAATTTTAGTTTGACTGCTTCCCCGACCGTTTTAAGGTTTATTTGACCCCTCTCCCCACCCCTTGTTTTGTCTTCTGTGAGAAAATTGCAAGGTACCTGGACATGCTGAATGACTTGTTGTCAATCATTGTTAATTTGGAAACCACAGCACAACATTATGCTAACAAAAAACAACAACCTGACACTGGCTGCTTGTATAATCTGATTCTTTGGAAGAAACTTAGTGAACTCATGAAGAAACAAAAACTATTGACTGAATGTCTTTTTGTCTTTGTATTTGTGTACCACTTGAAGTCACCGCAGATTTATCTGCGACCAATTCTGGCTGTTCTCACCGGGAGAGTGTATCGCCAAAAGAACAGTTCCACCCATTTGTTCCTGTTTGCATGTGTATTTTATCCCTATCAGAGTGTGTGTGTTGTGTGTGTGTGTGTGTGTTTGTGTGTGTGTGTGTGTGTGTGTGAGGGGGGCTGATCTACGTGCACTTTTTTATTTTTATTGAATAGTTTATTTGGGTTATTTCATCAAACTCTTGTAATATTTTTGAATGATTCAAAGAACTAGAGAAAAGCACAGCTTTGCAAAGAAACATCAGACGACAACTTACACATTTTGCTATCATTAATTTTAGCCGACAGATTTGGGTTACAAAGCAATATATACGAAATATATATACGAAACAAAGACATATGTATGAAAGCGAGAGAGTAAATCAGAGATCTTTGTAAATTGGATTAATGAGAAGAAGAAGTGAAGAAAAAGAAAAATTAAATTTATCATAATTTTACACTGGAATTTGGTTAAAGCATATTCTTATAAAAACAAAACATATGTACATAGTATGAAAGGAGATGTTTGTATGAAATGGTATAGATATGTAAGAAAGAGAAGGAGTAGGAATTATATAAATGTGTAATAAATAGATATATTATACACATGTCTTAAAAAACAATCAGACAGTTAGCATGAAAACAGACATAAAGAAAGATAGACAGAAAGAAACCGAGACGTGAAGAATAGATGAGACAAGAGAAAAACAGTAAGACAAACAGCAGCACTTCACACACACAAACAGACAAAACAAGACAGACAGAAACAAACCAACAGTAGACACAAAGACACACACAAAAGAAAACACAGACATACACAACGACACAAACACACACACACACACACACACCACCCCCCCACACACACACACAAGCAGAATGGAAGGGATGCAGAATGGGTCTGAAAATACCGTGTGTGTGTGTGAGGTACGGAAAGATGGAGAGGATAACACTGGCCAGCTGAGTGCCAAAAGGAAAAGTCCACACATTCCCCTGGCTACCAAATCCTGCCTCTCTTGGACCAGCAGACCAAACGGATGAAGTGTAGTTTATATTTTTTTTAATATTTATTTTTCGTCTCAGGCTCTGTCCTTTCTTTCACTGGTTTTTTTGTTGTCTATCGCTTTTGACTGTGTGCTGGTTAGTTTTGCAGGTGCACATCACCTTGTCACACGCAGTAAATGGTTTTGCTTTGTATCAAATACAAAATAACCATGCAATATCTGATAGATTTTCTCAGGTGAAATTCGGTGTTCAGTGGGTTACTGAAAGACTATATCAACCCCAAAATGTGGTGTGGTTGAATGGTTCGTTTTGGATACCCCCACATGCCGTAAAATTAATGGTTTTCCTTCTTCTTGTTCTTGTTCTTGTTGTTGTTGTTGTTGTTGTTGTTGTTTTTCTTCTTCTTCTTCTTCTTCTTCTTCTTCTTCTTCTTCTTCTTCTTCTTCTTCTCCTTCTTCAAATTCTTCAAATTCTTCAAGTTCTTCAAATTCTCATAATTCTTTTTCTTCTTCTTTATAGTTTATCTTCTTCCTTCCTCTTCTTCTTCGCCAGAATTCTTCTTCCTCGTCGTCTTCTTTTTGAAAATTCTTCTTCTCCTTCTTCCTTTTTAAAAAAATTATATTTATTCTCTTTTATGTCAATTATGACTTGATGGGGCAGTTCACTGTAGAGCCATTCACCAAATTCTTAAGTGTATGGTGGTTGTATGCCAAAGGCTGACTTTCTGCAAATAGTTTTCTTGTCCATTCTGCAAAGTTGTCTGCTCACTATTTCTCCTATTCATCACTTCACCTCCCTCCCCCATGTCCAGACCTTGCACTCTCCCCTTTAAATCCACTGGCCATGTTCACGTCCCATATGCGTGCAGGAAGATGGAATACAGCAGCCACATTGTTATCAACAATTCTGGTATGGCTGAAGGTGTGGATGGTTTGTTTTTTTACATTTGTTGATCTTGCATGCTTTATGGCAGCATCATTTAAAAAAAATATTCTGGTAGTTTCTCCATTGACTACGCACCGAATTCAAACAAAAAATATAATAGACAGCGGATTGTTTTTAATGCCCACAATGCTTATCAATAAAGATATATTTCAGAATCCAAATACTGCTGAGAAAAAATTCTTGTTAGAAATATTATGTAAAATCCAATGCTATAAAAACGTTTCAATAATACAAGTCAAAATCACACAGCCAACCTCTGTACTGTACTAAACTACAGCGTTTTACAATAAACTCTTTTCTTCTATAAATGTACAACACCTTATCTTACTGTTGGCAACATTCCACTACACTCAACACATAAGTGCCTGTATAAAAAACATAAACAAAAACAGACCTATCAAAGGGTAGCACTGAGGCCTTAAAGAGCTATCCTGGAAGGACAGAAAAGAGACGCCATTTGCAGACCACCGTCACTTCCGGCTTTGAGCAGCTGCAGCTGTCACACAGACACTCTCTTTTCCTTGACTAAAAACAATAGATCAACAAATGGACAAAAAACAATAAACATACCAACAATGGCATGATTACAGTGATGAAATAGTTGGAAAAACTAACATAATTTTTATAGGTGTTTCTCAAGCAAGAGCAAGACAGGTGCAAATGTTTTCTATAAAAATGGTGGGGGGATGGACAATTCTAAACTGAAATGGGTCGGTGTGTTTAAATCCACACACAGACACACACACACACACGCACGTGCACGCACGCACGCGCGCGCACACACACGCGCACACACACACACACACACACACACGCACACACACACACACACACACACACACACACACACGCTCACGCGACTGGTGGTTAGTGTGATGTACTTGTCATCTGCTGACCCGGTTTCGATCCTCAATCAAGAGAATTTTTCCTCTGGAGTCAACATCTGTGCAGACACCACTCTCCCCAAAAGTCCTTTCGATGAGACTATAAACCGAGGTCTCCCGTGCAAACGCACGCAGAACATCTAATGCACACGCTAAAACCCATTCCGCGTTTCCAAAGAGCAGGCCATTGTGTGCCGGTGGGACCGGATAACAAAATTTTCAAAACTGTATACACACGGGGACTGGATGTAAAAAGCACAAAAGTGCTTATTCCATTATCCACGAAATAAAAGAATAAATAAATAAATAAAAGAATAAATAAATGGATGAATGAATAATATATAAACACACATCTGATCACAAAATCAGAAAGTACATAAATATACCTGGCATGGGGCCCAGGGCCAGAGACTCTCGAATAAGCCTACCACAGGTCTGTCCTATGGCGAGCAAATGTTGAAATATGCTGTTAGCTTCAATTTCTCACCTCGCTCCATTTGGGAATGCTATCTGTATTGTGTCCATTTGAATGTTGAAAACTCTGTCAATGTCTAGCTTAACAGTGTTTTTTGCCTTCAGAAAACTTTATGACAGAGGTATGTTTATTTTGTCATTTTGTTTGTTGTTTAGGGTTTTTTTTAAAACTTTATTGTGGAGAAATTTGCTTTGACTGTACGTAAATACAATTAAGTTCAAGTTAAGTATGCACATTATAATACAGCAAAATACAGCAGAATAGCACATAATATAATTCAATACCATTCATGCAACACAGAATAAAAATTCAATATGATAAGAGTACACTACAAAATGTGCATGAATAGTACTCTTGTACACTTTGTATTGTACAATTGTCTATGCATATGCAAACATTACGAAACGCAGTTTTTAAAATAAAATAAAAGAAACACGGGGGTTTGTTGTTGACATCATGTTTTTCATACAAAACGAAATAGACAATTAAGCAAAACGTATTTTTCATATAATTATATCTCATAGAGAAGGTAAAAATGTGTTTTCTATAATTAGTCATGTTTCCACACCATGGACACAATTGTTAAAAAGGTGAAAGACCATGTACAGTGATTTTTTCTTTAAAGTGCATGCATACATGCTTTGGTCATTCCAGGCTTATCTAAGAAATTCCAGATTTCAAGATCTATGTTTATTTTTTGCTCAGTGTTTTTGGCACGAAAGGGTTTTAAGGTGTAATCATCTGTATGTACAGCCAAGCACGTGCAGACGATCACAAAAAAACAGAGAGAAGTGTATTGATTCCCCACCCCACCCCCCACAGACGGTGCCCAATAAGGAAGCTACACGTTTATTCCTACGCGTGACCAAATGCTAAGCTACCTTGTTAGCTTGAATGCTTCCCATCTTGCTCCATTTGAGAATGCTATCCAGATTTCACCCATGTGGATGATGGGGACGTTTAAAATATATATATATATATATATATATATATATATAATATATATATATATATATATATATATATATATAGAGAGAGAGAGAGAGAGAGAGAGAGAGAGATAGATAGATAGATAGATAGATAGATAGATAGATAGATAGATAGATAGATAGATAGATAGATATCTTGGCCAAAATGCTTACCTTCAAGAAATGTTGAATGTAAGATATTTGTTTTGACTTAATTCGTTTCTGTTGTTGTGTTTTTTTAATCATTCAGAGAAAGTTGTTTTAACATTTTTATAAATAAGTACAGCACAGCACACTTGTACACAGTACAATGCAATTTAGTAGTAGAACATATTAGACATCATATTACAATAAAACACAACGCAATGCGATGCAATACAGCCCAGATGTATTAATGCAATGTAAAACATGTAGCTCGATGAGAAAAACACACATATGTTAATATTTGAAATCACAGGTGTCATACAGAATAAATACATAACGCCAAACAAACAGGGTAACCTTCATACATCCCTGATACCAAAATACGTAAGACAAGGATAAGACAAAGAGAAATAAAAAAATAACAACTGTTATTCTCATCCCATGAGTCTTTGGTCGCTTGACTAGAAAGGGTACAAAGATGTTTCGTTCATTGTTGACACTGAATAGGATGAAAATTAAATTTTTTACCACAAATCAACTTTGAGCAGCATTGAACGTAGTAACCAAGTAGATGGGTGACGGTTTGTGCACCTTGGCTTAAGTGCAGTCCCCCAGTTCACCCAGCAGCAAATGGGTACATGCCCTCTTTAGGATCAGGGAAAGTAAAGTAGCGAGGGAGAGGAGATAAGCGCCTCTTTCAATATGCTGGCCCGTAAAGAAGTTAAGGTCTTTGATGCCTCGCTTCCCAACAACTGCATACGTTATGGGACACCTTTACATTTACCAGTAAGGAATTGAACATCTACTGTAAAGTCATGATAGGAATATATACATCTTAGCCAAAGAAATCCTACCTACGTTGTTCAAGTCCTTTTTAAGCTATTTTTTGTAATTGTACCGAAATAAGGACATTCAGACTAGAAATGGCAAATGAAAAAGTACAGCAGTTTGTTCATAGAATCTGTATATAATTATTTCTTCCATGAGCTAGCGTCTATATATAAACAATAATACCTTTCCACTGATAAAAATAAGTACAGAACCTCAAGTTCAGCAGTAAATATCTGGATCTTCATTGTGATCAGACAAACAGTAAGGAGATGGGTGTATTTCCATTGTATCGAACGATATTATTATATTATTATTATTATTATTATTATTATTATAATTATTATTCGCAAATATTCTTCTTTGCAATTTTTCTTCTTCTTCTTCTTCTTCTTCTTCTTCTTCTTCTTCTTCTGCTTTGAATGCTCAGACAGCAACTATTGTTGTCTGTTATTATATGGGCAATAATGCGTCACGCTGCCGTTAACCGCCTGACAAGTCAGGCCCAGCGCATCCGACTTCGGCATGAGAGAGAATTGTTACTTTTTAAGTCTTTCCGGAAAAAAAGGCAGGAAAATGGACCAAGAAGGCAGAACATAAACAAGAAAGGAGTGAAAGGAAGACAAGGAACAAGGAAGAAACAAAGAGAGGGATAGAACAGAGGAAATATCAAGCACATAATTTCCAGAATGTGGGGATTTATTTTATTTTTTATTTTATTTTATTTTATACCACTTAAGGTCACGAGATTTCTCTGCGTGAAATTCGGGCTGCTCTCCCCGGGGAGAGCGCGTCGCCACAAGAGCAGCGCCACCCTTTGTTTTTCTTTTTTTTTTTTGGTCTGCAGCTGAATTTGTTTTCCTATCAGAGTGGCTTTTTTCTAAGAATTTTGCCAGGGACAACTCCCTTATTGCCGTGGGTTCTTTTACGTGCGCTGAAAATTTGTGTAACACACGGGACCTCGGTTTATCGTCTCATCGGAAAGACTAGCGCCCAGACCACCACTCATGGTCTAATGGATGGGGGAAAATTTCGGGCCCAAACGGGGTACGAACCACGCACACACCCGACCCGGACTTTTCGCATTCTAGACAGGCGCGTTACCTCTAGACCACCAATCCACATATACTGTTTATACTGATATGTCCCCGGCATCCCCACTGTAAGAGCATGCAGCTTCATCTGCTTGAGTATTTTTCCTCCAGAAGATTCTTATATTATTACATTTTGTATACCACTTTGAGTCATGGCAGATTTATGTACGTGAAATTTGGGCTACAGTAACTCTCCTTGAGGAGAGCGCGTCGCCACAAGAGCAGCGCTACCCATGACTTTTTAAAATATTTTCCTGTCTGCTACTGTATTTGTTTCTTTATCAGAGTGACTTTTTTCCTACATAATTTTACCAAGGACAACTCTCTTGTTGCCGTGGGTTCTTTTACGTGCGCTAAATAATAACTATATGTAACACACGGGACCTCGGTTTATTGTCTCATCCTAAAGACTAGCACCCAGACCACCACTCATGGTCTAGTGGATGGGGGAAAAGTTTCGGGTCCAAACGGGATTCGAACCACCGCACACTTCCGACCTGGAATTTTCGCTTTCTAGGCAGGCGCGTTATCTCTAGACCACCGATCCACCCACTACTGCACTTTACCACACGTGTATGAGCATTAACATCTATATTTCTGTAATAAAAATACACAATAAATGTGACACTCCACCAGATAATGAGTTGCATTGCACCAGAGGTCAATTTTTAGTTAGTGACATGTTATTAATCGGCAGTAAAAATGCTGTTCAATACAAAAAAAAACAGATTGAAAATCGGCAACTTCTATGAAAATTTTATTACCAGTTGAAATGATACACTGCAGGACATGACCAAATGAGAAATTGACAAGTTCAGCATCGTGATAGGTGGTCAGAGTGAGGGCTCGGGTATCTTTAAAACACGCTTAAAAGCACAAAAAAGAAACAAAATTAAGCCTTGATAGTTCATTAGAAGGTAGAAGAATGGCTATAGTTTTATAATCAATCACTATTTCAAAATCGACAACCTGACACCCACCTGCCTAAAATACCTCCTAGCAGAAAAGTGGGTCAGGTGCTAGGTGACTCATGTCGTGGGGGAGCGTCACCAATTCACGACGCATTATTTTTTTTTTACACTTTACCCGTTTAAGTATGCGTCGGCACAGAGGCTTTTTTATTTTACACTCAGACTAACAGCCGACAGCAGCTGCAGATGCCATGCTGACAACCACACGTTCTTCTCTGCTAAAAATCTCCACCATCACTTAGAAAGAAAGTGGGTGGAAAGGAAAGTAACAGAGCTGTATGAAAGAAACGAAAGAGTACAGAGAAATCAAGTAAGCTACCAAATTTTCCAAAAAAAACAGCAAAATTCGAAAATGGGATCGGAAAAAAAGGATCAATACATGTAGAAATGAGTTGTTTTTGCATCCATCTCCCACACACGATATACACATACCTTGGCAAGCAAGTTGTAAATGCCATCATTATTTTAAAGTTGCAAATAAGTGCTCATGGATGGGAACAGGATGACTCAGTGGTCAGAGCACTCGCCTTCTCGAAGCTAAGGTTAAGCAGTTTTGAGCATAGTTACCAAGTGTATGGGTCACCGTTTGTGCGCCTTGGCTTCAGTGCAGTCCCCCAGTCTACCCAGCTATAAATGGGTACTACTCTTTAGGGTCGGGGAAGGTAAAGCAGCGAGGGAGATGAGATAGACGCCGCCCTCAATATGCTGGGCTCTGGATAAGCTGAGGTCGCTGACGTCGTGCTCCCCAGCGACCTCAGAGGTTATGGGAACACCTTTACCCTTCCTTTACCTACCCAAGCAAGTATTCAAACATGCTGTGAGCACATTTACAGGCCACACTGAAGAGATAGATCTAAATATACTTGTTTATTTCTTAAGTGTTGTTGTCGGTAGTGGTTGTAGTGGTGACGTTGGTGATGGTAGTCATGGTATTAACATAAAGTACCGAGTATAAGCCCACCCCCCCTCTGCACGAATTTCGGACAAAAGTGGGGGGTGGGCTTATACCCGGTACTTCACCCTTTGCACGAACATATTCTTCATTGTAATGGAGACATGATTCATATACGATACCATCTGATATGTAAAAATGTTATGTTTGTTCAAACTAAAGCAAATGTGAAGCAGCATGAAGATATTTTGTTTATCATAAAATTGTTAAACTCACAGACATAGTAAGGCTTACACACCATCACTCGTAAATGAAGACATTGAAAGCATGTCTATTCAACAAAACCGGCACAGAGGGCGACTGTAAAACCTCTCTTCTCTGCTTTCATTGTCTTGATGCGCACCCGCTTTGATCCTTTGATCTCATTTGTGGGTTAGGTGGCATGTCAAACCTGACCAGTGTTTGGTCCATGTTTAGCATTTGTCCTAATGCGTACATGTGGCGGTGATGAAGTCGCAGGATATTTCTTCTGAAGTGAAGGAGCTGGTCCTCAAAATCCGCCGGCACCTTCTGGTTACTGGACGTACAGACGCGACTGGATACATGGGGCCGTTTTTTCCACCTTTGTAGCCACATGTTAGACGCAACAAAGTCTTGAAGGTTCAGACCCGCCCCTGTCTCTCGCGCTTTTCTCTGCAAGTCTTTATTTCTAACAACTCGCCCTTCGCTTCTTTCTTCTTGTAGAAACTCAAATAGTCTCACCTCCAACTCCTCCGACATCACAGCCCGACCAGGGTGCAGTTTCAACTTTCGCTTTTCTCTGCCAGTTTCATGCTGCAGAAGGACATCTCTGTTAGCTCGCCACATCCTAATTTGTTTTCTGTCCACACCAAACTCTTCTGCTGTGGCACTGACATTCCCGTGTCTGTCAAGGTGCTCCAGAGCAGTCAACTTGAATTCTATTGTGTAAGATTTTCGCTTCGGCATTTTCTTGGAAACAAACGCCAAAAGCAAGCGCCATTAGCAAAAGGGAAACAACTCTGACACGACATTTAGTGGCATTCCTTTTTCTCTCCCTGTTCTCAATTTTTTTCGCGCGTGTGTGTGTGTGTGTGTGTATGTGTGTGTGTGTGGGGGGGGGGGGGGGGGGAAGGGTTTAGCCATGCAAAAGTGGGGGATGGGCGTTTACTCGGTACTTCACCCTTTGCACGGATTTTGCTCCAAAGTGGGGGGTGGGCTTTTACAATGTTATGGGCTTATACTCGGTACTTTAGGGGTATTATATTTTGCTTTTTGTGATTTTTTTTGCTTCTGTAATGATGTGCTTTTTCCATTAGGTGTGGCTTCTATGTCTCCGACACTGCGGAAATCGGAAAGAGACAAAGCTAACACAGTGGCATAGTCATTTGACTGATGCTAATGGCACTCCCTGTATCTGAGCACTGGGCACAATCGCTACCAATAAACTAACACAGCAGTAATGAGTTCTACAGGAGCCTTCAAAGAATCTTAATGCAAAGACAAAAGTTGGCTGAACCTGATAATACCCGGTCTGAGAGATGTTGGTCATGCAAACAGAAACACAACAGACAAATCCCAAGACAACAGTTCTCCAAGACAAGGTTGAGGGCAGAAGGAAAAGAGGCAGACCACCAACATCCTACATTACCAACATCACTGAGGTCAGTGGTCTGGGAGGAAGGCTACAGGAGATGGTAGAACTCAGCAGAGACACAGATGGTGAACCCTGGTGGCATTGCGTGGAGCTCCTACCGACGACAGCGGCGATGGAGACAGTTGAGTTGAGTTTATTATTATTATTATTATTTTTAATTTTTATATTATTATTATTACAATTTTTATTATTATTATTATTATTATTATTATTATTATTATTATTATTATTATTATTATTATTATTATTATTATTATTATTATTATTATTATCATCATCATTATCAACATTATTATTATCATTATCATCATCATCATCATCATCATCATCATCATCATCATCATCATCATCATCATCATCATCATCATCATCATCATCATATCTCGGACAGAAGATGCTACAGCCTACAAGCTTAGGACTCTTTTCCTTCACTCCTTGTGGAGTAATTGCGGCACTGCACTGAATTTGAAGTCAGTGTGTCGTGACATGATAAAAACAAGCTGGTGGAGCTCATCCCTCTCCACATGGCAGGGTGCATGCGATGCATATTTGTGTCACCCATCCCACCAGTGGTCCCTGGCCATGCCTTTTACAAACAGTGGATTGGGCTGTCTAATGTATTTACAAGCTATTTGTATTGTGTATACCAGGTATTCTCATGTGTATACAAGTGTATTATAATGTGTTCACATTTTTTAAAATTGCATAGAAGACTCTTTTGTGTACCCCTGAACACCACAAAAGTGACCCAGCAGTAGTGCAGGGCCCCTCTGTCGGGTGGCCCTACGGCGGCCTGATAGTGATGGGCTCCCTGTTGACTTCCGACCCTGGGGATGAGACATAACCAATCTGGATATGGCTGTGTCAGGAAGATTGGAATGAGCGGCGTGGGAACAGCAGGACTGGGGATGTCACAGAAGATGAGGCAGCAAGAAAACCAAAACCTTCTCCTGGGAACCTTCAACCCGGAAGGTATTGACACCAACTCACCACAGGCACAGAAGTGTATGAGAAAACCAAAACTGAGGTCACCAAGAGACCAGAGCAACCGGGACCATACATTTTTGTTTTACTACACGATGATCACTTATAAAGAGGATGATATACTGCTGCTGTAATGGATGTGCATGTGCTGTGTTGAGGCAACTTGACAGAGTTGTACGGGTTTTGCTATAATATCATTTGCTTCAGCTGAGCCCGAAATCTACAGACACCTGCAGTGTTGGTCAGGCAGTTTGAGCAACACTTTCAAAATCGCATCTGTAAAGTGGATGATGCTCGACTGTGTGATCGCAGTCTTCCTACTGAGTCCACAGAAAACTCACACAAAGAAGGAGCCGATCGTAGTCCGAAACATTCCTATGACTATACTATGCGATTCGAACCCGCGATCCTTCAGTCCCTAAACAAGGCACTGAACACTGCGCCATGGCGACTAGGTGTGCAAAGGTGTTTGGTATGACTTAGTTCCTTTATATTTTAAGGCGGTTATTTTTGTAGTTGCTGCCGCTGCTGCTGCTGCTGCTGCGTTTTTCTGAAGTCGAACATTTCCCTCACACTCGATTACACGCGCAAGAAATGTTCATAGCAGATGCTTCAGTGAATGCAGATCTCTCTCTGCCCTCTCTGTCTCTGTCTCTGTCTGTCTGTCTGTCTGTCTGTCCCTCTCTCTCTCTCTCTCTCTCTCTCTCTCTCTCTCTCTCTCTCTCTCTCTATCTTTCTCTCTCTCTCTCTCGCTCTCGCTCTCGCTCTCGCTCTCTGTGTGCAATGTACGCATAGAAAAGTGCTCATATGCATGCGCGCGTGTGCATAAGCTAGCGTGCGTGCCTGCGTGTATGTGTATGTGTGTGTTTGAATGTGTGTGCGTGTGCGTGCGTGTTTGTGTGTGTCTGTGTGTCTGTGCGTGTGTGTGTGTGTGCACGCGCGTGTATGTGTGTGTGTGTGTGTGTGTCTGTGTCTGTGTGTGTCTGTGTGTGCATGCGTGTGTGCGTGCGTACGTGTTTGCTTGAGTGCGTGTGTGTGCATGTGTGTGCATGTGTGTGTGCGTGTGTGTGCGTGTGCGCGTGTGTGTAAATGTGTGTGTGCATGCGTGCGCGGGTGTACCTCTGCACACATGCATGTGTGTATGCAGGTGGGAGTCCTCTACTACAAACCGATGCTGACTTCAAGAAAAAGGCAGAACGCCTCCTACAGTCCTCTCAACATTCCAGCTGACAACAGCAGCAGCAGCTGCAACAGAAATACTGACAGCAATCTGCTTTCCCTGACTAAAAAATTGACACACAGGGTCAGGAATACAAATAAATAGCAAATAATTCAGTACATAATGTCTGAAGGACACGAGCGTTACGACGAAAGAGAGAAAAAGTGGACATTTATTACTTGGGGAAACTCGAGTGTCTGAAAGAAAGAGGGTGATCTTGTGTAGAACTTTGAAGAAACAGAAACAATGAGTGCAGCCTACGCATTCTCACATAGATTATTTTGTTCCTCGGCTAGAGCTCCGAGGTTCACCAATGGTGAGATTTTTTTTTGCTTATAAAGCGAGCCGTTTCTGCCCGCCATCAAGGTAGCTGCATTCCGACTTCGAAAATTAAATTGAATGCGAGGTTTGTTCGTGTTTCTGTAACCTACCGAACGCTGACAAGAATTCTTGAATCTTTAACGTGCGTATTTGATTTCCTGCATGTGAATATACAAGAAGGAAATCAAGGCACTGGCAGGTCTGAACTTATTGTTAATAATAATAATAATGATAATAATAATAATAATAAGACTAATAATAAGAAGAATAATGTATGGATTTATATAGCGCTGAATCATGTAAAGTAAACAAATCAAACTCGCAAAGTGGTTAACCTGAGAGATCGTGAAAATTCGCATAATTAATTCAACAGACGAGCAAGGATTCGAACCCACGACTTCTTGTACTCATGTGATAGAAGTCAATCGGTCTTAACCACTCGGCTATTGCATCCGTCGTTCCCACACATGAAGTTGCCAGTGCCTATGCATGCATCCTTGTAAATAAGTATGCGTGCATTCATCCAGACACACTCATGCATGCACGCCCACATGTACGTATACAAATGCAGAAGTATTTGCGTTGATCGGTTACGCGCGCGCGCATACGCACACACACACAGACACACACATACACACACATACACACACACATACACACATACACACGCAATATTTGATTTCAGTTGTCATTTCCAGCCGAGTATTTTGATGTAAGGAATTTAATGCGCACAGCACATATTTAGCATCAATGCATAGTGCGCTTTAAAAATCGTTCAGAATTTGTTTCATTGGTTGTTACATTGGCTACACACCCACAAACACATAAACACACGCACGCACACACGCACACCCACACACACGCACGCACGCATACACACACGCAAGCGCGCGCCGACACACGCACGCACGCATGCACACACGCGCACACGCACGCGCGCGCCGACACACATACACACACAAATATATATACACACACACGCACGCACACACACGTACACACACATACACACACTGTGTACACCTCTGCGAACACACGTACATGTCTGTAGGTAGGTGTGATCGCTACACCATGCATTGCTAATGGCATTAGAAAGAAGATGGAATACCATGAGCAGACCTGAGCTCTCTCTCTCTCTCTCTCCTCTCTCTCTCTCTCTCTCTCTCTCTCTCTCTCTCTCTCTCTCGCTCTCTCTCGCTCTCTCTCCCTCCCTCCCTCTCTCTCTCTCCTCTCTCTCCCTCTCTCTCTCCCTCTCTCTCTCTCCCTCTCTCCCTCACTCTCTCTCTCTCCCTCTTCCCTCTCTCTTCCTCTCTCTCTCCCTCTCTCTCTCTCTCCCCTCTCTCTTTCTGTCTCTCTCTCTCCCTCACTCTCTCGCCCTCTCTCTCTCCCTCTCTCTCCTCCCTCACTCTCCCTCTCTCTCTCCCTCACTCTCTCTCTCCCTCTTATTTGAATGGCTGTTTGAATGATTCATTTCATTGTATCCCACATGAACTTGTTTATCACTTTATTGATTTATTTGTGTTTGTTTCATTCTTTTCCCCATGAGGGCCTGGTGTAAAGAAGCCTATGGATTATCCATTTACCTTCATTAAAATATGCCAGTTCGAGCTCGAGTTCGAGTTCTCTCTCTCGCTTTCTCGTTAATAGAAAGCTCATTTTTGCGTTTTTTGTTTTCATTACGTTAAATGCATCAAGCGCTTTGATTTGTTTGTTTTTTACAAGATTCAGCGCTTTATAAATTCCATATATTATTATATTATTATTATTTATCATGTTATTTTTATTGTATTTATTTGTATTTACAAAAGAAAGTCGTGTATAACCCCCCTTGTCAATAGGCCACTTTGGGCAATGACAATAAATTGGTCAAAGCGTCAAAGCGTCTCTCTCTCTCTCTCTCTCTCTCTCTCTCTCTCTCTCTCTCTCTCTCTCTCTCTCTCTCTCTCCTCTCTCTCTCTCTCTCTCTCCTCTCTCTCCTCTCTCTCTCCCTCTCTCTCTCCCTCTCTCTCTCCCTCTCTCTCTCTCTCCCTCACCTCTCTCTCTCTCCCTCTTCCCTCTCTCTCTCCCTCTCTCTCTCCCCTCTCTCTCTCTCCCCTCTCTCTTCTGTCTCTCTCTCTCCCTCTCTCTCTCTACCTCTCTCTCCCTCTCTCCTCCCTTCTCTCTCTCTCTCTCTCTCTCTCTCTCTCTCTCTCTCTCTCTCTCTCTCTCTCTCTCTCTCTCTCTCACAGCAGCTGCAACTGACACGCTGACAGACAGCAATCTCTGTAGCCCCAAGAGGAAAACAGTCAAAGCATTGATGAGTGGAAAAGAGAAAAACCACACACACAATTTCTTCATAAGTTAAGGAGATATGTAACGTAAGGGTTAAAAGGAAGAGAGAACATGCAACATTGTCGAAGAACATAGTTTGTTTGTTGTGTGTTGGTCGTTGTTGGTCGGGTAGGGGGGGTGGGGGGTTGAGTGTTAGTGGTGGTGGTGGTGGTGGGGGTGGTGGTTGAGGGGTGGGGATAGTGGTGGTGGTGGTGAAGGCGGTGGTGGAAGAGGAAGTGGTGGTGGTGGCGGTGGTGGTGGTTTTGTTGTTGAGGGTTTCCACAGTTTTTAGGAGCACCACAATTG
>CM054167.1:16662662-16665162 GCA_028751875.1 Rapana venosa | reverse complement strand
CAACTACTGTCAAATAATGTAGACTTGATGACTAGCAACTAGCCCCATTTATTGTGAGACTGCAAGGTTGCTTGTTTGGTTAGTTGCTTAGTTGATCATTTAGTGGGTTGGTTATTTTGTTTGTATCATTGGTTTGACTGTATGGCTGTGTTTATTTGGAATTTTTACCCCTCTTTTTCTCTTTTATTCTAAGTTTATTCGGGGAGGGGGGGGGGGGGGGGAAGGAAAGGGGCTTCTTGTTTGTTTCTTTCTCAACTTCGTCTTTGTTCTGTTCTCGTTTGGCATTTTGAAGGATGCGTTTTTTTCTTTTCTGTTTATATTTTGTTATGGGGAGGAAATTTGCTGTTTGCTTTTTTTGTTTCGTTTTGTTTTGAAACTTTGCGATTTAGTTTTTTTGTTTGTTTGTGTTTTGCTACTTTTTTGTTGGTTGGTTGTTTATGTGTAGAGAAAATAGAAGTGTTTTTTTATTACCTGTTTATTTATTATTTATACTTTTATTTCGAGGATAGTGGAATAAGCACTCTTGGGTTGATGGGTGATTGTTTTTACATCCAGCACCCGTGTGTATGCACTTTTGTCATACATTCCCACCGACACACAATGGCCTACTCTTCCGAAAAGTAAAACAGGTTTTAACATGTACGCAAGATGTTCTGCGTGCGTTCCTACTCGGAACTTCGGTTTATAGTCTCATCCGAAGGACTTCGGGGGAGGGGCGGGTCGGGAGGGGGGAGGATGGAGTCTTCACTAATGTTAACTCCAGGGGAAAATACCCCTTTGAACAGAATTTGAACCCGGGTCAGCAGATCACAAGGGCAATGCGCAACGCTCTAACCAATCAGGCTACCCCCCCCCCCCCCACACACACACACACACCCTTCTGAGAATAGGCGAAAGAAGCCACAAACTATTCCCTCTGGCAGGTTTGATGTTCATCAATGGATTCAATGGATTAGTTTGTGACGAGACTGGCAACTAGCAATAAATATTGTGGTACTGACTCCAAAACAACCTTCTGTGAACTGACCATGACTGCAAGACTGGGATTTTTGTGTGTGTTTTAAAGATATACAGACAGATTGAAACGAAACAGAAATTGGGTGGGCGAGGTGGGGAGGGGAAGGAGAAACTGGGTATTTCAGATATTGTTTTAGGGAGAGATTCAGATTGCATTGCAAAGTACTGCACTGCTTTGCACTACTGCATGAAATTGAACAGCATTGCACATAATTATTTAAAGAAAAAAGTTTTCTCTTGTCAAATCATGTTCTCTATTTTTGTGTGCCTTGCCTTGTTTTACCATGTCTTAATTTTGCCTAATTTTGTCTGTTATATAGATACAGGTAACATAATGATGTATAAGAATGATAAGTTACAGGTATTTACTGAAGCTTTAGTTTGGTTCTTAAAAAAATACTGAAGCTCTAACTCTAAACCCACGTTTAAAATGTTATACGGAAAAAAACTGCAGTTACATGATAATCATGTCCATTCATAAGGTGAGAGCATCTTATTCTACAGCATTCACTAAAAGAAAAAATGATATGCAAGAAGACATGCTTCTGGGAAAACTGTGCTAGGAATTCCCTCTTTTCTATCCGTCTCTTTGTTTCTGCTGCCGTATTTCTTTTCTTCCTGTCGCTTCCTTCATGTCTGTCTGTCTTTCTGCCTTTTTTACTGGTCTATTCTTCTGTCGTTTTGTTCAGAAAGACTTAAACGGTAACAATTCTCTCCTACTCTGTTCTAACAAGCGCTTTGCTTTGTTCCTTTGCAAGATTCAGCGCTATATAAATTCCATATATTATTATTATTATTATTACTATTAATCCGAAGTCGGATGCGCTGGGCCTGGTTTGTCAGGCGCTTAACGGCAGCGCAACGCATTTTGGCTCATGTGACAGGCAGCAATAGTTGCTGTCTGAGCGCTCTACGAGGGAGAAGAATCTGTCTGTCATCGGCCATTGGGATCATTGCTCCTTGTTGTGACTATGCAATTCATACTAGGAAGAGGTCAGCAACGCGAAATACTTAACCACATAGACGAATGATGCTAACAACTGTTTATTGCTTCAACAAGTACGATCAATAAGTGTCAGAGAGAGAAAGTGACAATGACAATGACAAATTCTTTTATTTTGAGGATAATGAATAAGCACCCATGTGCTTTTTACCATCCATTCCTCGCCCTTAGGCGAGGGGGGAGGGGGAGAGATAGAGAGAGAGAGAGAGAGAGAGAGAGACAATATCAGGGGTTTATTGTGGTAAGCTTTCAACCCCATTCACAAGGGGACAGTGGGAAAGGGACTGGGCACAAACATATTTTTATTCAACTAAGACGAGATAAACAATTCACAGGGCCCACAAAATCATCATAACATGGATTCCACGTCATGGCTCAACTGCAACAAACACAGGTACTGTAAACTCTGATTACTGTGATTCTTTAGCATAGCCAGAACAATGAACAACACTTATTGCTGTCAAAGCTTTACTAGCCATA
>CM054167.1:16650162-16657662 GCA_028751875.1 Rapana venosa | reverse complement strand
ATAGTAATGATAATAATAACACTAATAATAATAATAATAAATAATGATAATGATAGTATTAATAATAATAAACAACTTAATTTATCTACAGCTATATCTTGCAAGGGACGGGCTAGCTCAGTGGTCAGAGCTCTGGTTTTCCCCCAGCTAAAGTTAAGCAGCATTGAGCGTGGTTACCACTTGGATGGGTGACCGTTTGCGCGCCATGGCTTCAGTACAGTCACCCAGTTCACCCAGCTGTAAATGGGTACCTACCCTCTTTAAGGTCATGGAAGGTAAAGCAGCGAGGGAGAGGAGATGGGCGCCGCCCTCAATATGCTGGCCCCTAGAGAACTTTAGGTATATGATGCCTCGCTACCCCACGACCTTATAAGTTATGGGACACCTTTACCTTTTATATCTTGCAAAGACAAATCAAAGCGCCTTGTTAGAAGGTAGATACAGAGATCATGCCCTTTGCAACTGCCGAGCTACTCTAGCGAGCTCTTCTTTTTTTTCTTCTTTGTGTCTGATGTTTCTTTGTGTCTGAATTTTCTTTTTGTCTGATTTTTCTTGTGTGGCTGATGTTTCTTTGCGTCTGATTTTCCTTTGTGTTGATTTTTGATGAGATATGATCGTCTGCTTTGCTGATTTTCTTGGTGTACGATCTGCTTTGCACTGCTGACTTTTCAGTTGCAGTTTTTTTTTTCCTTTGGTAGTTTGTTTTTCGTGTCTGATTTTTTTTTTCTATTTTTGTGTTGAGCGATTTCTTTTGCTCTTCGATTATTAACCAGTTGTATCGGCATGCAATTTTGATGTTATCGATCGTTGCTTTGTGCCTGATTTCTTGTGTGCTGATTTTTTGCTTTGTCTGAATTTTTCAGTTGCAGATTGTTTTGTCACGTTGTAAAAAAAAATTGCACTTTCCTAATCTTTTCTATTAAAATATTGAATAAGGTTAAATTATCAATATCATGAATTCCTTCGGATAGCTATACCGAGGCTCGTATTCGAAGCGCAGAATTCTTGCCCACGAACATGATGATGTTAATCTGTTCGCTTTTCAAATGATATTGGTCATTGATTGACTGTGGAAAAAATGACAAAATTCATGATTGATTGATGTTTAAAGCAGATCACTTCCATTGCAGCATTGTTACAATCATCCTCATCGTTATTGGCTCACAGAAGATGAGGCAGCAAACAAATGTGTGTGCAATCATCGTCCCTAAAGGTGGAATGCATCTTTCTCATTCGTGGATAAAACTTTTCGCATACGCAAAATCTCACCATTGGTGAATCTCAAAGCTCTAGTGGAGGAGCAAACAAGTCAAATAGTAGAAACCATTTGTCTTTTCTTTCTTTCGATCTTACCTTTCTCTTTTTCTCTTTCTTCTTTCTTGTCCTTTCTTATTGTTTTATTTTTATATTGTCTTTCTTTTCTTGTTGCAGCTGTTTGTTTCCTTGGTTCATCCTCTCCTTTCTTATTTTCCTTTCTTTTCTTGTTGTTTGCTTGCTTCTTATGCTTTCTTTTGTTTATGTTGTTTATGTTGTGGGTTTTCTCAGAGAAGTGGGATTCATAGCGACCTAATTTCGTGTGTGTGTTTGTGTGGTGTGTGTGTGTGTGTGTGTGTGTGTGTGTGTGTGTGTGTGTGTGTGTGTGTGTGTGTGTGTGTTTGAGGGTTTTGTTTGGTTGTTTGGTTTTCTTGTTATTGTTGTTTGGTTGGTTGGGTTTTTTAAAACTTATTTGCTCTCTTAGTTTGTTTGGTTTTATTAGTCCTTTTGTCAGGTCTTTTAAAACCGTTCTTTCTTCCATTATGTGTTTCTGTCCTGTGTTCTTTCTTTCTATCTTCGCTTTTCGTCTGTCCTTCTTTTGTCTTCTTTCTTTGTTTCTTTACTTTACTCCTTCATTGTTATCTTTCCTTCTGTCTTTTTTCTGTTTGTTTCCCTCTTTGTTTCTTTCTTTCATTTTGAGGTTTTCTTTTGTTCTGTTTTTCTTCACTGCTTTTCTTTCTTTCAGACTTTATTTTTTTTGCTTCTTTGTTTCTTGCTTTCTCTGGGGAGGGAACACTATTTGGTTTGCTTGTCTGATGTGCTGTTTTGTCTGAATTCGAAGGCGGTTTTTGTTTGTTTGTTTTTATGGCAATGATGGCAGTGGTGGAGTTTCTTTTATTTCGGATTTTCTCATTTTCTTTTTGTTTCTTTCTTTGCTTTTTGGTTTGGTTGGCTGGTTGGCTGGCTGCTTGGTTGGTTACGTGAATGGTTTGTCGTTTGCTTGCTTGTTTGCTTGCTTGTTTGGTCAGCTGATTCTTTGGTTGGCTGGTTGGTTCGTTGGTTGGTTGGCCCGCTGTTTGCTGGTTTGCTTCTGTTATGTGTTTGTTCTGCCTGCTTGACTGCTCCTTTGTAATGTTTATTTAATTGTTTTACAAAAATGTCTAAAATGGTTGTCAAAAAAAGGAAACCACGTCATTTCAAACCATCGATATATCCAGAAGAAATGGACGTACTATACTATGTTGAACATTCTGACAAATGCCCCCACATTCCCCTGTTTCTGCTGCCGCTGTCTCTGAAGCAGCTAGTCTGGCGTGAAATGCCAGTGACTGGAACAAAAGACATCAATGGTTCTGTGGGCTTGTGAAGGAAATATCAAAAGAGAAAATGTCTTCAGAAGCACCCTAATTTCAACAGTACGGATGACTACTACCTCCTACCCAGAGAAGACCAAGTAACAATTGTGAGGCTGAGGACTGGACACTGCAGACTCATGCTCACCAAGTTCCACATTGCGGATTCTGAGGCGTGCCCCTGTGGCACTTCTCCCATGACAGTAGAGCACTTCTTCCTCCAGACCTGTCCAACACACAAAACCTGAGGGCCAATATCTGGCCTACTGACCTGCCGATGAGGGATAAACTCTTTGGACCCCTGGAGGGCCTTCAGCGCACGGCAGCATTTGTCAGGGCCTCAGGAGTTGCTGTCTGAGCGTTCGACGACGACGAAGAAGAAGAAGGTTCTGTAGGTTTGTGACTTGTGTTCCCCAGGGACTGGCTTGGCACTGGTTACTTGGGAACAGGAACAGAAACAGGGATGTGCCTTAAGTTGTATACTATTGTATATCACTTTAAGTCACTGCAGATTTCTCTGCGTGAAATTCGGGCGAGCTGCTCTCCCTGGGAAGAGTGCGTTGCTACAAGAGCAGCACCACCCATTATTCTTTAGTTGTTACACTTCCCTGTCTGCATGTATGTTTGTTTCCTTATCAAGTGGCTTTTATTTACAGAATGTTGGCCAGGGACGACTCTCTTGTTGCCGTAGGGTTCTTTTAGTGCTGAAAGACGGGACCTGGGTTTACTGTCTCATTCGAAAGACTAGCCACCACACCACTTCTCGTGGTCTAGTGGATGGGGTAAAAGTGTTGGGAACAAACGGGGTTCGAACCACCACACAGAGTTAATAGTTATCGGAGGAGACAAGTGAACTGGCAGGGTCGAAGTGGTTTCAGAATATAGATTGATACAGTCAGAGTTGATTTGGGTTGGTTGTATTGTATTGTATTGAGTTTGTGTTGTGTGATGCTGTAGTGTAGTGGGTGTGGTGTGGTGTGGTGTGGTGTGGTGTGGGTAGTGTAGTGTAGTGAAGTGTGGTGCGGTGTGCTGTGGTGTGGTGTGGTGTGGTGTAGTGTAGTGTAGTGTAGTGTGGTGTGGTGTGGCGTGGGGTAGTGTAGTGTAGTGTAGTGTGGTGTGGTGTGGTGTGTGTCGTGTCGTGTAGTGTAGTGTAGTGTGGTGTGGTGTGATGTGGTGTGGTGTGGGTAGTGTAGTGTAGTGAAGTGTGGTGCGGTGTGGTGTGGTTTCGTGTAGTGTAGTGTAGTGTGGTGTGGTGTGATGTGGTGTGGTGTGGGTAGTGTAGTGTAGTGTAGTGGGTGTGGTGTGGTGTCGTGTAGTGTAGTGTAGTGTAGTGTGGTGTGGTGTGATGTGGTGTGGTGTGGGTATGTATGTAGTGTGGTGTGGTTGTGGGTAGTGTAGTGTAGTGTAGTGTAGTGTGTGTGGTTGATGTGGTGTGGTGTGGGTAGTGTATGTATGTTAGTGTGTGTGATGTGGGTGGTGTGGGGTAGTGTAGTGTAGTGAAGTGTGGTGCGGTGTGTGTGGTGTCGTGTAGTGTAGTGTAGTGTAGTGAGGTGTGGTGTGGTGTGGGGTGGTGTCGTGTAGTGTAGTGTAGTGTAGTGTAGTGTGGTGAGTTGGTGTCGTGTAGTGTAGTGTAGTGTAGTGTGGTGTAGTGTGGTGTGGTGTCGTGTGGTGTCGTGTAGTGTAGTGTAGTGTAGTGTGGTGTGGTGTGATGTGGTGTGGTGTGGGGTAGTGTAGTGTAGTGTTCGTGTGGTGGGGTAGTAGTGTAGTGTAGTGTATGTGGTGTGCTTGTGGTGTGAGGTGTGTAGTGTATGTAGTGTGGTGTGGTGTGGTGTGGTGTGGTGTGGGGTAGTGTAGTGTAGTGTAGTGTAGTGTGGTGTGCTGTGGTGTGAGGTAGTGTAGTGTAGTGTAGTGTGGTGTGGTGTGGTGTGGGTAGTGTAGTGTAGTGTAGTGTAGTGTGTGTGTAGTGTGGTGTGGTGTGGTGTGGTGTGGTGTGATGTGGTGTAGTGTAGTGTAGTGTGGTGCGGTGTGCTGTGGTGTGGTGTGTGGTGTGGTGTGGTGTAATGTAGTGTAGTGTAGTGAAGTGTGGTGTGGTGTGCTGTGCTGTGGTGTGGAGTAGAGTGTGGGTGTAAGGGCAGTGCAGTGCAGTGCGGTGCGGTACGGTGCGGCGTGGTGGTGTGATGTGGTGTGCTGTGGTGTAGTGTAGTGTATGGTATTGTGTTGTATTGCTTTGTGTTATGTTGTGTTGTTTTGTATTGTGCTGTGTTGCATTTCATTGTGTTGTATTGTATTGTATGGTAATCCATTTTATTTTACCCTATTGTATTGTATAGCATCGTACTGTGCTACATTATATTGCATGGTATAGTATTGCAACACATTGTCCTTATATTAATAAAACAGACAAACAGAAAAAAAAATATTAGAGAGGCACAGACAAAGGGATGGACTGAGAAACAGAGACACTAAACGAAAACTGCAAGCGAATACAAGGAAACTGGCAAAGTGACCAAAACAAGAACACAAAGCTTCGTAACAGGGGTTTAGTTCCGCCCCTACACACAGTACATAATAACAACAACAC
The DNA here is from genome assembly GCA_028751875.1 of Rapana venosa. Classification (NCBI taxonomy): domain Eukaryota; kingdom Metazoa; phylum Mollusca; class Gastropoda; order Neogastropoda; family Muricidae; genus Rapana; species Rapana venosa. The sequence goes on along the minus strand of CM054167.1, from coordinate 16,652,475 downwards.
AACCTACATCCTGATATCAGCCTCTCATTGACCGACCTACCAGGCACACTCCTTACAGGCGCCTTAGAGAAGTGTCCTTTTTACCCCAGACAATCTCAAGTAGACTGACACAGGAGACTTTGAACACCCGCACAATCTCTCTCTCTCTCTCTGTGTCTCTGTGTGTGTGTTTCTCTCTCTCTACGTATCTCTCTGTCTCTCTGTGTATCTATGTGTCTCTGTCTCTGACTTTATCTCTGTCTCTGTCTGTCTGTCTCTGTCTGTCTCTGTCTCTGAGTCTCGGACTCTGTGTGTTTCTCTGTGTCTCTGTCCCTGTTTTTGTCTCTGTCTGTCTCTGTCTCTCACTCTCTCTCTCTGTGTTTATGTATGTATGTATGTATGTATGTATGATTGTATGTATATATGTATGTATATATGTATGTATGTACATATGTATGTATGTATGTATGTATTTATGTATGTATGTATGATTGTATGTATATATGTATGTATATATGTATGTATATATGTATGTATGTATGTATGTATATATGTAGGTATGTATATATGTATGCATGTACGTATGTATATATGTACGTACCTACGTGCGTACTATGTGTGTATGTGCTTCCAAGCCGGCAAGTTAACTACACTTGCTTCTGTGTGTGAGCGGGGACGCATCGCTGTTTGTATTGGTGTGTGTGTGTGTGTGTGTGTGGTGTGTGTGTGTGTGTGTGTGTGTGTGTGTGTATGTATATATGATATGATATATATATATGATTGATATGGTATGATATATATATATATAAATATATATATATATATATATATATACATGCATGCCTGAGTGTGTGAATGTGCTTGCCTGCGTGTGTATATGTGTGTGTGCACATGTGTGTGCGTTTGTGTGTGTGTGCGCGCGTGCGCGTCTCAGTGTGTGTTTTTTTTTCTGTATGTGTCCATATGTATATCTGTCAGTGTGTTCGCGTGCTTGTAAACGTGTACGTGCGTGGTTGTCTGACCGTATGTGAAGGAGAGGGGTGAGCGTAAGTGTGTTCATACAGACGTGACACAAACTCCCACTCCTGGTCTGTGTCTTTCAGATAAACCACCAGGTAATGTCAATGGTCAATACATGCAAACATGTACACGCCTTTCGGACTACTATGCTTATAGCTCAAGCAGGCGACACACTATCCTGTTCAAGCTTTGCCGTTCTGACAAACCGTTCAAAACGCGTTTGTTCCAATCTCTGAGTGTGAAAAGGACAAATTGCTTCACCAATCGTTTGAAAAGTGTGCAATGTCAGAAGATTGCTGTGTGTGTGTTCCGAGGCTTCAGTCCCATTCACAAGGCACATACACGCTCACACCTACAAAGTGATCTGTTAACTTTGAACTGAACGCTGATTGGTTGGAGGCTGAGAGCTGACCGTTTTGACGTGATCCAAATAGAACACGATCTATCTCAGTAGGATTGAATCTTTTCTTTTGTTTCTTTTATTTAGAGGATAACAGACTAAGCACTCGTGTGTTTTTATTACATCTAGACCTCGTGTCCATGGAGTTTTTTTGTAAATTTTGTCATCCATTCCCATCAGCACACTATGGCCTACTCTTCCGTAAAGCGGAATGGGTTTTAACATGTGTGGAAGATGATCTGAAGGACTTTGGGAGGGGGGGGAGGGGAGGGGGGAGTAGGCATGGATGTTAACTCCAGAGGAAAAATCCTCTGGAACGAGATACGAACTTGGGTCAGCAGATCACAGCCACATCACTCTAACCACCAGGCTATCCCGTCCCCTGACACCACAAGCCCCTTGAGAGGTACGTTTACAGTAACAGAGGATCTGTTAGGAATTTGCTTCACCCTGACCGTCCCGTCCTTACGGTTCCATAGGCTGGTCTGTCGCCTGCTTAAGGTTTCATAATACGATATGGCTATCTCACTTTCGCCAGATAACTGTAGGCTACAGGGTTTGGAAAAAATGAAGACCTCTGGCGATTTTGTCCCCTGAAGTATATTGGTAGGGACAGATCGCGGCGTTTTGTTGTTTGATTAAGGAGGGGTTATGCATTTTCAGCGTCACTCTCTCAGCAGCCAGGGCTTAGACATGTACAGCTGAAGGGTGCTATCATGCGCTGGTCAGCTGTGACAGGAGCAGTCACTGTTATACAGTGTTGGCCATTCCCCAGCTTAACTCCTTGGGGGACACTCAGTATCTGCCCTCTGTCTCACTCATCACACACTGTGACATTGTGAAACCATACTGGATGTGAATGAAGTTTGTGGATATGCCTGGTTTCGAGTACTGTGCTATAATAGGAAGTATCA
>CM054167.1:16612662-16637662 GCA_028751875.1 Rapana venosa | reverse complement strand
GAGACTTCAGCTTCTCTGGGGGCCAGTATATTGAGGGGAGCGCCCATGTCCTCTCCATCGCTGCATTACCTCCCCTGACCCTAAAGAGGCAGGTACCCATTTCCGGCTGGGTGAACTGGGGGACTGTACTGAAGCCAAAGTGCACGAATGGTCACCCAGTGTACGATACAGAGTTTATAAGAAGAGTCATCATTATAATGTACTAATTATATATGTTTGAGAGAAAATCGATTTTGGCCTATGGTTAGTTACCATTTCCAGCTATTAATAAAATGACTATGCGCTTTGATTTGTCTTTGCAAGATATAGCGCTATATAAGTTCATTTTATTATTATTATTTTTATTATTTTTATTATTATTATTATTATTATTATTATTATTGTTGTTGTCATTATTATTATTATTATGATTATGATTATTATTATTATTATATTTGTTGTTTTTATTATTATTATTATTATTATTATTATTATTATTATTATTAATTATTATAATTATTATATATTATTATTATTATTATTATTATTATTATTATTATTATTATTACTACTATCTAGCTAATTATTCATTTCTGTTGTAATCCCATGCATGGTGTATTGTATGCCTTGTCATACTGTTCTGGATTGTAAAACACTATAGCATTTTAACTGTGTTTCACTCGGACTGTAATATAGTGTAGTGACTGTGTTGTGTTGTTGCATTATACAATATTGCATTCTACTGTGTCGTTTTGTACTATTCTGTATTCTTGTATAATGCATTGTATTTCACTGCATTGTCACAACACTTCGTGTGAAATTCTGATGACTTAAGCAAAACATCCCTTTGTAGTATGGTTGCCATCTGTCTTTTATCTGTATTCCCTTTTTTCTAAGCAGGCAACACACTCTCCTTTCCACCCTTGCAGTTCAGGCGAGATGTTCAAAACCAGTTTGTTCCAACCTGTCAGTGTGAAAAGGACGAATTGCTTCACGAATATTAAGTGTTTGAAAGGTGTACAAAGTCCAAAGGCTGCTGTGTGGCCTGAAGCTTCCTTCACATCCACAAGGCACACACGCTCTCACACGCACAAGGTCATCTGTAACTTGAAACTGAGAGCTGATTGGCTCGAGGATGGGAGCTGGCCGTTTGTGCTTGACCTAATTAGAGCACGATCTATCCGGAACTGTGTCCGTTTGAACCTGATGCCACAAGCCGCTTGAGGCGTACGTTTACAATGATAGATGATCCGTTTGGGATGTGTTTCACCCTGGCCTGACCGTTCCAACCTTATGGTTCAGGCGGTTAGTCTGTCACCTGCTTGATGCCTGTTATAGACACTGTCATTGTTTGGCGTATAACATGATGGATTTACATCTCTTACCCTAGTGGATGGGCTCAAAGCTTTGGCTTTGCTCAAACTTAAAACCACCAACTTTTGCTTTGTTTGATTGTCTTGAAACCTTTGGACTATCAAAAAAACATTTTAAAAGAAATTACACCTTAGGGGAAAATACAGGCTTAATATTACTCCAAATATCTTTTGTGTAATAACAAAATCAGTACTGAATATTTAGTCAGTGAGTGAGCGAGAGAGTGAGTAAATGAGAGAGACACACAGAGAGAGGATATAGTACCATAACAATTGGAACAGACAGCCTGAGACCAAAATACAGGGAGATATACGGTCAAACAGACGTCATGATAAAACCCCAAGAGAAATGAGAAGTGTATATGCCATAAAACTCCAATCACCTAGGTTTTGCACAATTCCGTCAAAAAATGTAGTATGAATGGAATTCTTGCATCCAGAATCACTCTTTACATTATGTTACACTAATTTTCTTGGGGGCAGCATTTTTTAAAAATAAATGATGGTCTCAAATATCATAGGAGCTTTTTATGTAGAGAATTCCCATAGAAAGAACATTGCTCTCTTTATTTGGCAGACGGCAATTTGGCTCTTGAATGAATGGGGTGGATGCTGGGGGTTGTTGTTTTCTTTTGGTTTGGTTTTTATTTTCACTGTTGATGTAGGCGTAAGAACTGTTATTATTGTTCTTTTTAAATGATATTATCGTGAACATTTTGTGTTCATGATAGTGTGATATAGATGTGTACATTTTATAAACAATGTTTTAAAGTTGTCAAGTTAGAGTCCGCGGGGTGGAGATGGTGCTGGAGAGCCTAGTGGTTAGAGAATAGGGCTTGTAATCTGACCACCCGAGATAGAACCCCCACAGTGGAGGTGCCCTTTCAGGGGATTTTACACTGGAGCTGACATCAGTACTAGCTCCATCCCCCACCCCCCGCCACCCCCACTCCCCAGTGTATTATATGAAAGAGACAAAGAAAGAGACAGAAACAAAAACAACTCTAAGGGAAGGGAAGGAAGAGCAAGACCAGATCAGCACATATATAAGTAATAACAGACAGAACCAGAATGAGAAATACAGAAGTCATAAACCGTTCATCTCTAGGGTAGATTCCAAACTGTCCGACAAAAAAGACAGTTGCATTAATGAAAACGCCGCGGCTAAAATCGCTCTTTAAACGATTTGCTAGCTTGGTTTTTTGTTTTGTTTTGTTTTACCCCGCCAGCGGCAATTTCAATGTTTGCTGTCAAACATAAAGAGGTCTTTCATCTGAGGGGATTTACTGGGGAAAGGGTATCTCTCTCTCTTTCCTTTGCAGACAATTCAGCTTCTGAATGCTATTTTTGCACAGTGGTTTTGTTGTAAACATTGTGTGTTGTTGATAGTATTTGTAGATGCGGGAAATTCATAGGCAGCGGGCATTTTGGGTTGGGGCTTTGTGTCGTTGTTTTCGTGGTGTTTGGTTCCAAGGGTACAGTTCCTAGATTCCCCATTGATGAGATTTTCTTTATGCCACCATGTATGCACCAAAAAGGTAGCCACATTCTGACTTCAGAATGATATCGAAACATGACATCAGTGTATATAATAATGTTTTTTTTTAATGTTGTCATCCGTTCTTTTTGGCCTAATCATGCAAAAAGTGTAATAACTATTTAACATATGCGCAAGATGTCCTGTATGTGATAACACATGGGAATTAGTTTATAGTCTCATCTGAGGGACTTTTGGGGGAGTGGAGTCAGCTCTGATGTTATCTCCAGGGGAAAAATCCCCTCAGACGAGTGTCTTAGGGCTGGCTTGAACCCGGACTGTCAGATTGTATACTCAATGTTCTACCCACTGGGTCATTCTGCCCTCTCCCCATCAGCAGCATTTAAATGGGGGGTATGTCAAAAATAGTCATACAATAATTGCAAAGCTGTGTAGGTCATGTGATTCAAATTTCTGAAGTTGTGAAGAGGTTCCAAAACATCTCCTATAATAAAATAAAGCTGCATCAATCAAAAACACGCTGCAGTCAGAGTCGGTCTTTACAGGATTGGCTAGTTTTCCCCCACGAGCGGCAATTCCAATGTTTGCTGTCAAACATAAAGAGGTATTTTATCTGCGGGGATTTCTGGGGAAGGGGTATCACTCGCATTACTTGACATATGACATTTCAGCTCCTTATTGAATGTTACATGTTTGTTATTTATGTTTAGGTAAAAGAGTTTATTGTTTCTGCACAGGGACTTTGCTTGTAAACAGACTGTGCTGTTGAAAGCGTTGTGTAGGTGTGAGCAATTCCTAGTCAGCCTGCTGTTAAGTTGGCTTTGCCTTGGGAAAGGGGGGGGAGGTAATTTTGGTTTTGTTCCTCAGTTAGATGTCTGAGGTTCACCATTGGTGAGGTATTGTGCATTCCGCTATTTACCCACCATTCAGGCAGCTGCAATCCGACTTCTGTAATGACGTCGAAACACGATACAAATATAGTTGAGGGGTTTTTTTCGAAAGATTTTTTATTGGCGCTCAATGTTCTACTCTTTCGCACATGAAAACTTATTTTACAGTATTATATGAAGAATTTTTGGTGGAGTGGAGTTGGTACTGATGTTAACTCAAGAGGGAAGGTCCCTTTGATTGGGTGCTTCATACTCTGGCCATGGAATAGCGAGATCGATGCTGTAATCACTAGACTACCCATACCCCGTGGGCAGCATTTAACTGGGCTGGGTGTAAGAAGAGTGAGTCATAACATAATTATTAAGGTGTGTATTTTATTGCAACATTGAATTTGTTACAACTTGTAGTTGTTATTGGTTGCATGTGTAGGAATAGGTTGAAAGCAAGATATACAAGATGTACAACATATAGTGTTATAATAAATTCCAGTTATGAGGAGTAGGAGTAGGAGTAGTAGTTTTAGTAGTAGCAGCAGCAGCAACAGCAGCAGCAGCAGCAGCAGCAGCAGCAGCAGCAGCAGCAGCAGCAGCAGTAGTAGTAGTAGTAGTAGTAGTAGTAGTAGTAGTAGTAGTAAGTAGTAGTAGTATCTTAGTAGTAGTAGTAGTAGTAGTAGTAGTAGTAGTAGTAGTAGTAGTAGTAGTAGTAGTAGTAGTAGTAGTAGTGGTACAAAATGTTGATGTTGTGGAGAGATTCCAAAGCATCTCGTAATAAGAAAGCTGCAGCAATGAAAAACACTGCCGCCAAACTGACTCTTTAAAGGATTGGCTAGTTTCTCCTCCAGCAGCAATTTCAATGCTGGCTGTCAAACATAAAGAGGGATGTTATCTGCGGGGATTTCTGGGGAAGGGACATCACTCGCTTTACTTGGCAGATGACAATTCAGCTTCAGAATGAATGTGGGTAAAAGTTGAAGTATATTTTCTGTTTAAGCGAACTTGATGTATTTCTTCTACACAATGAAGTTATTGTAAACATTGTGTGTTATTGATAGTGCTGTGCAGATGTGAGTATTTCATAGGCAGCAGGTATTTTTGGTTCGGCTTTTGTATCCTTGTTTGTGCTTTCTTTTATTCCTCGGCTAGAGCTCCTAGGTTCACCATTGGTGAGATGTTGTCTATGTCATCATTCTCCCGTCATGAAGGTAGCTATATTCCGACTACCTTAATGATGTCTAAACATCATATAAGCATAAATGGTTTTATAAATTTTGTCAGAAGTTCTACCGGCACGGAATGGCCTACTCTTCCAATTGCCGGATCAGGTTTTTAATGTGTGTGCAAGATGCATCACATTTGGTCTCATATGAAATATTTTTCGGTGAAGTGGAATCGGTATTGATGCTAAATCAAGGGTTAAAATCTCCCTGAGCAGCCCTCTCAGTGATGTCTTGAACCCAGGCCATCAAATCGCAAGCTCAGTGCCCCAAATCACTAGACTGCCCCATCCCCTGTATGCAGCATTGAAATGGCCTGCGCGTGAGAAGAGTTGGTCCTAAAACGGTTGCAAAACTGTGTAGTTTACGTGCTGCTACAAGCTATTCTGATGTTCTGGAGAGGTTTCAAAGCAACTGTATAAAAACAGAAAGTTGTGTCAATGAACACGCTGCAGTCAGAGTCGGTCTTTACAGGATTGGGTAGTTTTATCCTCCAGCGGCAATTTCAATGTTTGCTGTCAAACATAAAGCGGGATTTTATCTGATGGAGATTCCTGGGGAAGGGACATCACTCTGTTTACTTGGCAGACGACAATGTGGCCAGCTCCTAAGCGATTTGGGTAAAAGGTTTAGTTCTGCTGTTTGATCAGACGTAATTGTTTGTTTTGTTGGTGTTGTTTTTCTCTTACATTGGTTTTGTTGTAAGCATTTGGTGCTGTTGATAGCGTTGTGTGGATTTGAGTACGTTAAAAGACAGCATTACATTGTGGGGTCTGTAATGATAATATTAGCAGTCAGTTGTGAAGTGAGTGTACAGATGTGTAGTTTATAATGATATGCGGGGAAAGCCCTACAGTGTCCGATGACTCATTGATTTTCTCATTCATTCTTGAAATGAGTGTATCATCTCCAATTCATTTAATCTTTATTTATGTTTCAAGTAAAACGTATTTATTTTGGTAGTAATAGTAGTAGTAGTAGTAGTAGTAGTAGTAGTAGTAGTAGTAGTAGTAGTAGTAGTAGTAGTAGTAGTAATAGTATTAGTATTAGTAGTAGTAGTATATATATATAGAGAGAGAAAGCGATACATATATATATATATATATATATATATATATATATATATATATATATATATATATATATATATATATATAATTATATATATATATTTAAATATATATCCATAGATATATAGATACATATATACATATAATTTTTGGACTACACTGAATAATTATGTCTTATAATTCTTCAAGGTTTTAGATTGGATTGGACTGGATCGGATTGGATTATTTCAACAGTCCGTGCTGGTTAAAACAGCATCAACCAATGCCTGATGTGCCAGAGCAAAAAAGAGTGGACAGACCAAGCCACATTCTCTTTCCGTTACTCGAGCTAGAGCTCCGAGGTTCACCAATGGTGAGGTTTTGCCTATGTGACTGTTTTGGGGCTGACTCTGGGCACACAAAAAACCACACGGAACAAACTGCTAAAGCATTTTACAGAAAACTCAGGCTTTGCCTAACGAAGTGACCAAAAACATCTGAAGACATTTGGTGAACCAGTCTTTGGTGCAGTGCTACATAGATTCTCAATGAAGTGAAAAATAGAGGAAGAAAGGAAGGAGTGAGTCTCCGTTTGTCATCACTCCGTTTGTCTCTCTCTCTCTCACACACACTCTCTCTCTCTCTCTTCTCTCTCTCTCTCTCCTCTCTCTCTCTCTCTCTCTCTCTCTCTCTCTCTCTCTCTCTCTCTCTCTCTCGCTCTCTCTCTCTCTCCCTCTCTCTCTCTCATCAACATCAGTGCCGACTCCACTCAACACAAAAGTCTTTCGGATGAGACTATAAACCGAGGAGGCCCCGTGTGCGAACGCACGCAGAACATCTTGCGCACACGTTAAATCATGTTCCGCTTTTCGTAAGAGTTGGTCATTGTGTGCCGGTGGGATCAGATGACATAATTTACAAAACCGCATACACACGGGGACTAGATGTAAAAAAGCACATGAGTGCTTATTCCATTGTCCTCGATATAAAAGAATAAAATTAAATAAAACAAATAAATAAATCTCTGATTATTTCTCTGTCTGTGTCTGTTCATGTCGCAGTCTCTATATCTTCTCACTGTCTGCCCTATTAGTTTGAGGACTATTGTGATGGCACAGACACACATACGCGCGCGCGCGCGTGCACACGCACACGCACACACACACACATACACACACAGAGAAAACGCAGAGAACGTATTGTATTGTATTGTGTTGTATCATTTTGCATTGCATTGTATTGTATTGTGTTGTATCGTATTGTATTGCATTGTAATGTGTACCACTTTAAGGCACAGCAGATTTTTCTCCGTGAAATTCAGGCTGCTCTCCCCGGGGAGAGAGTATCACCTACAAGAGCAGCGCCACCCTTTTTTATGTTCATGTCAGCACATGCATTTGGTTTCCTATCAGAGTGCCTTTTTCCTACAGAATTTTGCCAGGGACAACTCTCCTGTTGCCGTGGGTTCTTTTACCTTGCACTATATGAGTATTGCACGCCAGACATCGGTTTTATCGTCTCATCCAAAAGACTAGCACCCAGACCACCGGTCACGCTGTAGTAGATGGGGAAAATGTTTCGTGCACGAACGGGGATCGAACCACCACACACTAGAAACCCGGACTTTTCGCTTTCTAGGCAGGTGCGTTACCTCTAGACCACCGATGCACTGCTGAACAATACAGAGACTCGTATTTTAAGAATTCTCCCAAGGAAAAGAAACACAAGACCATGTTTACTTGACACATTGCAATTTTATTCCTGACAAAACTGAAGTAAAAGGGTGATCATTGCCATTGACTTTTATAGTGAATAACGTTGCGTTATTGCTCTCTCTCTCTCTCCCCTCACAGTTTTATTTGCAAACCATATTTTTTCTTTCGTTCATCGTTTGGAAGAGACAGTGCTTCCCATAAATTCGTTACGAATCAGAGACAAGTAATAATAATAATAATAATAATAACAATAATAATAATAATAATAATGTATGAAATCTAAATAGCCCTGAATCTTGTAAAGCAACAAATCAAAGCGCTCAGATGAGATGACTTTTTTTTTATCGAGGATAATGGAATAAGCACTCATGTGCTTTTTTTTTTTTACATCCAGCCCCCGTGTGTATGCGGTTTTGTAATTGTTGTCATCTGTTCCCACCGGCACACAATGGCCTACTCTTTCGAAAAGCGGAACAGGATTTAACATGTGCGCAAGATGTTCTGCATGCATTCGTACACGGGGCCTCGGTTTATAGTATCATCCGAATGACTTTGACAAACACAGAGTAAAGATCATACGATATAACGACAATAATAATAATAATGTATGGAATTTATATAGCGCTGAATCTTGTAAAGCAACAAATCAAAGCGCTCAAAGGTAGAGGTGTTCCCCTAACCTATGCAGTCGATAGGGAGCGAGGTGTCAGAGACCTCAGACACAGTTGTCGTGTAACTGTGACACTTCTCAGCGAGGTGTCCCCAGGGTTATGAGCTATGTGATTATTCTTGTTTGTTGTGTGGGTTTTTTGTTGTTGAAAAGAGCATGATATTTGACTCTGATAATGTTGTATCTTTATTTTAAATTATTTTATTTTATTCTTTCATTTCGAGGATAATGGAATAAGCATTCATGTGCTATAATACATCCAGTCCCCGTGTTTATGCGCTTTTTGTAAATTTTGTCACCTGTTCCCGCTGGCACACAATGGCCTACTCTTTCGAAAAGCAGAACAGGATTCAACGTGCGTGCAAGATGTTGTGCGTGCGTTCGCGCATGGGGTCTCGATTTATTGTCTCATCCGAAGGACTTTTGGGGAGAGTGGAGTCTGCACTTATGTTAACTACAGGGGAAATCCCATTAATGGGATTCGAACCCGGGTCGTCAGATTGCGAGCGAGGAACACAATTATTCAGATGCTGTGTTGCGGTATTCTTTTCCACGATATTATGTTTACATGTTTATGTATGGCTTGTAACCTGATTGAATTTCTGTCTCTGAGACAATAAAGTGTTTGAATTGAATAGAACAGAATTGAACCAAAAGCCAACTTACGACGCTTTTAAATCCAGCATCAAGACATATTTATTCCAAATCTGATTTCCCCCCTCTTGTTTCATCTCAAATCTATCCCTGCCTAAAACGGCCCTAATCCCATCACCCTGCCAAATTGTATAACGCGCGCGCGCGCGCGCGCGCGTGTGTGTGTGTGTGTGTGTGTGTGTGTTTTTGTGTGTGTGTGTGTGTTGTGTGTGTGTGCGTGCGTGAGGGCGCGCGCGCGTGTGTATGTACATTTGATTTTGTTGACTTCATTAATTATTATTAGTTGTATGTGTAGAGGTGTGTTGTATGCAAGCGCTTTGATTTCTTTTTTCAAGATATAGCGCTATTAAAGTTCATTTATTATTATTATTAATTATTATTATTATTATTATTATTATTATTATTATTATTAATTGAATTGAATTGAGAATGAACTTTCTTCAGTATTTTGCTGTGAACAGCCCTATCGTTGCCATGAGCTTTTTTTGTGTGCAAAATGCATGTTACACAGAGGCATCCTGCTCATGGTCTCGCCAGAGAAACTAGTACCTTCATCAATACTTAAGGAGTAAGTGAAAGAAAGGGAGAAGGTGCGGTACGGCTTTGGAAAAGATTGAACCTTCACCCTACCTGCTTTCTAGACGTGAACAATACCATTAGACCACAAATCTTCCTTACAGACCTTCACTCCTAGACCTACAAATACCAGCACCGTCCGTGTTTTCCATTATTGTGAACAGCCACTGTACTGTGAAACCATTGCAGACCTCACTCCATCCCAACACCGAACGTGTCCATGGTGTCTGGTTTTCTCCAGGTTCAAATTTATGTGAGAGAGAGAGAGAGAGGAGAGAGAGAGAGAGAGAGAGAGAGAGAGAGAGAGAGAAAGAAGAGAGGAGAGAGAGAGAAGACAGACAGACAGACAGACAGACAGACAGAAAGAAGCAGACAAACAGAGACAGACAGAGACAGACAGACGGAGGCAGAGAGAGACAGAGAAAGAGAGAGAAAGGAAGAGAGAGAGAAAGACATAGGAAGAGACAGAGACACAGAGAGAGACACAGAGAAGAGACAGAGAGAGATATAAAGAGAAGAAGAAGGTGAGAGAGAGAGAGACAGAGAAGAGAGAAAAGAAGGGACAGAGAGACAGAGAGAGAGACAGAGGAGAGAGAGAGAGACAAGATAGGAGGGAGAGACAGAGAGACAGAGAGACACAGAGAGATAGGCTGGAGGCTGGAAGATCAGGAAACGGATGCTTACTGTCTGCATTACGCCAGCACTAGTGAGACACTTGCCTTTTCCTCCCTCCCCCCCCCCCCCCCCCCCCCCCGCCCTCTCCCTGCCCCCCCCCCCCCTCCTTCCTCCTTACTGGCTGGTAACTAACCCCCCACCCCCACCCACCCACCCATCCCCCCACCCCCTTTCTTCTTCAGCAATGGATGGGTTTGGTGCTGCTCTTTTTTTTATCAGACCTGTCCTTGGTGTACCCTAGACTACTGAGGTTGTTGGGGGTTTTTTTGGTTTTTTTACTTGGTAATAAGGGAAGTGTATAGTTTGAAGTTGTGAAAATGGAGCTGTAGTGGGTGTGTGTGTGTGTGTGTGTGTGTGTGTGTGTGTGTGTGTGTGTGTGTGTGTGTGTGTGTAGTGTAGTTGGGGTGTGTGTGTGTGTGTGTGTGTGTGCTGTGTGTGTGTGTGTTTGTATGTGTTTGTGTGCTTGTGTGTGTATGTGTGCTCTTCTCTCTGCCTTGTCAACTTATGTTTCGATAGAGAGACAGACAGACATATATAGATTTTTATCTTATTTATCCTTTTAATTATTTTATTTCAAAGATAATAGAATAAGCACTTATGTGCTTTTTCCATCAAGTTCCCGTGTGTCTGCAGTTTTGTAAATGTTGTCATCCGTTCCCCCCGGCACACAATGGCCTACTCTTCCAAAAAGCGGAACGGGCTTTAACGTGTGCGCAAGATGTTCTGTGTGCGTTCGCACACGGGACCTCGGTTTATAGTCTCATCTGAATGACTTTTGGGTGGAGTGGAGTCTGCAATGGTGTTAACTCCAGAGGAAAAATCTTCTTGAACGAGAATGGAACCCAGGTACCGTCAGCAGGTCATAAATACATCACTCTAACCACCAGGCTATCACGCCGCCCCTCCTCCCCTTTATGTATACGAGAGAGACATAGAGAGACAGATAGACAGACAGACACAGAAAAGGACAGAGACAGGCAGACAGACAAACAAACACACAGATTGAGACACAGAGAGAGAGAGAGAGAGAGAGAGAGAGAGAGAGAGAGAGAGAGAGAGAGAGAGAGAGAGAGAGAGAGAGAATGAGTGACTGTATGTCTCTGTGCGATTCTGTGTGTGTGTGTGTGTGTGTGTGTCAGTGAGCATGCGTGTGTGTGTGTGGTTGTGTGTGTATGTGTGTTTGTAAGTGTTTTTTTCTCTGCACGTGTTAGTGTCTCCGTTTGCATTGTGGCTATGCATGCATTGACTATGGACCTTTTAGTATGTCTGTGCACATACAAATATTCTGTTTCCTATTTGACTATTCGTGGAATGGGATCCCTACTTAAATCCGTTTCATGCAAGGACTGTGCAGTGCTTTTCGTAATGAACTACCTTTTCTTTTCAAAGCTATATACTTGTGTCCAACTGTCTCCCACAAAGATGGTTTACAAAAGCGCTTATACATAAGGGCGCCAAGTTTTTGTTGTTGTGTTTTTTTTTCTATAACTCACTATTCCACCAACAAAACTTGAAGAAGTAAACGAGTTTTAAAGAAAAAAACAAAACCCAACCTTCTCTGGTGCTTAAGTGCATGCATGCGTATATAAAAAAAAAGCTACAGACAAAAAGATTGTGCACGTGAGCATGCCTATAAGTACAAAGACAGAGAAAGACTGAGGGAAACTCTGTGTTTGTGTATGTGTGTGTCTGTCTGTCTGTCTGTGTTGAGGGAGAGAGAAAATGTGTGTCTGTGTATACATAATTATGTGTCTCCGAGTTTTTGAATGTGATGCTCTGCGTGTGCTAGTGTTTGTGATGTGGTTGTGGATGCGTTGGTTTATGAATCTAAGTAAACTTGTGCATATACTTCCTCGTCGAACGATCAGACAGCAACTACCGGCGTCTGCTTTATGAGCAAAATGGGCTGCGCTGCCGTTAAGCACCTGACAAGTCAGACCCAGCACATCACATTTCGGCATGGGATATAATTATCGTTTTAGTCTTTCTGGGGAAAGTGGGCGGGGGGGGGGGGGGGGGCAGAGAAATGGACCCAGAAGGCAAAAACATAGAGAAGAAGGGGGTGAGAGGAAGGAAAAGAACAAGGAAGAAACAAAGAGAGAGGGGTAGAAAAGAGGGATTTTCTAGCACAGAATTTCCAGAAGGTGGGGATGCTCTTTACACTGACATCCCAGGCAGCTCCACTGGGGAAATGTTTATGTACAGGAATATTATTCATTTACTGCTTGTGGACTACGTCCAATGCTTATACTCCATACTCTGCACTTATCTATGGTGAGTGTGTGTGTGTGTGTGTGTTTGTGTATTAGTGTGGTGTGTGTGTTATGTGTGTGTGTGTGTGTTAGTGTCTGTGTGTCTGTCTGTGTGTGTGCCTACATATGTATGTATGTATATATGTTGTGTGTCGTGTGCGCGCGCACATATGGTGTTTGTATGTTTTGTGTGTAAGTATCTGTCTGTCTGCCTGTGTAACTGTCTGTCTGTCTGCTGCCTTTTCTGTCTCTCTGTCTGTCTCTGTCTCTGTCTGTCTGTCTGTCTGTCTGTCTCTCTCTCTCTCTCTCTCTCTCTCTCTCTCTGTCTCTCTCTCGTTCAGTCAGTCAGTTAGTCAGCCACCCAGTCAGTCAGCCAGTCAGTCAGTCAGTCAGTCAGCCAGTCAGCCAGTCAGTCAGTCAGTCAGTGTGTCTCCGTGTATTCACCTCAACGAACTCCCATCACTGCCTCCCTGTTTCCATTATCGTGAGCAGTCTCTATCTAGCCACTGTAGACCTCAGTCCCCTCAAACTTCTCCTCTCCCCTTCCCTCCAGTTTCAAATTGATGTAGAGAAAAAAAAGGCCTAGAAGCTGGAAGATCAGGAAACTGATGGTTCTGTACCAATATCTCAGACCACATCCCCTTCTTCCTTCCTCCCCTCTTTGTCTCCCCCACTCCCATCTCCTGCACCCCCCCCCCCCACACACACACTCCTTTCTATTTTTAACTCGGGTCTGTCTGAGGTGAACGTATGATATGTGCAGCTTTTGTTGTTGTTGTTGCTAAACAGGAAAACACATAGCTTAGAAGCATCGACAGTAGGGATAGGTGATGTGATGTGATGTGATGTAATGTGATGTGTTGTGATGTGATGTAATGTGATGTGTTGTGATGTGATGTAATGTGATGTGTTGTGGTGTGATGTAATGTGATGTGATGTGTTGTGATGTGTTGTGATGTGTTGTGTGACGTGTGTGTGTGTGAATGTGTTGTGTGTGTGTGGGGGGGGGGGGGGGGGTGGGGAGGTGCGTGCGTGGGTAGGTGTTAGTGTGTAGGCGTGTGGATATTGGTGTGTGCGTGCGTGATTGCTTGAGTGTGTGTTAGTATATGTCAGTGTGTGTATGTCTGTATGTCTTTGTGTATGCGTGTGTCTATGAACATATAGGCGTCTGTCTGTCTGTCTGTCTGCCTGTCTGTCTCTCTGCCTCTCTATCTCTCTCTTTCTCTCATTTCTCTCTCTCTCTCTTCTCTCTCTCTCTCTCTCCCCCCCTCTCTCTCCCTCTCTCTCTCTTTCTTTCAGTCCGTCAGTCAGTGTGTCTGTCTGTACTGTACATGTGCAGACCTCAGCTCCTACCATCCCTGTCCCCGTGTGTCCATTGTCCTGAAGCCTCACTACAGGTGGAATGAAGGCAGACCCCAGCCCTCCTCACCTCCCCCTGTCTTACTGTGCCTGCTTCTCTCCTGTGTCTGCCACTTTCAGATTTATACAGGGGTCAGGACCAAGACTCTGGAACTTCTGGAAAACTGATGGTTACACAGTTCAAAGGACACCAATGCTCCAGAGACATACAGAGAGACACACACACACAACTCTCTTGACTATCTCTCTCTTTCCTTCTCTCTTTCCTTCTCTCTCTCCCTCTCTCTCTCTCTCTCTCTCTCCCTCTCTCTCTCTCTCTCTCTCTCTCTCTCTCTCTCTCTCCTCCTCTCTCTCTCTGTCTGCCTGTATCTTTCTCTCCCTTACTGTCTATCTCTTATCTTCACATTTTATAAAGAGCTGTATTATTTATACTGATTTAAGACATAAATATTTGAAGTGTAGTAATCAACCTTAATATATCAATTTGCTAAAGTACGGTCCAGTTTCTTCCATTCGCAATTTGAACTTTTGACCTTTTCAGTGCTTTGAAAGTACGGCAGGAGTTTGTTGAGAATTTGGAGAATGGACATCGAAAATGTGTTTAATATACACGACTGTTTCAAGTAGATTATTGTGTCTAATTTTTTGGGATGGTCCCATGTTCACAATAGTCACGTTTTGGCAGTTGCCATATTTATTAGGTTTTGTTTTGTTTTGCTTTGTTTTGACCCCTTTTTAGAGGATGGAGGTCTGAAGAATAACTTGTGTTCCTTGTTCATTGTTCTCCCATCTTCCAGTCTCCACTAACCCCCTTCCCTATCCCCCTTTTTTTCTTTCTTCAAAAATGGATGTTTTAGTTGTTAGTTGTAGCAAGTCTCACTAAAATACACCCTAGATGCTTCTTTCTACACCACTAGAGGAGAAAGTAGGAGGGGGTATAGGGTAGTGAATATCTTACCCAAAAAGTGGAAAGGAGAGAGTGTGTGTATGAATAAATGTAGATTAGTGTGGAGAACGCTGTTGAAAGGTGAAAGTTCGTTCAGGCCAGAAACGTCAATGGCCACATTCCGACATGCACCGAGATTGGGCAAGCAGTTAGCTCGCTGAGTGCATGCGACTGGCACCAAGAGAGAACAACTTGGAGATCCATGGTACCTCGACCCTAGTCTTGGAATGGCACCTAATCCAACCCAACTCAATCCAATTTCTTAGAAAAGCCTAACCATTCTCCTCTTATCATTTAACCGTTTATTTCTGCAGTCCTAATGCCTTGACTTTGTTTACATGGGTTAGTTATTAGGTTTGTGTTCTAGTTTGCCGATCTAAACAGCGTCTTGGTCGTCTTTCATCTGTGATTATAAACCGATGTCCCGCACCGCAGAGCGCCTTGCGCACACAGTAAAACCTGTTCGACTTTTCAGAAGAGTAGTGCCGCTGGGAACAGATGACAACAGTTACAAAACTGAATGCACACGGGGACGTACTAGATGTAAAAAAAAAAGCGCATAAGTATCTCCCCTACCTCAGGGTATAAGACCTGAAAGTAAATGTGATTTTTTTGTTTCTCTTTACTTTATTTCCAGGACAATAACTGAGCACACTAGTGCTTTATTTGTACGGGGTCTATGTGCCCGCAGGTTTGACAAGTTTGTCCTTCGACCTATATGAATAGGGTGTGGTGTGTGTGTGTGTGTGTGTGTGTGTGGGTGTGTGTGTGTGTGTGTGTGTGTGTGTGTGTGTGTGTGTGTGTGTGTGTGTGTGTGTGTTGTGTGTAAGTGTGCGACCACATACGTTGACCCATACATGCATGTATACGAGTTTGTGTGTGTGTGTGTGTGTGTGGTTTATGCACGCATGTGTATGTATGTGTGTATGTATGTATGTATGTACGTATGCATGTATGCATGTATCTGTGTATGTATGTATGTATGTGTGTATGTATGTGTGTGTATGTATGTATGTATGTGTGTATGTATGTATTATGTATGTATGTATGTTTGTTGTTGTTGTTGTTGTCTTCAATTTAACGTCTGTTCACTCTAAATGATATAAGACGAGTGTATGTATGTATGTATGCACGTATGTGTGTATGTATGTATATATGTATGTATGCATGTATGTATTTATGTGTGTATGTATGTATGTATGTATGTATATGTATGTATGTATGTATGTATGTGAATGTATATTACTATAATTATGTAACTGTGTACTACTCTACGTGTGTGAATATGTACATACACGCAGATACCACTATCCCCACCTCAATATTTCCATTACCTTGGACATCACCACGTCACCACTGCAAAAAAAACCAAAACAAAAACCTCAGTCCACCCAAACTTGTACATGGTGTCTGCCTGCCTCTTGCTTCTTCCGGTTAAGTTTCCGATGAATGTGCAGAGAAACTTTAGCACCTGAAAGTTCCAGAAACTGTTTGTCACAGTCCCAACCATGCCAGTACCCTGAGACTAGCCCCCCACCCCACCCCCACCCCTCTCCTACCCCAGTGTGGTGTTGTTAAATAGTTTTGTCGTAAAGTGGACAGGCTCGACACAGATGCGAAATTCTTCCCAGGGTTTGGAAATTTCCTGTAGAAAGAAAAGAAAACTTTTCTCCCTTTCTTCACAAGGTGAGCTGAAAATTTACAGACTTTCCAATTTCAAGACTTACGGTTCCAACTCTGACTGGTTTTAGTGTCTCTGTTTGAGCGTTGCGAATTGGTGAGACTATAACTTTGTTGTGTTTTTTTCCTTGGTAAGTTAGGGAATGTTTTATTTTAAGTTTACGTAGTCTCGAATGAGTTTTTATTTTAAGTGATTTTTTTTTATATTATTACCATAATATTGGGTCGTGTCTTCATGACAGGCATTGGTTGAAATAGTTTTTTTAAATTCAGAAATGAGTATAAGCATTGAAAACAAAGAGCATTTTGGAATCATAGCAACAACAAGCTTGTAGCTTATGGTGTGCTAAATTCATTCATTCATTCATTTATTCATTCATCTCCATTTACTTCAGAGAGACAGTGCCTCTGTTTCATCTAGCCGCTGTGACAGCCATTCATTTATTCATTCATTCACTCATTCATTCTCTCATTCATTCATTCATTCATTCATTCATTTATTTACTCATTCATTCATCCATTCATTCTTGCATTCATTCATTCATTCGCTGTTTTTTGCATTTGTTCCTATGTACTTCAGACGAACAGTGCCTCCTGTTTAACAAGTGGTCGTGACAGTCATTCATTCATTCATTTATTCGTTCAGTCATTCATTCATTTGTTCACCTCCATATCCCTGAGATGGACAGTGCCATCTATTTCAGCAGCTTTTGTGACATACATGCACTCCTTTATTCCCTCCTTCCTTCATTCATTCCTTCATTCATTCAATCATTCATTCACTGTTTTCTGCATTTGTTTTTATCCACTTCAGACGGACATTGCCTCTTATCTAATAAGTGGTCATGGCAGGTATTCATTCATTCATTCATTCAATCAAACAATCAATCAATCAATCAGGCAATCATTCATTCATTCATTCACTGTTTTCTGCATCTGTTCCTAATTACTTCAGATGGACAGTGTCTCTTATTTAACAAGTGGTCAAGACAGGCATTCCTGCATTCATTCATTCACGCACTCATTATTCATTCACTGTTTTCTACATTTATTTTTTATTTACTTCAGATGCACATTGCCTCTTATTGAGCAAGTGATTGTGACAACCATTCATTCATTCATTCATTCATAATTTACAAAACCGCATACATACGGGGACTAGATGTAAAAAAAAAAGCACATAAGTGCTTATTCCATTATCCTCGATATAAGAGCATAAAATAAACAAATTTTAAAAAAGTACATGAAAAGTTAATTCATTCATTCATTCATTCATTCATCCATTCACTGCATGCTGTCTCCCTATCTATCAGATGGACAGTGCCTCCTATTTAACACGTGGTCCTGACATTCATTCATTCAATCAATTCATTCATTCATTCATCCATTCATCCATTCACTGCTTGCTGTCTCCCTATCTACCACATGGACAGTGCCTCCTATTTAACAGATGGTTCTGACATTCATTTATTCAATCAATTCATTCATCCATTCATCCATTCACTGCATACTGTCTCCCTGTCTATCAGATGGATAACACCTCCTATTTAACAAATGGTCCTGACATCCATTCATTCAATCAATTCACTCACTCATTCACTCATTCATTCATTTACTCATTCATTCATTCACGCACTGGTCATCTATCTCCCTGTCCTTCAGATGGATAACACCTCCTATTTAACAAGTGGTCCTGGCATCCATTCATTCAATCAATTCACTCACTCATTCATCCATTCATTCATTCATTCATTCATTCATTCATTCAATTCACTCATTCTTCCACTCATTCATTCATTCACTCACGCACTCATTCACTCATTCATTCATTCACGCACTGGTCATCTATCTCCCTGTCCTTCAGATGGACAACACCACCTACGTCAGCAGCGGTGAGGACAGGCTGGGTCAGTGGCAGGACAACACCTGGCTCCTTCGTGTGCCGGACAGCAGCTTGACCCTCATGAAGGCCAGCATCAGGACCTACCCCGTGGACAGGCCTGGGGTGGTCATCTTCTCTCAGGTGAGAGTACTACTGGTCAGTGTGTAGCTGTTTTGTGTGTGTGGGGGGGGGGGGTGGGGAGGGGGGTGATGGGGGTGGGGGTGTGTGTTTGTGGGGGGGGGGTGGGAGGGGGACGGGGGGTGAAGGATGTGGATGGGTGGGGCGGGGGGGGGGGTGTTTGTATGTGTGTGTGTGAGGTGGGGAGGAGGGTGTGTTTGTGTGTGTTGGAGGAGGAGGAGGGATCAGTGTGTGTGTGTGTGTCTGTGTGTGTTTGTTTGTGTGTGGAGGGTGGGGGGGTGGTTGTTTATTTTTTTTTGGGGGGTAGGGAGGTTTGAGTGTGGGGGAGGGGGTGGGGTCAAAATTAAAGTCAAGGGGTAAAGGTATGTGTTGAGGGAGGGGGTGGGTGGGTGGTTGGGTGTGGTGGAGTTTGTGTGTGTGTGTGGGGGGTGTGAGTAGGTAGGTCAAGTCACGTCAAGTCAAATTTGTATTTCCAGATGGTACATTGAATATGCAGTGCATTTGTTTTTGTTTTTATCAAGCCATCTATCTAAGAACAAAAACAAGTTGATCAAGAATATCTAACTACATTATTACACAACCAATAATGATAACATACACTCAATTAAAAAATAGAAATTTAAAGAACCATTAATTTAAAGAACCCAATGGATGTGTGTGTGTGTGTGTTGGGGGGTGTTTGTGTGTGTGAGTGTGTGTGTTGTGGGGATGGGGATGGTGATGTGTGTGTGCATGTGTGTGTTTGTATGTGCGTGTTTGGTTAGGGGGTTGCGTTTTTTTAATAGTACTTTATTTTAGTTATGTTTTAAATTCCTTTTTTGTGGCCTTTCCTTTTTTTGTTGGTTTTATTGTATTTTAAAAAAATCTTATTTAATACACGTTATTTTATTTAGCTGCTTATCTTCATTCTTCTTCGTCGGACGCTCAGGCAGCATCTATAGTCGTCAGTCTTATGAGCGCTACCGTTAAGCGCCTGACAAGTTTGGCCCAGCACATCGGACTTCGGTGTGGGGGAGTATCGCTCTTTTAAGTCTTTCTGGGGAAAAGAATGGCAGGAGAATGGACCAAGAAGGCAGAAAACAGACAAGAAGAGAGGTGGCGGGAAGAAAAGGAACAAGGCAAAAGCAAAGAGAGGGATAGAAAAAAGGGAATTCCTAGCACAGAATTTCCGGAAGGTGGGGAATGCTACCTACACTGACAGACCCCAGGCATCTGCATGGGGGAAATTGCTTTATAGTATTTCGCTTTTCCGCTATTTGTTTTTTCATTTATTTATGTATTTATTTATTTACCTATTTATTTATTTATTCATTTATTTATCTTTCTTTCTATCAATCTCTGCGTGTGAATATATATATTTATATATATATATTATATATATATATATATTATATATATATATATATTTTATAATATATATATATATATATATATATATATGTAAATATATATATATATAGATATGTCTGTCTGTCAGTCTGTCTATCTGTCTGTCTGTCTGTCTGTCTGTCTATCTATCTGTCTATCTATCTATCTATCTATCTATCTATCTATCTATCTATCTATATCTCTCTGTCTGTTTATTCATCTATCTATATACCTGTCTGTCTGTCTATCTATCTATATATCTATCTATCTCTATCTCTCTCTCTCTCTCTCTCTCTCTCTTATATATATATATATATATATATATATATCTGTCTCTCTATCCATCTTTATCTCTCTCTATCTCTCTTTATCTCTCTCTATCTCTCTATCTATCTCTCTATCTATCTCTATATCTATCTCTCTATCTATCTTGTATAAGTATTGGGTTATTATTATTAAGATGTATCCCTAACGGGCGGGGACTGGATGTAAAAAAGCACATGTGTGCTTATTCATTATCCTCGAAATAAAAGAATTTGTCATTTGTCATTGTCTCTCTATATGTCTATCTATCTCTCTATCTATCTATCTCTCTATCTATCTGTCTATCTATCTATCTCTCTATCTATCTGTCTATCTATCTATCTCTCTATCTTTCTATCTATCTCTCTATCTATCTATCAATCTCTCTATCTATCTATTCGTGGTCGCTACCTATGTCAGCTCCAGGGTAGGTTCTTGTTCTGGCTCTGTTGATGCTGGATTTGAAGCGCCGTGGTGTTAAGATAAAATCTATTTGGTTATGGATCTTGCCGTTTGGCGCATGCCAGGTTGTCCTCCTTGACTGCTTGTGGGGATAGAGGGTATTGGCAATGGTAAGTCTGTGGGCGCAGGCAAACTCCAGCAGACGTAGTCCCCTGTCGTTGGTCTCTCCAGTTCCAAACTGACCAACTGTTCCGGCCCATTGGTTGTAAGAGTCAGGACCTACTTTGGCGTTAAAATCCCCTTGGATGATGATGATGTCCTTCTTGGGTATTTTCGTAATGGTCTCTTCAAGATCTTCGTAAAATTCTTCTACTTCTTCATCTGCACGGTCATATGATGGTGCATAGATTTGTATGATGGTGATGTTCTTGGGCTTGGCATACACCTGGATGCTGATAATCCTGCTGGAAGCCGGTGTACAGCTGATAATGCACCCCACTACTTCCTTTCTGACAATAAATGCCACTCCATGTTGGTGATGTTTCTCTTGGCCACTGTACCAGATCTTGTTGCCTTCTTCAGTCAATGTCTCACCAAATCCTGTCCATCTCACTTCTCCTAGTCCAATTGTGTTCCATTTATAGCGGCTAAGCTCAAACTCTAGTTCTTTGATTTTTCCGCACTGGTAGACTGTACGGACGTTCCATGTACCAATGGTGATTTGTTCTCTAGGGAGCTTAGGTAATATTTTAACTCCAGTAGCTGACTTGTCACTTCCACCCTGGTGTTGATCAATGGAAAGCGCGGTCGTTGGTAACCGGGGCCTCGACCGATCCGGTATCATATTGGCTTTGCATTTGTCTTTCATGTTTTTTTCTGTGGGCTTAGGATATTCCTTGGTGGCGCCAATCTCCTCTCCAAGTCTCCATATGTTTGGGTTTTTTTTCTATTGGGGTTTCCTCCCCCAGATGCGACAGGTTGTACTGGGTTACATGGATACCAGTAGCAGTAACAGAGAACTTCTCTGACTGACCTGACAAAAAGAACAAGAACAAGAACCTACCCTGGAGCTGACATAGGTAGCGACCACGACCTTTTGCTGCTGGTATTCAAAATGAAGCTGAAGAAAAACAAACAGCCTGCAAACCCACGTATCAAATTTGACGTTGACAAACTGAAAGATCCAGATGTCGAGGAGATCTTCCAAGCTAAGCTTGACGGACGTTTTGCGGCATTAACCCTCCTGGACAATGACATCAATGACCTCACCAACAACTTTAATGAGGCAGTCCGAGAAACAGCAGAGGAGGTACTCGGTCGTCAGAGGAATAAACACCAGCCATGGACTACCAATGACATCTTGGACCTCTGCGATACAAGAAGAGCACTGTAACCAACCAGGTCTTCCAACCCTAAAGAATACCGGGAGGCCAACAATCTTGTAAAGAAGTCAATGTTAAAGGCCAGAGAGAAGTGGATCAGTGATCAAAGTGATGAGATCGAAAAAAGCATGAAAGTGGGCAACAGTAAAAAGGCATACGACACCCTGAAGAAACTCACAAAACCACTTCAAACCAAATCATCAGTCATTGAAGACAGCTCCGGAAACCTCCTCACAGAAAGCTCAGCTGCATTGAAAAGGTGGTCTGAGTATTGTCAAGAACTGTAAAACTGCCCAATACAACCTGACAAGAGCATAATAGAAGAGAAAGCAGCAACATCAAGAGCACACTCGCCATTACCTATACTGAGGGAAGAACTGGAAGAAGCCATCCGCAGCTTACCAGTAGCAAAGTCCCCAGGAGCAAACAACATACCAGCAGAGCTGCTCAAGCATGGTGGCGAAACAGTCATCACACATGTTACAGCTATCTGTCAAAAGATTTGGGAGACAAAACAGTGGCCAACAGAATGGACACAATCACTCATCATACCCCTGCCCAAGAAGGGGAATTTACGCCAATGCCAAAACTATAGAACAATCAGCCTCATCAGCCACGCCAGCAAGATCATGCTCAAAGTTATTTTGAATCGACTCAAGAAGGAGGCAGAAGAACACCTTGCAGAGGAACAAGCTGGGTTCAGGGCAGGCAGGAGCACAATCGAACAGATTTTTAACTGCCACATCCTGATGGAAAAACATCTTCAACATCAGAGAGACCTGTTCCACAACTTCATCGACTTCAAGAAGGCTTTTGACAGAGTATGGCACGAAGGCCTGTGGCAGGTCCTCAGAATGCTTGGCATTGAAGAAGGACTAGTGCAAACCATTCAAGCACTATACAACACTGCAAGCAGTGCAGTCCTTCTGAACAATCAGGTCGGAGACTACTTCAAAACCACAGTTGGGGTCCGACAAGGATGCCTGTTATCTCCAGTCCTGTTTAATCTGTTCTTGGAAAACATTATGAGAGAGACCCTCCATGACTTCCACTCTACCATCTCTATTGGCGGCAGACCCCTCAACAACTTGCGGTTTGCCGATGACATTGACCTCATAGGCGGAAGTAACACAGAGCTGCAAGATCTTACGACCAGACTTGAGAACAGAGCTGGAGCATATGGGATGGAGGTGAGCTCGGAGAAAAGTAAAGTACTTGTGGGGACAGCACGAGCAACGTCACTGCTAAAATGTACATGAACGGCCAACAATTGGAGGAAGTAGACGCTTTTAAATACCTTGGCGCTACACTCACAAAGAGCGGGCGATCGACGACAGAAATCAAAGTCAGACTAGCCATGGCAACATCTTCCATGACAAAACTCACCACCATATGGAAAAGTAAAGAGATCAGTTTCCCAATCAAACTAAAGCTCTACAAAGCCCTAATTCAGACTATCCTGCTGTACGGAAGTGAAACCTGGACATTGACTGCTGAAACAGTAAAAAGAATCCAGTCATTTGAAACAAAATGCCATAGAAAACTACTGGGCATATCCTGGAGAGAACGAAAGACCAATGAATTTGTCAAGAGTCAAATAACACGGCTGGCAGGTCCACAGGAACCCCTTCTCACCATCGTCGAGAAGAAAAAGCTGACATGGTTTGGCCACGTCACCCGCCACAACACTCTGCCCAAAACAGTACTGCAGGGAACACTCGAAGGTGGCAGAAAGATGGGAAGACAGAACAAGTCATGGATGGACAACATCAGAGAATGGACCAGGATGAATGACTCGGCACTACTGCGCAGAGCCGAGGACCGAGATGGATGGAGGAGGCTTACCACGGCATCGTCTTTCGTGTCTCCCCCACGACCGCCAAGGTCACGGGTCTGATGATGATGATGATGATGATGATGATCTATCTATTCATGTATTGATTGTATTGGCAGACATTCCCTCACGGGTTGAAGGGCAGTAGAGGGCAGAGCGTCAACCACACCATCAGCGGCTTCCCCACCTTCCGCCTAGAGGACAGGCTGACCCCCACAAGGCTGGCCTACCTGCAGTTTGCCGGCTACATGATGGGCGACCGCAGCAAGACCTTTGGCAGGTCAGCAGAAACTGTGGATAGGAAGAAGGAGGAGAAGAAGAAGAAGGAGGAGGAGAAGAAGAATAGTAGTAGAAGTAGGAGTAGGAGTAGGAGTAGGAGGAGTAGTGGTAGTAATAGTAGTAGTAGCAGCAGCAGCAGCAGCAGCAGCAGCAGGAGTAACAGTAGTAGTTAGTAGTAGTAGTAGTAGTAGTTGTTGTAGTAGTAGTAGTAGGAGGAGGAGGAGGAGGAGGAGGAGGAGGAGGAGGAGGGAGGAGGAGGAAGAGGAGCAGGAGTAGGAGTAGGAGTCGTAGTAGTAGTAGTAGTAATAGTAGTAGTAGTAGTAGTAGTAGTAGTAGTAGTAGTAGTAGTAGTAGTAGTAGTCATGATGGTGATGATGATGATGATGGTGGTGGTGGTGGTGGTGGTGGTGGTGGTGGTGGTGGTGGTGATGAGGAGGAGGAGGAGGAGGAGACGACGACGACGACGACGACGACGATGTCGATGTCGATGTCGATGACGATGACGATGATAATAGTAATGTTGATAATGATATTGATAATAATATTGATCATAGAAATGATGATGATGATGATGATGATGATGATGATGATGATGATGATGATGATGATGATGATGATGATGATGATGATGATGGTAGTGGTGATGATGATGATGATTATGATGATAAATATTGTGATGATGATGATGATGATGA
This sequence comes from Rapana venosa, assembly GCA_028751875.1. Taxonomy (NCBI): domain Eukaryota; kingdom Metazoa; phylum Mollusca; class Gastropoda; order Neogastropoda; family Muricidae; genus Rapana; species Rapana venosa. The sequence goes on along the minus strand of CM054167.1, from coordinate 16,612,849 downwards.
TGATGATGATGATGATGATGATGATGATGTCTGGAATTTTTATAGCGCCGAATCTGGTAAGGCAAACAAATTAAAGCGCTTGTATTCAAATCCTTCATGTGCATGTGACTTTTCACTAATGAGACTAACAGATTTTGAATTCACACACACACACACACACACATACACACACACACACACAGCACAC
>CM054167.1:16605162-16607662 GCA_028751875.1 Rapana venosa | reverse complement strand
AAATCTTTTCTAGGAAGAGAAAAACGTGTGTTGCAGATCTTGAATACACAACAACACCCAGAGGAGCTAGTCTTTTGGACTACTTTTATCATGTAGAAAAGAGTGATACAGACGCGTGCATTTTGAAAGCCTCTTTACTCGTTCGCTTCCTTCTTTCCTTCTTTACTTTTGTCGTTCCTTCTTTTTTTCTGTCCTTTGCTTGCTTACTTGCTTTCTAGCTTGTCTTGTTTGCTTGTACAAGTCAGCTCTACAATATCTCTGCTCAAGTATCAATAACCGATACTTTATTTAAGACAGGTAATGTAAGACAAAGAAAACGATGGGAAGATCTACAACATCAGAGAGTGGACTGGCCTTGAGTGAAACAATTTGCTACGAAAACCTGAAGACCGCAGAGAGTGGAGGAAGCTGGCTACATGCACAATCTTCAGTGGTGCTCCCGACGGTCTACAAGACTATGGGATAGAAGAAGGTGAACGTGAATGAAAGACATGACAGACTGTTGTTGTGCCAAACTTTGTCTTGAACTAGATAGATCAACAACCTGACATGTCAAAGTGATGGAGAAATGAACAACAAAAAACCCAGTGCTAGAGAAGAAGACGAAAGAAAAACAACTCAAACATGGACGGGGCGGTCAGAAATGCTTATCAGCTTTTTGAACATTAGTTGTTGATGACGCTGCCCCTCTCCTCTCTTTTGATTGGTTGATTGTTTTTTGTCCATCCTGTCAGTCTGCTTCCGTGCTACGTTTACAAGTGAAAGGTTCCGAAATGCCTGATTTCAGAATCTTTGATACTTTGCTGTTGGAAGATTTCTTTCCTTTTGTACATTCTTAGAGATGGGCTTTGTTATAACTATACATGTGGTCGTGACGTTTATGTCCTCAAAACCAAACAGTGAATAGACATACGTGTCCTTTTGTCAGATTTGCTTTCGTTCTTCGGCTAGAGCTCCGAGGGTTCACCACTGGCGAATTTTTTGCGAATGTGACTGTTTCTTTATTTTCTCCCCTCCCCCCCCCCCCCCACTACCATTTAGGTAGACGCATTCCGACTTTGGGAATGGTGTCCAAACACGTCGTCTGTGTGCAAGCTGGACGTTTCCTCTGCCATTCTTTCCTACCGGCACACAATGGCCTACTCTCCCGAAATGCAAATCAGGTTTTTAACTTGTGCGGAAAATGTTCTGCGCGCGTTCGGTTTACAGTCTCATCCTAAGGGCTTTGACATTCAGTTCGTTTCTTTCGTCGCAGTGGGAAAAAAAGGTGACGCTGAGAATTGAACCCAGAACCTCACGGTTTACTTGTTGGTAGCCGAACGTCATCACTTAACCATCTTGGTCCACCTCCTTCTTGCTTTTTTCAGATGCTGTGTTTTATGAGTAGAGTTTTTGCTTTAAAGTCTCCTCTGGTTATCATGTTATCACACTTGTTTCTAGTGCCTTGTCTGCAAATGGCAGTTGTGACAGGAAAGGAAATTGTGATTTCATCTTCTACATTTTTATTCAAAGTGAATGTGGATTGAAGTTGCATCATACGTCTAGCAAGTTGCATGGCAACTATCATTTATTTCCATACGTTATTGGTTGTTGTTGCGATTTCTCATCATTCCAATGTTCTATTTCTCTTGTAGTTTATAGACTTAGTCAACGCCGTGATAGTATGAAAGAAAAGTTGCATTTGGCTTCTGAACATACAGCTAAACACCAGTGCCATCTTCACCTCTGGTTTTGTGTGTGGCAGTTGAAGTGACAGTGCCTTCACAGGTCTACAAACACAGCTACTAACAATACTCTTCTCTTCTGTCTTAGAAAAATGGATAAGTTGTTGGTAAAAGTATTTATTATTTATTTATACTTTATTTCGAAGATAAGGGGCAAACGGACTGTCATTCCCGTGTCGGACTGGCCAGCCACAACCCCACGCTGTACTAGAACGAACACCTAGAGCGCAACTCCCTAGTCTTCCGAGACTGAAGGCTGCCCCCACCCCAGCCTCCCCCCCCCAAAATGGAATAAGCACTCATGAGCATGTTTTACATCCAGCCCCTGTGTGTATGCAATTCTGTAAAACTCTTTCTCGTCCATTCCTTCGACCACAAGTGGCTTACTCTTCCAGAAGACGGAACAGGTTTTAGCGTGTGCGCAACGTGCATTTGTCTGCTATGAGATAACGAGGAATATTTCAATCGTATTAAAAGATAATGCGCGCATATTCATTTGTAGTGAGCATTGACACAGCGTGATGATATTTACATTCTAGAAAACCAGTCTGTGGTGGGTTTCTTTTAAATGCCAAAACAAAAAACTAAAATGGCTGTCAAACCAAAATAGAGGAGGAGGAGGAAATGCTGCTTCAAAACTAACAGAAAAAAACATCTACCAAATCATTATTGACAGACACTTGTCTGGAATCGTAGTGTATCCACTGGGGGTCTGTAGAAAGCTCAACATATTTAGATTTGATTCAAGGACTCTCTCCCTCTCTCAGACACAAACA
>CM054167.1:16567662-16602662 GCA_028751875.1 Rapana venosa | reverse complement strand
GTGTGTGTGTGTGTGTGTGTGTGTGTGTGTGTGTGTGTGTGTGTGTGTGTGTGAGTGTGTGTTGTGTGTGTGCTGTGTGTGTGTATATGTATGTGTGTGTATGTGTGTGTGATATTGTGTTTGTTTAACGTGTATGCTTGTGCGTGCATGCATGGATGTGGTTTGGGGCGTGCTTGTGCGCGTGTGTGCATGTGCGCAGCATGTATGTGCGTGCATGCACATGCGCACATAATAATATGTGTCTATATGTGTGCTCACACACACATATAAGTGCACCCGTGTGCATACACCGATTTCCTTAACTTGAAGATTGCTTTGCTCTAGACGAAGTCGTGTTCAACTTTCTCTCTGTCGTGGACATTTGCACGTCAAACTGCTGAAGCCATCCATGTCTGTACAGATAAGTGTCCAATCAGTTCACCTAATGTGTGCTGACCTGGGCTTGAAAGGTCAGGGTGACCTTAGCCAGCACCTGGGTCAGTAATACTATGACCTCAAGGAAGGAAGGAAGAAAGGAAAGTAGGAAGAAGTGAGGGAAGGAAGGAAGGAAGGAAGGATAGAAAGAAGGAAGGAAGGATGGAAGGAAGGAAGGAAGGTCAGAAGAAAAGAAGAAAGAAAGGAAGGAAAGAAGGATTGAAGGAAGGATGGAAAGAAGGTAGGGAGGATGGACGGAAAGAAGGATAGAAGGAAGGAAGAAAGAAAGGACCGAAGAAAGGAAGAAAGGAAGGACGGAAAGAAGGAAGGATGGATGGAAGGAGGAAGGGTGGAAGAAAGGAAGGATGGAAGGAAGGATGGAAGGAAGGAAGGAATGACAGGAGGGGGAAAAGCAGAAGAAAGCAAGAGGGAAAGTGACAAACCTGTCAGCAGTAGGGCTGCAGAGTGGATCCTTTGTACAGGGGATGATTGATGGATTGTTTGAAAACTAAACACGCCCAGGGATGTGTGTGAGTATATAGGGGGGGTAGGGGGGAGGTATTAGGGGGTCTTGTGTGTGTGTGAGAGAGAGAGAGAGAGGAGAGAGAGAGAGAGAGAGAGAGAGAGAGAGAGAGGAGAGAGAGAGAGAGAGAGAAAGAAAGGGAGGGTGTATGTGTGTTTGTTGTGTGTATGTCTGTGTGTGTGTGTGTGTGTGGTGTGTCTGTGTGTGTGTCTGTGTGTGTGTCTGTGTGTGTGTGTGTGGTGTGTGAGGAGGGATGTTGTGTGTGTGTGTGCGTGCATGCGTGTGCGTGTACATGTGTGTGTGCATGTGCACAGCACATGTATGTGCGTGCATGCACATGCGCACATAATTATGTGTGTCTATATGTGCGCTCACACACACACATATAAGTGCACCCGTGTGCATACACCGATTTCCTTAACTTGAAGATTGCTTTGCTCTAGACAAAGTCGTGTTCAACTTTCTCTCTGTCGTGGACATTTGCACGTCAAACTGCTGAAGCCATCCATGCCTATACAGAGGAGTGTCCAATCAGTTCATCCAGTGTGTGCTGACCTGGGCTTGAAGGGTCAGGGTGACCTCAGCCAGCACCTGGGTCAGTAACACTATGACCTCAAGGAAGGAAGGAAGAAAGGAAAGTAGGAAGGATGTGGGGAAGGGAGGGAAGGAAGGATGGATGGATGGAAAGAAAGAAAGAAGGAAGGAAGGAAGAAAGGAAAGTAGGAAGGATGTGGGAAGGGAGGGAAGGAAGGATGGATGGATGGAAAGAAAGAAAGAAGGAAGGAAGGAAGAAAGGAAAGAAGGAAGGGGAAGGAAGGCAGGAAGGAAGGAGGGAGGGAGGGAAGGAAGAAAGAAAGAAAGAAGGAAGGAAGGAAGGAGGGAGGGGGGAGGGATGAAGAAAGAAGGAAGAAAGGAAATGGAAAGGAAGGAAGGAAAAAGTATGGAAGGAGGGAAGGAAGGAAGGAGTGAAGGAAGGAAGAAAGGAAATTAGGGAGGGAGGGAAGGAAGGAAATAAGGAAGGAAGGAAGGATAGATGGAAGGAAGGAAGGATAGATGGAAGGATGGATGGATGGATGGTAGAAGGAAGGAATGAGGGAGGGAGGGAAGAAAGGAAGAACGGAAGCAAAGAGAATAGGAATACAGATGAGAAAAGGAAACAACCAGAAAGAAAGAAGGAAAGTATAATAAGAAGCTTTGACCGCAACAGAGCTGCAGGCTAGATGGACTGTACAGTCGGTGATCGTTTGAACAAGAAACCAAATTAAGGAATTATACACACGCTGTGTTTGTGTGCGTGTGTAAAGGTGTGTGATATGGGGGAGGAGGGTTGTTGTGTGTGCATGTGTGTGTGTGCGTGCGTGTGTGTTCGTGCGTGTATGTGTGTGTGTGTGTGTGTGTGTGTGTGTGTGTGTGTGTGTGTGTGTGTGTGTGTGTGTGTGTGTGTGTGGAGGGTGCGTTTGCGAGTGTGTGTGTGCGCGTGCGTGTGTGGGGGTGTGTTTGTGTGTGTGTGTGTGTGTGTGTGTGTGTGAAGGGAGCGTTTGCGAATGTGCATGTGCGTGTGCCTGTGTGTGTGCACGCATGTGCATACGCAGATGTGTGTGAATGCGCATGTGTTTGTGTGTATATGTGAATATGCGTGTGTGTATACGTGTGCACATGTGCATGCGTACCCTGCGCGCGCACACACACACACGCACGCACGCACACACACGCACACACATGATTGTACACCTATATGCGCAAGCTGGTGGCTTAACTGGAGAACATTAATTTGTTTTACTTATTATATCTGTCTTCAAAATCCTGTCACGTGCATTTCTCCATCAATCTTTTACTTATATCTGTCTCCAAAAGCATATCGCGTGCATTTCTACATACATATTTTACGTATATTTTACGTCTTCAAAATCGTATCACGTGCATTTCTACATACATATTTTACGTATATTTTACGTCTTCAAAATCGTATCACGTGTATTTCTACATAAATGTTTTACTTACTATATCTGTCTTCAAAATCGTATCACGTGTATTTCTACATCAATGGTTTACCTATATCTGTCTTCACAATCGTATCACGTGTATTTCTACATCAATGTTTCACTTATATTTATCTTCAAAATCGTATCACGTGTATTTCTACATCAATGTTTCACTTATATTTATCTTCAAAATCGTATCACGTGTATTTCTACATCAATGTTTCACTTAGATTTATCTTCAAAATCGTATCACGTGTATTTCTACATCAATGGTTTAATTATATCTGTCTTCAAAATCGTACCACGTGCATTTCTAAATAAATGTTTCACTTATATTTATCTTCAAAATCGTATCACGTGTATTTCTACATCAATGGTTAAATTATATCTGTCTTCAAAATCGTATCACGTGTATTTCTACATCAATGGTTTACTTATATTTGTCTTCAGAAGCGTATCACGTGTATTTCTACATCAATGTTTTACTGATATCTGTCTTCAAAATCGTATCACGTGTATTTCTACATCAGTGTTTTGCTTCTATCTGTCTTCGAAACCATTTCACTTGCATTTTTACATAAATGTTTTACCTATTATATATGTCTCCAAATCGTATCACGTGCATTTCTACATAAATATTTTACTTATATTTTGTCTTCAAAATCGTATCACGTGCATTTCTACATGAATATTTCACTTATCATCATCATCATCAGACCCGTGACCTTGGCGGTCGTGGGGGAGACATGAAAGACGATGCCGTGGTAAGCCTCCTCCATCCATCTCGGTCCTCGGCTCTGCGCAGTAGTGCCGAGTCATTCATCCTGGTCCATTCTCTGATGTTGTCCATCCATGACTTGTTCTGTCTTCCCCTCCTTCTGCCACCTTCGAGTGTTCCCTGCAGTACTGTTTTGGGCAGAGTGTTGTGGCGGGTGACGTGGCCGAACCATGTCAGCTTTTTCTTCTTGACGATGGTGAGAAGGGGTTCCTGTGGACCTGCCAGCCGTGTTATTTGACTCTTGACAAATTCGTTTCACTTATATCTGTCTTCAAAATCGTATCACGTGTATTTCTGTATAAATATTTTACTTATATATGTGTTCAAAAACGTACTACATGTATTTATGCATAAATGTTTTACTTATTATATCTGTCTTCAAAATCGTATCACTTGCATTTCCACATAAATGTTTATTGATATCTGTCTTCAAAATCCTATCACGTGCATTCCTACATAAATGTTTTACTTATATATTTTTTCAAAATCGTATCACGTGTATTTCTACATCAATGTTTTACTTATTTTATCTGTCTTCAAAATCGTATCACGTGTATTTCTACATTAATGTTTTACTTATTATATCTGTCTTCACAATCGTATCACGTGTATTTCTACATCAATGGTTTAATTATATCTGTCTTCAAAATCGTATCACGTGCATTTCTACAAAAAAATATTTTATTTATATCTGTCTTCAAAATCGTATCACGTGCATTTCTAAATAAATGTTTCACTTATTAGATCTGTCTTCAAAATCGTATCACGTGTATTTCTACATCAATGTTTTACTTATTAGATCTGTCTTCACAATCGTACCACGTGTATTTCTACATCAATGTTTTACTTATTAGATCTGTCTTCAAAATCGTATCACGTGCATTTCTAAATAAATGTTTCACTTATATTTATCTTCAAAATCGTATCACGTGTATTTCTACATAAATGTTTTACTGATATATGTCTTCAAAATCGTATCACGTGCATTTCTACATCAATGGTTTAATTATATCTGTCTTCAAAATCGTATCACGTGTTTTTCTACATCAATGGTTTAATTATATCTGTCTTCAAAATCGTATCACGTGCATTTCTAAATAAATGTTTCACTTATATTTATCTTCAAAATCGTATCACGTGTATTTCTACATCAATGGTTTAATTATATCTGTCTTCAAAATCGTATCACGTGTATTTCTACATCAATGGTTTAATTATATCTGTCTTCAAAATCGTACCACGTGCATTTCTAAATAAATGTTTCACTTATATTTATCTTCAAAATCGTATCACGTGTATTTCTACATCAATGGTTAAATTATATCTGTCTTCAAAATCGTATCACGTGTATTTCTACATCAATGGTTTACTTATATTTGTCTTCAGAAGCGTATCACGTGTATTTCTACATCAATGTTTTACTGATATCTGTCTTCAAAATCGTATCACGTGTATTTCTACATCAGTGTTTTGCTTTATATCTGTCTCGAAACCATTTCACTTGCATTTTTACATAAATGTTTTACCTATTATATATGTCTCCAAATCGTATCACGTGCATTTCTACATAAATATTTTACTTATTTTTGTCTTCAAAATCGTATCACGTGCATTTCTACATGAAAATATTTCACTTATCATCATCATCATCAGACCCGTGACCTTGGCGGTCGTGGGGGAGACATGAAAGACTGCCGTGGTAAGCCTCCTCCATCCATCTCGGTCCTCGGCTCTGCGCAGTAGTGGCCGAGTCATTCATCCTGGTCCATTCTCTGATGTTGTCCATCCATGACTTGTTCTGTCTTCCCACCTTCTGCCACCTTCGAGTGTTCCCTGCAGTACTGTTTTGGGCAGAGTGTTGTGGCGGTGACGTGGCCGAACCATGTCAGCTTTTTCTTCTTGACGATGGTGAGAAGGGGTTCCTGTGGACACTGCCAGCCGTGTTATTTGACTCTTGACAAATTCGTTTCACTTATATCTGTCTTCAAAATCGTATCACGTGATTTCTGTATAAATATTTTACTTATATATGTGTTCAAAAACGTACTACATGTATTTATGCATAAATGTTTTACTTATTTATCTGTCTTCAAATCGTATCACTTGCATTTCCACATAAAGTTTATTGATATCTGTCTTCAAAATCCTATCACGTGCATTCCTACATAAATGTTTTACTTAATATTTTTTCAAAATCGTATCACGTGTATTTCTACATCAATGTTTTACTTATTTTATCTGTCTTCAAAATCGTATCACGTGTATTTCTACATTAATGTTTTACTTATTATATCTGTCTTCACAATCGTATCACGTGTATTTCTACATCAATGGTTTAATTATATCTGTCTTCAAAATCGTATCACGTGCATTTCTACAAAAAAATATTTTATTTATATCTGTCTTCAAAATCGTATCACGTGCATTTCTAAATAAATGTTTCACTTATTAGATCTGTCTTCAAAATCGTATCACGTGTATTTCTACATCAATGTTTTACTTATTAGATCTGTCTTCACAATCGTACCACGTGTATTTCTACATCAATGTTTTACTTATTAGATCTGTCTTCAAAATCGTATCACGTGCATTTCTAAATAAATGTTTCACTTATATTTATCTTCAAAATCGTATCACGTGTATTTCTACATAAATGTTTTACTGATATATGTCTTCAAAATCGTATCACGTGCATTTCTACATCAATGGTTTAATTATATCTGTCTTCAAAATCGTATCACGTGTTTTTCTACATCAATGGTTTAATTATATCTGTCTTCAAAATCGTATCACGTGCATTTCTAAATAAATGTTTCACTTATATTTATCTTCAAAATCGTATCACGTGTATTTCTACATCAATGGTTTAATTATATCTGTCTTCAAAATCGTATCACGTGTTTTTCTACATCAATGGTTTAATTATATCTGTCTTCAAAATCGTAATACGTGTATTTCTACATCAATGGTTTACTTATATTTGTCTTCAGAAGCGTATCATGTGCATTTCTACATCAATGTTTTACTGATATCTGTCTTCAAAATCGTATCACGTGTATTTCTACATCAGTGTTTTGCTTCTATCTGTCTTCGAAATCATTTCACTTGCATTTTTACATAAATGTTTTACCTATTATATATGTCTCCAAATCGTATCACGTGCATTTCTACATAAATATTTTACTTATATTTTGTCTTCAAAATCGTATCACGTGCATTTCTACATGAATACTTCAATTATATCTGTCTTCAAAATCGTATCACGTGTATTTCTGTATAAATATTTTACTTATATATGTGTTCAAAAACGTACTACATGTATTTATGCATAAATGTTTTACTTATTATATCTGTCTTCAAAATCGTATCACTTGCATTTCCACATAAATGTTTATTGATATCTGTCTTCAAAATCCTATCACGTGCATTCCTACATAAATGTTTTACTTATATATTTTTTCAAAATCGTATCACGTGTATTTCTACATAAATGTTTTACTTATTTTATCTGTCTTCAAAATCGTACCGGTGAAATTTCTACATTAATGTTTTACTTATTATATCTGTCTTCACAATCGTATCACGTGTATTTCTACATCAATGGTTTAATTATATCTGTTTTCAAAATCGTATCACGTGCATTTCTACAAAAATATTTTTATTTAAAATCTGTCTTCAAAAATCGTATCACGTGCATTTCTAAATAAATGTTTCACTTATTAGATCTGTCTTCAAAATCGATCACGTGTATTTCTACATCAATGTTTTACTTATTAGATCTGTCTTCACAATGTATCAACGTGTATTTCTACATCAATGTTTTACTTATTAGATCTGTCTTCAAAATCGTATCACGGGGCTTTTTCTAAATAAATGTTTCACTTATATTTATCTTCAAATCGTATCACGTGTATTTCTACATAAATGTTTATGATATATGTCTTCAAAATCGTATCACGTGCATTTCTACATCAATGGTTTAATTTATTTGTCTTCAAAATCGTATCACGTGTTTTTTCTAAAATTCAAGGGTTTAATTATATCTGTCTTCAAAATCGTATCCCCGTGCATTTCTAAATAAATGTTTCATTTATATTTATCTTCAAAATCGTATCACGTGTATTTCTACATCAATGGTTTAATTATATCTGTCTTCAAAATCGTATCACGTGTTTTTCTACATCAATGGTTTAATTATATCTGTCTTCAAAATCGTAATACGTGTATTTCTACATCAATGGTTTACTTATATTTGTCTTCAGAAGCGTATCATGTGCATTTCTACATCAATGTTTTACTGATATCTGTCTTCAAAATCGTATCACGTTTTATTTCTACATCAGTGTTTTGCTTCTATCTGCCCTTCAAAATCATTTCACTTTGCATTTTTTACATAATGTTTTACCTATTATAATGTCTCAAATCGTATCACGTGCATTTCTACATAAATATTTTACTTATATTTTGCCCTTCAAAATCGTATCACGTCCCATTTCTACATGAATATTTCAATTATATCTGTCTTCAAAATCGTATCACGTGTATTTCTGTATAAATATTTTACTTATATATGTGTTCAAAAACGTACTACATGTATTTATGCATAAATGTTTTACTTATTATATCTGTCTTCAAAATCGTAGCACTTGCATTTCCACATAAATGTTTATTGATATCTGTCTTCAAAATCCTATCACGTGCATTCCTACATAAATGTTTTACTTATATATTTTTTCAAAATCGTATCACGTGTATTTCTACATCAATGTTTTACTTATTATATCTGTCTTCAAAATTGTATCACGTGCTTTTCTACATAAATATTTTACTGATATCTGTCTCCAAAATCCTATCACGTGCATTCCTACATAAATGTTTTACTGATATATTTTTTCAAAATTGTATCACGTGCTTTTCTACATAAATATTTTACTGATATCTGTCTCCAAAATCGTATCACGTGTATTTCTACATCAATGTTTTACCTATATCTGTCTTCACAATCGTATCACGTGCATTTCTACATCAAACATACCCGAAGCCTTGGACAGACGTGTGTCCACTCTAGCCATTGTGTGCTGACCTGAGCTTGTCTGGTCAGAGTGACCTCAGACACTGTGTGGTCCAGCTACACTATGATCTGAAGGAAGGAAGGAAGGAAAGGGGGAAAGAAGAAAAAAAAAGACAGAAAGAAGGAAAGTGATTTTTGTTTCAAAAACCTTGTCAGCAACAGCTCTGCAGAGTACATGCTCTGCACATAGGGGGATTGAGTGTTTAACAAATATAAACTGGTTGAGGGGTCAGCTCCACTTTGTGTGCACATGTGTGCCTGTGTGTGGGATGGGGGGGGGGGGGGGTCATGTGTGTGTGTGTGTGTGTGTTGTTGTATGTGGTGTGTGTTGTGTGTGTTGTGTGTGTGTGTGGGGGGTGGTGAGAGGGTCATGTGTGTTGTGGTGTGTGTGTGTGTTGTATGTGTGTGTGTGTGTGTGTGTGTGTGTTGTGTGTGTGTGAATGTGTGTGTGTGTGTGTGTGTGTGTTTGTGTGTGTTCGGGCGTAAGTGTGTGTGTGTGTGTGTGTTCGGGCGTGTGTGTTGTGTATGTGTTTGTTCGTGCGTGTGTCTGTGTGTCTGTGTGTGTGCGCGCGCGTGTGTGTGTGTGTATGTCTGTGTGTCTGTGTGTGTATGTGAGTGCACCTATGTACACACTCTGGCTTGCTTAACTGGAATCACAGCTACTGATCAATCCTCGCATGTGCCACACAATATTGACGCTCCTTGTGTGTGTGTGTGTGTGTGTGTGTGTGTGTGTGTGTGTGTGTGTGTGTGTGTGTGTGTGTGTGTGTGTGTGTGTGTGTTTGTGTGTGTGTGTCTGTGTATGTGTCTGTGTGTCTGTGTGTCTATGTGTCTGTGTGTCTGTATGTGTGTGTCTATTTGTCTGTGTGTGTCTGTGTGTGTCTGTGTGTGTTTGTGTGCGTGTTTGTGTGTGTCAGTGTGTTTGTTAGGGGGTGGATGGTGGGTGGGTTTTTTTGTGTGTATGTGTGTTAATATGCTAGTGTGTCTCTGTATATGTGCGTGTTTGTGTGTGTGTTCACTGATCTCAGCATGTCTGAATTAAGAGGAAAAGAAAGAGGGAATGAATGAAAGAAAGAACAGAAGGAAGGCGAGAAAGAAGGAATGAAGAAAAGAATCTCTCTAAACAAAGGCCTGCAATAATATTGACCCTTGGTACACAGGGAAGGGGGGTTAAGCATTGAACAGAATGGACAGGCTCCAGGCTATATATCACACATGCTCACGCGCGCGCGCACGCACGAACGCACGCACACACACACATGTGTACATACACACATACGCACTCGCACATCTACGCACACGCACGCACATGCACATGCACAAGCATGCACACACATACACACATATATACATACGCACGCACGCACATGCACACATACACGCGCGCGCACAGACACACACACGCTTGCGCGAGAACACACACGGGATAGCCTAGTGGTTAGAAAATTCCGCTCGCAATCTGACGACCCTGGTTCGATTCTCGTTCAAGGGATATTTACCCCTGGAGTTAACATCAGTGTAGATTCCACCCTCACCAAAAGTCCTTCGGATTAGACTATAAACCGAGGTCCCCATGTGCGATCGCACGTAGAAAATCTTGCGCACACATTAAATTCTGTTCCGCTTTTCGTTAAGAGTAGGCCATTGTGTGCCGGTGGGAACAGATAACATAATTTACAAAACCGCATACACAAGGGAACTTGATATAAAAAAGCACATACGTGCTTATTTCATTATCCTCGATATAAAAGAATAAAATAAATAATAAAACCCTTTATTATTATTGTCCTTCTCCTGCTGCTGTTGCTGTTGCTGCTGTTGTTGCTATTGGTACTCTTGCTTGCTACTGCTACTGCTGATGCTGCTACTGCTGTTGTTGCTACTGCTACTGATGATGCTGCTACTGCTGTTGTTGCTACTGCCGCTGATGCTACTACTGCTGTTGTTGCTACTGCTGCTGATGCTGCTACTGCTGTTGTTGCTACTGCTGCTGATGCTGCTACTGCTGTTGTTGCTACTGCTGCTGATGCTGCTACTGCTGTTGTTGCTACTGCTGCTGCTGCTGCTATGCTGTTTTGCTACTGCTGCTGATGCTGCTACTGCTGTTGTTGCTACTGCTGCTGTGCTGCTACTGCTGTTGTTGCTATGCTGCTATGCTGTATTGCTACTGCTGCTGATGCTCATGCTGTTGTTGCTACTGCCTGATGCTGCTATGCTGTTGTTGCTACTGCGCTGATGCTGACTGCTGTTGTTGCTACTGCTGCTGATGCTGCTACTGCTGTGTGTTGGTTACTGTTGCTAGCTGCTACTGCTGTTGTTGCTACTGCGCTGATGCTGCTATGTTTTTGTTGTAAGCTGATGCTGTGTGCTGTTGTTGCTTACTGCTGCTGTGCTGCTACTGCTGTTGTTGCTACTGCCCCTGATGCTGCTACTGTTGTTGCTACTGCTGCTGCTGCTGCTGCTGTTGTTGCTACTGCTGCTGATGCTGCTACTGCTGTTGTTGCTACTGCTGCTGATGCTGCTACTGCTGTTGTTGCTACTGCCCCTGATGCTGCTTCTGCTGTTGTTGCTAATGTCGCTGATGCTGCTGCTGTTGTTGCTACTGCTGCTGATGCTGCTACTGCTGTTGTTGCTACTGCGGCTGATGGCTACTGCTGTTGTTGCTACTGCGCTGATGTGCTATGCTGTTGTTGTTTGCTTGCGTGCTGTCTGTGCTACTGCTGCTTTGTGCTGCTGCTACTGCTGTGTTCTACGCGCTGATGCTGCTACTGCTGTTGTTGCTACTGCTGTGCTGCTACTGCTGTTGTTGCTACTGCCGCTGATGTGCTACTGCTGTTGTCTGCTGTACTGCTGTTGTTGCTACTGCGCTGATGTGCTACTGCTGTTGTTGCTACTGCGCTGATTGCTACTGTGTGACTGTGCTACTGTGTGTTGCTACTGCGCTGATGCTGCTACTGCTGTTGTTGCTACTGCTGTCTACTGCTGTTGTTGCTACTGCTGCTGCTATGCGTTGTGCTTGCTACTGCTGTTTTGTTGCTACTGCGCTGATGCTGCTACTGCTGTTGTTGCTGCTGCTACTGCTGTTGTTGCTACTGCCGCTGATGTGCTACTGCTGTTGTTGCTATCTGCTGCTGTACTGCTGTTGTTGCTACTGCCGCTGATGTATGTTTTCTATGCTGTGATGTGCTACTGCCTGCTGTGTGCTGCTACTGCTGTTGTTGCTACTGCCGCTGATGTGCTATGCTGTTGTTGCTGCTGCTACTGCTGTTGTTGCTACTGCCGCTGATGTGCTCTGCTGTTGTATGCTGCGGGCTATCTGTTGTTGCTACTGCGCTGATGCTGCTACTGCTGTTGTTGCTGCTGTACTGCTGTTGTTGCTACTGCCGCTGATGATGCTACTGCTGTTGTTGCTACTGCAGCTGTGCTGCTACTGCCTGCTGTGTTGCTACTGCTGCTATGCTGTTGCTCTGCTGTTGTTGCTACTGCTGCTGCTGATGCTACTGCTGTTGTTGCTGCTGCTACTGCTGTTGTTGCTACTGCCGCTGATGATGCTACTGCTGTTGTTGCTACTGCCGCTGATGCTGCTACTGCTGTTGTTGCTACTGCAGCTGATGCTGCTACTGCTGTTGTTGCTGCTGCTACTGCTGTTGTTGCTACTGCCGCTGATGCTGCTACTGCTGTTGTTGCTACTGCAGCTGATGATGCTACTGCTGTTGTTGCTGCTGCTACTGCTGTTGTTGCTACTGCCGCTGATGATGCTACTGCTGTTGTTGCTGCTGCTACTGCTGTTGTTGCTACTGCCGTGATGTGTATGCTGCTGCTGCTGATGATGCTTACTGCCGTGATGTGCTACTGCTGTTGTTGCTGCTGCTACTGCTGTTGTTGCTACTGCCGCTGATGATGCTACTGCTGTTGTTGCTGCTGCTACTGCTGTTGTTGCTACTGCCGCTGATGATGCTACTGCTGTTGTTGCTGCTGCTACTGCTGTTGTTGCTACTGCCGCTGATGATGCTACTGCTGTTGTTGCTGCTGCTACTGCTGTTGTTGCTACTGCCGCTGATGATGCTACTGCTGTTGTTGCTGCTGCTACTGCTGTTGTTGCTACTGCCGCTGATGATGCTACTGCTGTTGTTGCTGCTGTATGCTGTTGTTGCTACTGCCGCTGATGGCTATGCTGTTGTCTGCTGCTAGTGTGTTGCTACTGACACGCTGATGCTGCCTACTGCTGTTGTTGTGCGCTGTGCTACTGCTGTTGTTGCTACTGCGCTGTACTGCTGTTGTGATGCGCTGATGACTGTACTGCTGTTGTGGCTGTAGTTGTCTACTGCGCTGATGCTGCTACTGCTGTTGTTGTAGCTTGTGCTACTGCTGTTGTTGCTACTGCCGCTGATGCTGCTACTGCTGTTGTTGCTGCTGCTGCTGATGCTGCTACTGCTGTTGTTGCTGCTGCTGCTGATGATGCTACTGCCGCTGATGCTGCTACTGCTGTTGTTGCTGCTGCTACTGCTGTTGTTGCTACTGCCGCTGATGATGCTACTGCTGTTGTTGCTGCTGCTACTGCTGTTGTTGCTACTGCCGCTGATGATGCTACTGCTGTTGTTGCTGCTGCTACTGCTGTTGTTGCTACTGCCGCTGATGATGCTACTGCTGTTGTTGCTGCTGCTACTGCTGTTGTTGCTACTGCTGTTGTTGCTGCTGCTACTGCTGTTGTTGCTGCTGCTACTGCTGTTGTTGCTACTGCCGCTGATGATGCTACTGCTGTTGTTGCTGCTGCTACTGCTGTTGTTGCTACTGCCGCTGATGATGCTACTGCTGTTGTTGCTGCTGCTTCTCCTTCTCGACTTGCTCCTCTTGCTGCACGTCCTTCTCTTCATCGTCAACACCACCACCACCATCATCACCACCATCACTACCATCACAACCACCACCATCACCACCACAACCACCCCCACCCACAACCACCATCACACCACCACCTACCAAAACCACCACACCACACCACCATCCACCACCACCCACCACACCACCACCACCACCACCACCACCACCACCACCACCCACCACCACCACCACAACCACCACCACCACAACCACCACCACCACAACCACCACCACCACCACCACCACCACCACCACCACCACCACAACCACCACCACCAACCACCACCACACACACCACAACACCACCACCACCACCACCACCACAACCACACACCACCACCACCACCACAACCACCACCACCACAACCACCACCACCACAACCACCATCACCACCACCACCACCATCACACAACCACCACCACCACCACCACCACCACCACCACCACCACCACCACCCCACCACCACTACAATCACCATCTCCTCCTGCTCCTCACCATCACCCCCTCACTCTCCTGTTTGCAGGTGGAGCCCACAGACGGCAGATATCCAGGGAGGGCTGGATGGCTCGGGTCCTCTGCTGGTGTACGACAAGCAAGGAGGCGTGGTGATGCTGTCTCCCATGGACCACAGCATGGCCTCCTCTGTCTGGGAGTCTGGGGGCGTCCTGGCCTGGGGTGTCATGGGAGGAGTGGACTCCCTGCCTGCCAACTTTACCTTGCAGACGCTGCTGTATTACGGGGAGCAGGGAGTGACGAAGGTACGTTGGGTTGTTGCTTGTTGGTTGTTGGTTGTTGCTTGTTGGTGGTGTTTTGTTTTGGGTTTTTTGTTTTTTTGTGGGATAGTGTGACAAAGATCTGTGTTTGGTTAGAAGATTCTTCTTGTTTTTTGTTGTTAAACATGTTTTTCTTCTTGTTATTTTTTCTTATTCTCGTTCTTGTTCTTATTCTTCTTGTTCTTGTTCTTGTTCCTGTCGTTGTCGTTGTTGTTGTTGTTGTTGTTGTTGTTCTTTTCTTCTTCTTCTTTTCTTCTTCTTCTTCTTCTTCTTCTTCGCAATTCTGAATTTCTTATTTGAATTCTGAATTCTTCTTTGAATTCTGAAATCTTCTTTGAATTCTGAATTCTTCTTCTTCTTCTTTGAACTCTGAATTGTCCTTTGCATTCTTCTTCTTTGAATTCTACTTTTTCTTCTTTAAATTCTTCTTTGAAATTCTTCTTTGAATTCTTTTCCTTTGAATTCTTCTTCTTTGAATTCTTCTTCTTTGAATTCTTCTTCTTTCAATTGCCATTCTTCTTCGTGTATTCTTCTTCTTCTTTGAATTCTTCTTCTTCTTTGAATTCTTCTTCTTCTTTGAATTCTTTCAATATTTCTTCTTCTTCTTTTTTTTTGCGTCGAACGCTCAGAGAGCAACTAGTATTGTCTATCATATTCAGAATGAAAACCCGTTGCGCTGCCGTTAGGCGCCTGACAAGTCAGTCCCGGCACATCTGACCTCAAGGTGGGAGATATATCGTTATCTCTTAGTTCTTTCGGGGGGACAAAAGGCAGGAGACTGGACCAAGAAGGCAAAAGCTAAACAAGGGTGACAAGAAGAAAAGGAACAAGACAGAAGGATAGAAAAGAGGGAATTCCTAGAGCAGAATGTCCTGAAGGTGGGGATGCTATTTATACTAACAGGTCTCCGAGCATCCCCAGGGGGCGGGGGAGGGGTTAGATGATGAGGGGAAAGAAAAGGGGAAAAGAGAGTTAGAGAGAGAGAGAGAGAGAGAGAGAGAGAGAGAGAGAGAGAGAGAGAGAGAGATAGAGAGAGAGTGACAATGACAATGACAAATTCTTTTATTTCGAGGAGAATAAATAATCACCCATGAGCTTTTTTACATTCAGTCCCTGCCCTTAGGGATACATCATATGATAATAAAGTAAACCCAATACCCATATATTATACTCACACAGTAAAAGAAAAGAGAGAGTATGGGGGGTGGGGGTGGGCAGAGAGTGGGGCAGAGACAGAGACAGAGAGAAGAGAACACAGAGAGCGAGGAGAGGGGAAGAGCAGGAAGTGGCAAAACGGTGAGACCAGTAAGCGCGAGCTTGCTGACTGAGGATGAAATCGAAAACAAAGTGTTAGATGAAAAAATAATGGACTGAGAAGAGAGAGGAAGAGAGAGAGAGAGAGAGAGAGAGAGAGAGAGAGAGAGAGAGAGAGAGAGAGAGAGAGAGAGAGAGAGAGAGAGAGCAAGACAGAGGAGGGTGTCGAAGGAGAGAGATATTCAGACAGGCAGACAAAGACAGAGAACTAGAAATACAAACTACAGGCAAAGGGGTCTAGAATTAAAACTGGGAGATAAAGAAAAAAAACCAGATAAATAAAGACAGAATACATTTTTAAAAGCACAGAGACACAGAGACAGAAAACAGACAGCCAGCCATCGAGCCAAACAGACAGACAGACAGAGCGACAAAGACAGAGAGATACAGAGAGACATGGACACCGACAGAGAGACAAAGACAGAGACACAAAGAGAGACACACAGAGAGAGACAGAGACAGAGAGAGAGAACCGTGAAGAAACACACACAAACAACCAACGACACAGAGAGAGACTGAAAAACTTATACATTTTTACATGAAAACAAAAACAAAAGCAACTGAACAGTGTTGCAAATTTGCATATTAACAAGATACACATGGAGAACATAGCAACCTAGATGTTGTCTTTGATGCTTTAACAATGGAATCCAAGGGGTGGGGTTTTTTTCTTCTTCTTTTTATTTGGACAATTTCTTTTTACTTTTATTTTCTTGTTCTTTTTATTTATTTCTGTCTTCGTTCTGTTTTTCTGTCTGTCTATCTGTCTGTCTGTTTGTCTGTGTGTCTGTATGTCTTTCTTTCTTTCTTTCGTTCTATCTTTCTTTCTTTCTTTCTTTCAATTTTTCTTTCGTTCTTTCTTTCGTTCTCTCTCTGTGTCTCTCTATGTCTCTGTCTCTGTCTCTGTCTCTGTCTGTCTCTCTCTCTCTCTCTCTCTCTCTCTCTCTCTCTCTCCTCTTTAAATTGATTTGCCTAAGTTCGAATTATTGTATCGATGCTGTTGTTAGCGGGGCTGTTAAAAACTGGTTTATATCAGGCTCCTCGACATGTTGTAACTTAACTTGATATCTTTATTGATAGTATATATATATATATATATATATATATATATATATATATATATATATATATATATATATATATATATATGTATATATATATATATATTAAAGGGTTTGGGTGAGGATGCTTTAACAGAATTTGATATCTGGTTTACTTTTATGCTGATATAACCTGGAAATGCTCTCTGTCTCTCTCTGTCTCTATCTGTCGCTGTCTTTCTCTCTCTGTCTGTCTGTCTGTCTGTCTGTCTGTCTGTCTCTCTCTCTCTCTCCCCTCTCTCTCTCTCTCTCTCTCTCTCTCTCTCTCTCTCGCTGTCTTGCTTCTTGCTGTCTTCCTTCTACTTTACTTTATCCATATTACATAATTATAATCAGTGTATCAGTTTTCATGTTAATGTTGGATTTATTTGATAATTATATGTTTATCAACATATATCTCTTCTAAAAAAATCTATGTATCTCTTGAAATTAATGCTCAAATCAGTAAGGGATTATGTAATGTTAAATATAAATATTTTTTTAATCATGTTGTCGTTGTTGTAGTAAGATTTTTTCCTGTTTTGTTGATAGTCCCTAATCGGGGCAAGGGCCGGATGAAAAAAAGTATGCCTATGCTTATTCTGTTACCCTTGAAAAATAAAGATTCATTAATTGCTTCTCTCTCTCTCTCTCTCTCTCTCTCTCTCTCTCTCTCTCTCTCTCTCTCTCTCTCTCTCTCTCTTTCCTCCTTTATTTATTCATTTATTTATTTATTTTCTTCCTTCTTTCTTTCTTTTGTTCTGTCTTTCTTTCGGTCGTTTTTTCCTTCGTTCTTTGTTTCTTTCGTTTTCTCTCTCTGTCTCTGTCTCTGTCTTCTCTCTCTTTTTTTTTTTGGAATCGTTAGTTCTTTTTTTGTTCTTTCTTTCTTTTGTTCTTTCTATTTTTCTTTTTGTCGTTCTTTCTTTCTTTCTTTCTTTCTACCTTTCTTTCTTCTTTCTGTCTTTCTTTTTTTTCTTTCTTCCTTTCTTTTTTCTTTTCTCTTTCTTTCTTCCTTTTTTCTTCCTTCCTTTCTTTCTTTCTCTCTTTCTTTCTTCCTTTTTTTTCTTCCTTCCTTTCTTTTTTCTGTCGTTTTTCATCCTTTTTTTTTCTTTCTCTCTTCTCTTTCTTTCGTTCTTTCTTTCTGTCTGTCTTTCTTTCTTCCTTTTTCTTTACCTTCTTTTCTAGGTTACGAATGTTGACCTAATTTTTCCTTCTTGTTTTAACTGTTTTCTATCTTCCACCTCATTTATATGCCATTTCCTTTCCATTTTTTCTTCATTTTTTCTCTTTTTTTTTCCTTATCTTTTTTAAGGGCGTTCCATTTTATTTGGGGGTGGAGGTGGAGTGAATGTAGGGGCTGTCCACTTAGTTTCGTTGTTTTTTGTTTTAGATTCTTTCGTTTGGTTGTCTCTGGGTTTGTTTTCGGTGTTTGTGTTCATTGCTAACTTCCATTTCTGATACTGGAGAGGTATTAATCTGTGCTAATTATTGCTAGCGTTGGAGAGAGAATAACATGTTTGGCACTGGAGAGGACAAACTGTGTTCGTTTTGCTCTGGAGCAGGTATGGCACGTTTGGCACTGGTGAATTTTTGTTTTGCACTGGAGAGGGTATGGCATGTTTGGAACTGGACAAATCATACTGTTTTTGTTCAGTACTGGAGAGGGTGTGGTATGTTTGGCACTGGAGAAATCATACTGTTTTTGTTCAGCACTGGAGAGGGTATGGCATGTTTGGAACTGGATAAATCATACTGCTTTTGTTCAGCACTGGAGAGGGTGTGGCATGTTTGGCACTGGAGAGGGTAATAATAATAATAATAATGTATGGAATTTATATAGCGCTGAATCTTGTAAAGCAACAAATCAAAGCGCTCAGATGTTATTTCATACCACTTTAAGTCACGGCAGATTTCTCTCCTTGAAATTCGGGCTGCTCTCCCCGGGGAGAGCGGGAGAACGCGTCGCCACTTAGCGCTGCGCCACCCTTTCACCCTTTTTTTTTTTTTTTCTGCAGCTGTATTTGTTTCCCTATCAGAGTGGCTTTTTTCTAAGAATTTTGCCAGGGACAACTCTCTTGTTGCCGTGGTTTTTTTTTACGTGCGCTAAATAATTACGTGTAACACACGGGACCTCGGTTTATCGTCTCATCCGAAAGACTAGCGCCCAGACCACCACTCATGGTCTAATGGATGGGGGAAAAATTTCCGGTCCAAACGGGGTACGAACCGCCGCACACTTCAGACCCGGACTTTTGCTTTCTAGACAGGCGCATTACCTCTAGACCACCGATCCAGGGTGTGGCATGTTTGGCACTGGAGAGGGTGTGGCATGTTCGGCACTGGAGAGGGTATGGCATGTTTGGCACTGGAGAGGGCTGGCTAAAACTGATAAGCGCTGACTGAGGTACGTTTGGTCATGTAAACAGAAACGGACAGACAAAGCTGATGTCGACAGTTCTCCAAGGAAAGTTTGAGGGCAGAAGGAATCAAGGCAAACCACCAGCATCCTACATTGTAAAACACGCGCACGCACACACACACACACACACACACGCACGCACGCACGCACACATACACATGCACACACATACAACACAACACACACTGTATAAAAGAATGAGATAGATTGGTTAACACTGAGAAACCAGAAAAACAGGGGGATTAAAAAGCAAGGCACTTAAAAAACCTTTTAGAATGAAGAAAACAATGTAATAAAACAGCAAGCAGCGCAGACATATACAGACAAAAATGACACAGACACAGCAGACAGACAGACATACATTCATACAGACGGACAGACAGGACAAACAGGTCAGACAGACTGGGAGAAACTGAGTGAGAAAGAGAGAGAGAGAGGAGAGAGAGAGAGAGAGAGGAGAGAGAGAGAGAGAGAGAGAGAGGGGAGAGAGAGAGAGAGAGAGAGAGAGAGAGAGAGAGAGAGAGAGAGAGAGAGAGAGAGAGAGAGAGAGAGGACTGAGAAAAACAACAAACAAAAAAAGAAAAGCAAAAACAAAGAAGAAGAAAATATCAGAAAAATTGATAAACAAAAGAGACTGGACGTAAGCATTTCCTGTTGTTGTTGTTTTTTAACTTGTGAAGAAAACTCAAAAAAAAGTTTTCAGCTATTTGACAATTTGCATAATAACGACATAAACACGATGAAGAAACACAACAACATAAATACTGTAGTTTGATACTGTAACAAAATGGAACCGAACGCTTTTTTGGGGGGAGGGGGGTTGGCGTAGAGGGGAGAGGGATTGGTGAGTTGGGAGGTGGGGGTTGGGTTGGGAGGTGGTGGAGGGGGGGGGAAGGAGTTGCTCGTTTGTTTGTTTCTCACGTGTTTGTGTGCTTGGGTCTTTTGGGGCGGGTGGAAAGTTTTGGAGGGGTTGGGGAGAGGTCCTTTTAATTGGTGATGATTTGTTCGTCTTCAGTTGTTGTTTTTTTCTTGTTGTATTTGACATCTTTGTGTATGTTTATCGTATTGTATTCTATTGTGTTGTATTGTATTGTAGTGTATTGGGTTGTGCTGTGATGTGTTGTGATGTATTGTGCTGTGTTGCGTTTTGTGTTGTGTTGTGTTGCGTTGTACTATATTGTATGATATTGTGTTGTGCTTTATTGTGTTGTGCTGTGTTGCATTGTGATGTGCTGTGTTGTATTGTGTTGTGTTGCATTGGGTTGTGTTCTATTGTGTTGTGTTGTACTGTACTGTATTGTATTTTGTTGTGTTGTATTGTCTTGTATACCATTTTATGTCACAGCAGATTTCTCTGCATGAAATTCGAGCTGCTCTACCCAAAAAGAGCGCGTCGCCACAAGAGCAGCGCCACCCATTATATTTTTGTTCTGTCTCCTGTCTGCAACTGAATTGGTTTCCCTATCAAAATTACTTTTTTCTACATAAATTTTCCAGGGACAACCCCATTGTTGCCGTGGGTTATTTTACTCGGGCTAGATAATTAAATGTAACACACCGGACCTCGGTTTATCGTCTCATCTGAAAGACTAGCACCCAGACCACCACTCACGGTCTAGTGGATGGGGGAAAAGTGTGGGGGCCAGACGGGGATCGAACCACCGCTCACTTGGAGCCCGGAGTTTCTAGGCAGGTGCGTTACCTCTAGACCACTGATCCGTAACTTCTCTCTCTTTTTTTGTCTCTTCTTTCTGTCTTTCTTTCTTTCATCCCTTCTGGATGTTTTTCCCTTTGCTTTTTTATTTCCTTTATTTTCATGGGGGTGGGCATGGGGTGGGTTGGTGGAGAGGGAGGGGCTGGGGTTCTTTCTCTGCTTTTTTTTCTATATAGTTTCTTTCATTTCTTCTTGGCTTTGTTATTATTTGTTTGTCTTTTACTTTCTGTTTTATTTTTGCCATTAAAAAATGAGATACTGTATATATAAATCTCTTTCTTTTTCTCTGTCTGTCTGTCCGTCTATCTGTCTCTTTACCTCCCTCTCTCTCTCTCTCTCTCTCTCTCTCTCTCTCTCTCTCTCTCTCTCTCTCTCTCTCTCTCTCTCTCTCTCTTCTCTCTCTCTCTCTCTCTCCTTTTCTGGGAAAAAAGAAATGAAAATGCGACAATAGAGAGAAGGGATTAAAACAAAAGTATGTTTACAACTTCAGCTCAGCCGACGATTCAATAAAAAAAATATAAAAAAAGACAAAAAACTACACAGTCATACAGACAGACTGACAGACAGTCAGACTGGCAGACAAGCAGGCAGACAGACAGACTGACAGACAGGCAGGCAGACATACAGACATATCGACAGACAGGCAGACAGGCAGGCAGACAAGCAGCAGACAGACAGCAGACAGACTGACAGACAGAGTGACAAACAGGCAGACCGACAGACAGATAGGCAGGCAGGCAGATAGACAGACAGATAGACAAACAGGCAGGGAGACAGACAGATAGACAGACAGGCAGACAGACAGGCATGCAGGCAGACAGACAGATAGACAGCCAGACATACAGGTAGGCAGACAGACAGATCGACAGACAGGCAGGCAGACAGACATACAGATAAACAAATGAGAGAGACAGAGACAGACAGATTGAAAGAGGCGGAAACCAAGAGACAGAGAAACAGAAATACTTGTGTGCGTGCGTGCGTGCGTGCATGCGTGTGTGTGTGTGTGTGTGTGTGTGTGTGTGTGTGTGTGTGTGTGTGTGTGTGTGTGTGTGTGTGTGTGTGTGTGTGTGTGTGTGTGTGTGTGTGAGTATGTAAAAATCAAGTGATAGGAATAAAGACTAGAAAAACGTTGAGTTTTTTGGTTGGGTTTTTTTTTCGGAAGGAGGGGAGGGGGGGGGATGGTTTGGTGTTTTTTTCAAATCAACCTGAAAAAGAGTTTGCAATTTTCCTAAAAAGTAAAAGACAAATAAAAAGAAACACCCCTCTCCTGAATAATGTCTTTAATGTTTCAGCATAATACGGGGCTTCTTTGTTTTTAAATTGGATTGAGGGTTTGTTTCGTGGTTTTAAGAGAGTGGCGGATTTTTCAGAGGATGAGGGGTGGGGGTGGGGGAGAGGCAGATGTTGTTATAATATAATATTATCTATTATTGTTGTTTGTGAAGGGAAGGGAGGGTTTATTACTTTTTGTTTGTTTGTTTGGGGTGATTTTAATTCCATTTTCTGTTTTACATATTGTTTATATGTTCTGGTTCGTTCTCAAGAATTTTTTACACCGGCTTTTTCCTCTTCTTTTTTTTCTGTCTATTTTATCGTTTTGTTTGGGAGGTGGGGGTTGGGTGTGTTTTGCTTAGGTTGTGGTTGTTGTTTTTTTCTTTGGAGAAGTCATCAAGGACATATAGATAAATCTGTGTGATTCGTGAGATGGTGCCGTTCATGTGTCTAGGGTCTTGTTTGTTACGGTTGTTTTGTTAGTTTATTGTTTTGTGTTGTTGTGGGTTTGGTTGGGGTTTGTTGTTGGTTGTTGTTGTTGTTTTTTGGGGGAGGGACCGGGGGAGTTTATTTTATTTTTATGTATTTATTCTTTTATATCGAGGATAACGGAATAAGCACTTACGTATTTTTTTTTATATAAATCCAGTCTCCGTGTGTATGCGGATTTGTAACTTCTGTCATCTGTTCCCACCGGCACACAATGACCTACTCGTACGAAAAGCGGAACAGGTTTTAACGTGTGCGCAAGATGTTCTGCGTTCGTTCGCACACGGGGCCTCGGTTTCACGTCTCGTCCGAAGGATAAAAGGTGAGAGGAGGGACAAGGTAAGGAGGGGTGTTTGGGTTGCTATTGTTGTCGTTGTTGTTTTGTTGTTTTAGGTTCTTGGGTGTCTTTTGGTTGTAATTTTGTTTGTTGTTAATAATAATAATAATAATAATAATAATAATAATAATAATAATAATAATAATAATAATAATGATAATGATAATGCTAATAATAATAATAATAATAATGATAATAATAATAATACACGGAGTTTGTACAGCGCAATATCTTGCAAAAAACAGATCAAAGCGCTTTCATTCATCCTAGTCTTTCACATGCAGCCAATTACAATTAATAGATTTTTACAAATTCAAATGTATACACACACACACACAAAAGCTGTACACTGTGACAGGGTGATGGGGGAGGGGGGTGGTGGTTTTTGTGGTGTTGTACTTTGGTGGGTGGATTTTGGTTGTTTTTTCTGTTATTTAGGTTTTTTTGGGGGAGGGGGGTTGTTTTGGGGTGGGTGGATGGATGGATGGATAGATCGTTGGGTGGATGAATGAATGGATGGGTGAATAGATGGATGGATGGATGGATGGATGGATAAATGGATGGATGGATGGATGGATGGATGGATGGATTGTTGGATGGTTGGATGGATGGATGGATGGAATGTTGAATTCTTGGATGGATGGATGGATGGATGGATGGATGGATGGATGGATGGAGAGGGACACTCTGTCACACACAAACACACACTCACACACACACACACCCTCTAATAAAAATGAAATGCAAGAGAGGCAAAGAGAAAGAGGAAGAAGAAAAGAAAATACGCACTACTGTTTTTTAAAACACTATAATTTTGGAAGAAAAAATTAACAACAAACAAACAAACAAACAAATGTACCTAGAAAAATTTTTTTCCCAATTGCCTCGAAAAGAAACCAAAAAAGGAAAGAAAAAGAAACACTTCCATCTCAACCATTGCTTTTTAATTCTTTGCCATATCGGAGGCTTCTGGGTTTTTTGTTGATAGTTGTTGTTTTAGGGGAGGGGGATTAATGGGCTTTCTGGGTTGTTTTTTCTGGGGGGAAGGTAATAATGGGAGAGTTTTGAGAGAGAGACAGACAGACAGATACAGAGATATTTTTTTAATTGTTTTTTATTGTATTCTTTTATATCGATGATAATGGCATAAGCACTTATGTATGTGTGTGTGTGTGTGTGTGCTGGGGGGGTACATTCAGTCCCCATGTGTATGCGGTTTTGTAAATTCTGTAATCTGTTCCCACCGGCACACAATGGCCTACTCTTACGAAAAGTGGAAGAGGTTTCGCACACGGGGCCTCGGTTTATAGTCTCATCCGAGGGACTTTTGGGGAGAGTATAGAGATAGAGAGAGAGAGAGAGAGAAAATCAAGTGTTTGAGAGTTTGTTTATCTGTTTCGCTGTGTTAATTGTTTGTTTCTTTTTGTTTGCTTTTGTTTGCTTGTCTTTTTGTTTGTTACTGTCTGTCTTATTTTTGTGGTCTTTTGTTTTTCTTGTCTTTTCTATTTAAATGTCCGTCTTTTTAGCCTGTCTATCCGTTTCTCTTGTTGTTTGTTTGTATGCCTATCTTTGTTTTCTCTGTGTCTGTCTCTCTTTGTCTGCCTCTTTTTCTTGTTTCGTCAGTTTCTGTATGTATCTGTTTGTTTCCTGTCTGCCTGCCTGTCTGTCTGTTCTCTGTCTCTGTCTTTATCTCTCTCTCTCTTTCTCTCACTCTCTCTCTCACTTCCTGTCTTTATAATCGTTCTGTCTTTCGTTCTTTCTTTCTTTAGGTTGTTGTTTTATTTAAAAGTGTCCGGATTATTTGTTTTGTCCTCCAACCCCCACCCTCCACCCCAGACCCATTCACTGTCTCCATAAATCATGAAAGAGATTAAAGCCTATAGCACATTAATTAATTAATTAATTAATTAATTGGCATTGGCATTCCTTTTCTGTAGCGTTATGTCAGAAAGTCAGCAGAAAGCACTGGCTGGCAAGAAAGAGAAGAGATGAAAACAAACATCTGTTGAATTGAAATACCTGACGCTGCAGCAAGTCAAAGAAAACAGGGAACAAACAACAAGAAAGTGAGAGTAAAACAGACAGAGAGACGTAGACAGAGACAGACAGACAGACAGACGTAGACAGACAGAGAGACAGACGGACAGAAAGTGAGACATAGAGAGAGTGGAGACACACAGACAGAAAAAATGAGATACAGACAGAGAGACGGGCAGATAACAAGTGAGAAGAGAGAGATCGAGTGACAGACAGACAGACAGAAAGTGAGAAGGAGAGAGAGAGAGAGAGAAGAGAGAGAGAGATAGAGAGAGAGAGTGACAGACAGACAGACAGGCAGAGAGTAAGTGAGAGAAACAGAGAGACAGACAGACAGACATAAGTGAGAAATACAGAGAGTAAGGGAGAGAGAAACAGAGATACAGACAGGCGGTAGAAAGTGAGAAAGAGAGAGAGAGGAGAGAGAGAGAGAGAGAGAGAGAGAGAAGAGATAGAGAGAGAGAGACAGACAGACAGACAGACAGACAGACAGATAAAGAGACAAACAAAGACAGCGCGTGAGGAAAGGGAAAGAGACTAAGGAACGGACAGACAGACAGACAGACAGACAGGAGAAAGACAGACAGAGACAAAGACATTATTAAAACGAGAAAGGGAAACAGAAATAAATATACATACATATATAAATGAAACTATATCAATAAAAATGAATCAAATTTACATAACAGAAAATAAAACATAAGTAAAATGTAAGAGGAAGACAGGAAACAGACGTAAAAGTGTCCTTTATTTTGAAACAACAACAACAACAGTAGCAACAACATCAACCAACAACAATAACAACAACATCAACAACAAGCCAACAACAAAACAAAATGAAATAAAAACAACCCTGAAAAAAAATTACAATTTCTTGAAATACAGACAATGTAAGAAGTCACCTCACACAATGTCTTTAATGTTTCAACATAATAATATAGGCTTTTCTCTTGCTATTTTATTTTTGCTAGTGGTTTTTTTGTTGCTTTTTGTGTATTTTTGTTTTTTTGTTTTTGTTTCGAGATGAGAGCGATAGGGATTGAAGGACGAAGGTGTTTGTGGGGTGGGATAATGTTAAATTGGATTGTGAGGGGATAGGCAATTTTTTTCCTGGGTGATTTTAATACCATTTTCTACTGTTTTTTCAAAATTATATCTCATGTTTGTGTAATCGTCTGGTGTGTTCTGAGTGCGTGATTTCTGTCTCTGTGTCTGTGTCTGTCTGTTTCTCTCTTTGTCTCTGTCTCTGTGTCTGTCTGTCTGTCTGTCCCCCCTCTCTCTCTTCTTCTTCTTCTTCTTCTTCTTCTTCTTCTTCTTCTTCTTCTTCTTCTTCTTCTTCTTCTTCTTCTTCTTTCTTCTTCGCAATTCTTCTCCGCAATTCTTCTTCGCAATTCTTCTTCGCAATTATTCTTCTTCTTCGTATTTTTCGTATTATCAATTCTTCTTCTTCACAATTATTTTGTTCTTTTTCACAATTCTTTTCTTCTTCTTCGCAATTCTTCCTCCTCTTTGCAATTCTTCTTTTTCTTCGCAATGCTTCTTCGTCGAAATTCTTCTTCTTCGAAATTCTTCTTCTTAACAATTCTTCTTTTTCACAATTCTTCTTCGTCGTAATTCTTCTTCGCAATTCTTCTTCTTCTTCTTTGGAATTATTCTTCTTTCTTTCGTTCGTTCTTTCTTTCTTTTTTATTTCTTGCTTTCTAATTATGTCTCACTCTTTATCTGTCCATTCATTTAAACTTTTTTTTGTCTTTTCCTTCTATTTTCTGTCTTTTTTCCTTTGTCTTTCTCTTTCGTACTTGTTATATCATTGTCTTTTACTCTTTCAATTTATTTTCTTTCATGGGTCGTATAGGTCATTGAGTGGTTTGTAAATTGTTTCTCTGTCTCCCTATATGCTTCGTTGAATGGTTGGCTGTTTGGCTGGCTGGATAGTTGGTTGGTTGGTTGTCTGGTTGTTCGTTGATTGGTTGGTTGGTTGGTTGGTTGGTTGGTTGTCTGGTTGGTCGTTGATTGGTTGGTTGGTTGGTTGGTTGGTTAGCTGGTTGGATGGCTGGTTGGTTGGATGGATGGCTAGTTGGTTGGTTGGCTGGCTGGTTGGTTGATTGGTTGGTTGGTTGGTTGATTGATTGGTTGGTTGGTTAGTTGGTTGGTTGGTTGGTTCATTGGTTGATTAGTTGGCTGGTTGGCTGGCTGGCTGGTTGGTAGGTTGTCTGGCTGCTTGTTGATTGGTTGGTTGGTTGGTTAGCTGGTTGGATGGCTGGTTGGTTGGATAGATGGCTAGTTGGCTGGCTGGTTGGTTGATTGGTTGGTTGGCTGGTTGGTTGGTTGATTGGTTGGTTGATGGCTGGTTGGTTGGTTGGGTGGATGGGTGGGTGGTTGCTTGCTTGCTTGGTCAGGGTTGATGGGTTTGTAGGTGGGTTGAGAATATTTGTCTGTGTGCCTGTTTCTTCCATAGTCGTTTGTCTTTCTTTTTCTTTGCTTTCACTCTTGTCTGTCTGTCTGTCTGTCTGTCTGCCTGCCTGTCTATCTGTCTATCTCTCTTTCTCTTTTTCTCTCTCTTCCTCTCTCTCACTCTGTCTCTGTCTGCCTGTCTCCCTCTCTCTCTGTCTCTCTCTCTGCTTTGGAAAGAAAAAATATAAGACAATTAAGAGAATGAAGGGAAAATTGTTAATCTCTTAAAAGCCTGGCTCAGCAGTAAATAAAGCACATAGACAAACAAGCAAGTAAAAGTCAGGCACACATACACACACATGCACGCACACACACACATGCACCTAAGACAAAACAGAGAGATAGACACAGAGAGAGAGAGAGAGAGAGAGAGAGAGAGAGAGAGATGCAGAGGAGGAATGAAGAGAGAAAGAGAAAGGAACAAAGAAGAGAGGGCCACACAGACGCAAATACACAAAGAAATAAAACACAACTACACAAATAAATAAAACACAACTACGCAAAGAAATGAAACACAACTACACAAATAAATAGAACACAACTACACAAATGAATAAAACATAACTACGCAAAGAAATGAAACACAACTACACAAATAAATAGAACACAACTACACAAATGAATAAAACATAACTACGCAAAGAAATAAAACACAACTACACAAATAAATAGAACACAAATACATAAATAAATAAAACACAACTACACAAATAAATAGAACACAAATACATAAATAAATAAAACACAAGAGATGGAACACAAACCAAAGCAAATATTTATTGTGAAATTTAACTCTAAAAAATCAACAAGAAAGCAACAACAAAAAAACCCCAAAGCTGCAAAATCTATCTTTAGTGAATTAACAGAAATTCGAATAGCAACATCCCGTCCCAAAATGATGTTAACGTTCCGACATAATACAGGCAAAGTTTGTGTTTATGTTTGTTGTTGCTGGAAATGCGAGGTGGGGGGCGGGGGGAGGGGGGGTGGAGGGTAGAAAAGGGGTAGAGGGAATGCATTGAGCTGGGGGAAGGGGGGTTGTTTTAATTTTGTTTTGATTTCGGGGGTCTAATTGTTTTCTTGGATTGTTTGTGAAGGGGATTTTTGGGTAAGGGTGTGTGTGTGTGTTTGTTGGGTTTTTTTTGGGGGGGCGATTTCTTTTATACCAGTTTATATTTCCCATGTTGTTTAAACAGTCTTCTGGTATATCCGGAGTTCTCTCTCTGTCTATCTGTCTTTATCTCTGTCTCTCTGACTCTGTCTTTCTCGCTCTCTCTATCTCGTTCTCTCTCTCTCTCTCTCTCTCTCTCTCTCTCTCTCTCTCTCTCTCTCTCTCTCTCTCTCTCTCTCTCTCTCTCTCTCTCGCTCTTTCTCTCACTCTTTCTCTCACTCTCACTGTCTCTCTCTCTCTCTCTCTCTCTCTCTCTCTCTCCCCTCTCTCTCTCTCTCTTTCTCTCTCTCTCTCATTCACTCTCTCACTCTCACTGTCTCTCTCTCTCTCTCTCTCTCTCTCTCTCTCTCTCTCTCTCTCTCTCTCTCTCTCTCTCTTGCTCTCTCTCTCTCTCTCTCCTTCTCTCTCTCTCTCTTTCTTTCTTTCTATCTCGGTCAGAAAATACAGAGACAAATGGTGGTAATCCACTTCAGGGAGGAGACAGAAAACAGCCCCCTCTTATCCACCTGCCTCAGCTGTAAACAACCACACACAGACACACCACAAACAAGCCAGAGTCAGACAGACAGACAGACAAACAAACAAACAAACAAGCAGACAGACAGAAAGACATACAGGCATACAGGCAGACAGAGAGACAAGCACACAGGCAGATATCACAGACAGAAAGACAGACAGAAAGATAGACAAGCAAGCAGGTAGAGCGGTAGACAGACAGACAGTCAGGTAGACAGACAGACAGACTGGCAGATAGACAGACAGACAGATCGGCAGACAGACAGACTGACAGACAGACTGACAGACAGGCAGGCAGGCAGACAGACAGGCATACAGTAAGACAGTCAGACAGACAGGCAGACAGACATACAGACATGCAGGCAGAAAGACAGATAGACAGACAAGCAGACAGGAAGACAGGCAGGCAGGCAAACAGAGAGAAAGACAGTCATACAGACAGAAAGACAAACGGACAGACCGGCAGATAGCCAGACAGAAAGACAGACAGAAAGATAGACAGGCAGGCAGATAGAGCGGTAACACAGACAAAAAGATAGTCAGACATACATATAGACAGAAAGACTGACAGGCACACAGACATACAGAAAGACAGACAGGCATGCAGAGAGACAGACAGACAGACAAACAGGCAGATAACCAGATAAAAAGACAGACAGACAGGCAGGCAGACAGGCAGGTAGGCAGGAAGCCAGGCAGAGAGGCAGGCAGACAGACAGAAAGACAGACAAACAGACAGACATAAAGACAGGCAGGCAGGCAGGAAGACAGATAGACGGACAGGCAGGTAGACAACCAGATAGACAGACATGCAGGCAGAGAAACAGACAGACAGACAGCATCTGGCAGGCAGGCAGACCGGCAGACAGAAAGACAGACAGAAAGACTGGTAAACAGACAGACAGACAAACAGACAGGCAGGCAGACAGACCGGCACACAGAAAGGCTGTCAGACAGACAGGCAGATAGACAGACAGAAATACCGACAGACAGATCGGCAGACAGACAAACTGATAGACAGGCTGACAGACAGGCAGGCAAACAGGCAGACAGACAGGCGGACAGTAAGACAGACATGCAGGCAGACAGACATATAGACAGACAAGCAGACAGGAAGACAGGCAGGCAGACAAACAGACAGACAGTCATACAGACACACAGACATGCAGGCAGACAGACAAACGGACAGACCGGCAGATAGACAGACAGAAAGACAGACAGAAAAATAGACAGGCAGGCAGATAGAGCGGTGGACAGACATAAAGACAGTCAGACATACAGATAGACAGAAAGACAGACAGGCACACATACATACAGAAAGACAGCCAGACAGCCAGACAGCCAGACAGCAAGACAGACAGACAGACAAACAGGCAGGCAGGCAGGCAGGTAGGCAGGCAGGAGGCCAGGCACACAGACAGACAGAAAGACAGGGAGACAGGAAGACAGACAGGCAGATAGACACACAGATAGACCGACAGACATGCAGGCAGACAGACAGACAGACAGTCAGTCAGTCAGTCAGGCAGGCAGGCAGACAGAGAGGCAGACAGACAAACAGAAAGACAGACAGACAGATAGACAGAAAAACAGACAAAGGGGCAGACAAACAGGCAGACAGAGAGACAGACAGGCATGCAGGCAGTCAGACAAATAGAAAGACAAGCAGACAGGAGGACAGGCAGGCATACAAACAGAGAGACAGACAGTCATACAGACACACAGACATGCAGGCTGGCAGGCGGACAAACGTACAGACCGACAGATAGACAGACAAAAAGACAGACAGAAAGATAGACAGGCAGGCAGATAGAGCGGTAACACAGACAAAAATACAGTCAGACATACATATAGACAGAAAGACAGACATGCACACAGACATACAGAAAGACAGACATGCAGGCAGAGAGACAGACAGACAGACAAACAGGCAGATAACCAGACAGGATGACAGACAGACAGGCAGGCAGGCAGGCAGGTAGGCAGAAACCCAGGCAGACAGACAGACAGACAGACAGATAGATAGATAGATAGATAGATAGATAGATAGATAGATAGATAGATAGATAGATAGACAGACAGACAGGCAGGCAGGCAGGCAGGCAGACAGACAGAAAGACAGACAAACAGCCAGACATAAAGACAGGCAGGCAGGCAGGCAGGAAGACAGACAGACAGGCAGGCAGATAGACAGACAGACAGACATGCAGGCAGAGTGACAGACAGACAGACAGGCTGGCAGGCAGACATACCGGCAGACAGAAAGACAGACAGAAAGACTGGTAAACAGACAGACAGATAAACAGACAGGCAGGCTGGCAGACAGACAAACCGGCACACATAAAGACTGTCAGACAGACAGGCAGATAGACAAATATAAATACAGACAAGCAGATCGGCAGAAAGACAGACTGATAGACAGACTGACAGACAATCAGGCAGACAGACAGGCAGACAGAAAGATAGACATGCAGGCAGACAGACATATAGACAGACAAGCAGACAGGAAGACAGGCAGGCAGACAAACGGACAGACAGTCATACAGACACACAGACATGCAGGCAGACAGACAAACGGACAGACCGGCAGATAGACAGACAGAAAGACAGACAGAAAAATAGACAGGCAGGCAGATAAAGCGGTGGACAGACATAAAGACAGTCAGACATACAGAAAGACAGAAAGACAGACAGCACACATACATACAGAAAGACAGACAGACAGCCAGACAGACAGCCAGCAAGACAGACAGACAGACAAACAGGCAGATAGCCAGACAGAAAGACAGACAGACAGGCAGGCAGGCAGGCAGGCAGGTAGGTAGGCAGGCAGGAGGCCAGGCACACAGACAGACAGAAAGACAGGCAGCAGGAAGACAGACAGACAGACAGGCAGATAGACACACAGACAGACCGACAGACATGCAGGCAGACAGTACAGACAGACAGTCAGTCAGTCAGGCAGGCAGGCAGACAGAGAGGCAGACAGACAGACAGACAGACAAACAGACAGACATACAGACCAGCAGACAGATAGACAAACAGAAAGACAGACAGACAGATAGACAGACAGAAAAACAGACAAAGGGCAGACAAACAGGCAGACAGACAGACAGACAGGCATGCAGGCAGTCAGACAAATAGAAAGACAAGCAGACAGGAGGACAGGCAGGCATACAAACAGAGAGACAGACAGTCATACAGACACACAGACATGCAGGCTGGCAGGCGGACAAACGTACAGACCGACAGATAGACAGACAAAAAGACAGACAGAAAGATAGACAGGCAGGCAGATAGAGCGGTAACACAGACAAAAATACAGTCAGACATACATATAGACAGAAAGACAGACATGCACACAGACATACAGAAAGACAGACATGCACACAGACATACAGACAGACAGACAAACAGGCAGATAACCAGACAGGATGACAGACAGACAGGCAGGCAGGCAGGCAGGTAGGCAGGAACCCAGGCAGACAGACAGACAGACAGACAGACAGACAGACAGACAGATAGATAGATAGATAGATAGATAGATAGATAGATAGATAGATAGATAGATAGATGGATAGATAGATAGACAGACAGACAGGCAGGCAGGCAGGCAGGCAGACAGACAGAAAGACAGACAAACAGCCAGACATAAAGACAGGCAGGCAGGCAGGCAGGAAGACAGACAGACAGGCAGGCAGATAGACAGACAGACAGACATGCAGGCAGAGTGACAGACAGACAGACAGGCTGGCAGGCAGACATACCGGCAGACAGAAAGACAGACAGAAAGACTGGTAAACAGACAGACAGACAAACAGACAGGCAGGCAGGCAGACAGACAAACCGGCACACATAAAGACTGTCAGACAGACAGGCAGATAGACAGATATAAATACAGACAGGCAGATCGGCAGAAAGACAGACTGATAGACAGACTGACAGACAATCAGGCAGACAGACAGACAGACAGTAAGACAGACATGCAGGCAGACAGACAGATAGACAGACAAGCATACATGAATACAGACAGGCAGACAAACAGACAGACAGACAGTCATACAGACACACAGACATGCAGGAAGACAGACAAACGGACAGACCGGCAGATAGACAGACAGAAAGACAGACAGGACGATAGACAGGCAGGAAGATAGAGCGGTAGACAGACATAGGACAGTCAGACATACAGATTGACAGAGAGGCAGACAGGCAGACAGGCACACAGCCAGCCAGCCAGCCAGACAGACAGCCAGCCAGCAAGACAGACAGACAGACAGACAGATAACCAGACAGAAAGACAGACAGACAGGCAGGCAGGCAGGCAGGCAGGTAGGCAGGAAGCCAGGCAGACAGACAGACAGATAAACAGACAGACAGAAAAACAGACATGCAGGCAGACAGACAGACAGACAGACAGACAGGCAGGCAGGCAGGCAGGCAGGCAGGCAGGCAGACAGACAGACAGACATACAGGCAAACAGACAGAGAGACAGACCAGCAGGCAGATAGACAAACAGAAAGACAGAAAGACAGACAGACAGACAGAAAGACAGACAGACAGACAGGCAGACAAACAGACAGACACGCAGACACACAGACAGACAAATAAAGAGACAAAATGGGGAGACAGACAGACAGACAGACAAGAGACACGGAGACAGAGAACCACACACACAGATGTTTGTTTTTCATTTCTCGGCTAGAGCTCCGAGGTTCATCAATGGTGAGATTTTTGCGTAACCGACCATTTACCCACCATTAAAGGCAACTTCATTCCGACCTCAGGCATACTATCTAAACACGGTTTGCGCATACAGGTTGTTGTTTTTTTTGTTGTTGTGAATATTGTCATCCGTTCACACCTGCACAAACAGTCTACTCTTCCGAAAGGATGAACAGGTTTCAAAGCGTACGCAAGATGTTCTGCGTGCGTTTTTTTAAACGGGAACTCGGTTTATGGTCTCATCCGAGATTCTTTTTGCGGGAGTGGAGTCGGCACTGATGTTAACTCAAGGGGGAAAATCCTCCCCATCCCCAAATCCCCCCCCCCCCCTTCCTTCTCCGAACAGGTGTATAGGTGGAGATTCAAACCCCGGGTCGTCAGACCACGAGCTTTAACCAGTGGCTACCCCCATCCCCCTCCCTGCACAGAGAAATAAATTGACAAGAAATAATACACAAGAACTGGAGCAAGTGATATGTTTAATGTCATCTTTAAAACAACAACAACAACAACAACAACAACAAACACACAGTCAATCTATAACAAAAATGCTCCGAAAACGAAATATTTGGAAATAATGACTTTTATCTTTCAGCTTAACACAGGTTTATGTGGTTTATATGTGTGGGTGTTGTTTTCTCAAGAAGATGCGGGAAGGGTTAGGGTTGTTTTTTAGTGGGGGGGGGGGGGGCGGACTGAGGGGGGGGGGGGGGGTTGGGGGTTTTTTGGAGGGGAAGAGGTGATCTTGTTTTATTGGATTGTTTGTGAAGATTTGGTTTTTCATCTCTTTTTTTGTGTGGCGATTTTAATACCATTTTCTATTTCCCCCTGTTGTTTGTGCAATTTTCTGATATGCCCAACTTTTTTTTGGTTTTGTTTTGTTTGGGGATTTGTTTTCTTTTTTTCTCTCCTTTTTGGCTCAGTGGTCAGAGCACTGGCTTTCCCCCAGCCAAGTTAAGCAGCATCAAGCGTGGTTACCAGTTGGATGGGTGACCATTGATTTGCGCACCTTGGCTTCAGTACAGTTCCCCCAGTTCACCCAGCTG
>CM054167.1:16555162-16557662 GCA_028751875.1 Rapana venosa | reverse complement strand
CCTCGAAATAAAATAATTCGTCATTGTTATTGTCATTTGTCATTGTCTCTCTGTCTCTCTCTCTCTGTCTCTCTCTGTCTCTCTCTCTCTCTCTATCTATCTTCTATATTATATATATTATATTATATATTTTTATTTATATATTTATTATTATATTTTTTTATTTATATTATTATATATATATATATATATATATTATATATAATATTTAGTTATTTATATTCCTTGTTCTCTTGTCTCTCTCTCTCTGTCTCTCTCTGTGTCTCTCTGTGTCTCTCTCCCTCTCTCTCTCTGTCTCTCTCTTCTCTCTGTCTCTCTCTGTCTTTATAAAAAAAAAAAACCTTTTTGATGGATGGATTTGTGTTTGTTTTTCTTTTCTTTATCCGTTTTTTTCCTTTTCTTATCTTTTCTTTTTTTGGCCTGCTTTGTTTTGAACTTAATTCAATATCAATCTCATCCCTTTCTCATTTCTCTCTCCTGTATTCTGGGAGTATTTTTTCTCTCCATTTCGTTTTGTACCTTTTTCTGATACTCTTGGTTCTTTTCTCTTCTCTTTTTCCCTATTTTCCAGCATTTTTCTGGGGGATTTTTGTTCTTATAAAATTGGCCTTTTCTGGACGGGGGAGGGGGGGTTCTTCATTAGGTTGTGGGGTGGGGGGGGGGGAATTGGGGGGTTCTTTTTTGTAATTTATCTACTTTCTCCTGTCTGTTCCTGCACCTATTTTATTCTTTGTCTCTGTCTCCCTGTATGTCTCTCTGTCTATGCCTCTCTCTCTCTCTTTCTCTCTCTCTCTCTCTCTCTCTCTCTCTCTCTCTCTCTCTCTCTCTCTCTCTCTCTCTCTCTCTCTCTCTCTCTCTCTGTGTGGAGGGGGGAACGGTGTTGGGTTTAAAATATTTTTTTCCTTCTCATTTGTTTCTTTGTTGTTGTTTTTTCTTGCTTTTTGTTTGTCTGTTTGGGAGGGTGCTTTTGTCTGTTTTTTTGTTGTTGTTTTTAAATTTATTTTTTGGTTTTTTTTCTGTTTTGTTTTTTGTTTTTTGGTTGTGTTGTTTTTTTTTTTTTTGGGGGGGGGCGTTCTGGGGTTTATTTTGTCGTTTGCTCGTCCGGGTTGTTTGTTTGTTTGTTTGTCTGTTTGTTTGTTTGTTTTTTCTTTTTCTCTCTTTTCTTTGAAAAAAAAGTTTTTTCCCTTTGCTTCTACTGTTTGAAAATATGAGTACAGAGTGCATTTTCAATATGACCCCACGGGCGGGGACTGGATGTAAAAAAGCACATGAGTACTTATTCATTATCCTGAAAAAAAAATTGTTTCTATTACTTACAATGTGTAGATGTTCTTTTTATGACTTTATTGGCTTTTTTCCCCCTCTTTATTATGTGAGTGTATGGGTATTGCACTTATTTTATTATCATGACATTCAATTTGTATGAGTATAATTAAAAAGTGTTTGTGTTGATCGTGTGCTAATGTGAGTATTACATATTTAGTATTATCCCTGAATTACCCCCCCCCCCACACACACACACTCACACACACACACACATACATACACACACTCACTCACTCATCACTCACTCACTCATATTCTCTCCCTCAATGACTGTATAGGTTTAGATTTCTTCTTTGTTTTGTTTCTTGTTTTTATTGTGTGGATGTATGGGTATTAAATTTATTTCATTATCATGACATATAATTTGAAACGAATATAATCTAAAATGAGTGTTGATGGGATCGCATACTGTTTTGGGAATTATATATTGGATATTATCTCTGAAACACACACACACACTCTCTCTGTCTCTCTGTCTCTTTCTCACCCTTTATCGTCTCGCTTATAGTTATAGTGTATCCTGATGAAAGATTCATATTTTATATTTTCAATACTTTATTGGACTTGCCTCTGTACATAAGTTTTAATGAGTGCCCTATTTCAATATCTTATAGTTATGTGTAACAAGTATGTGTACCATTTGACATTGTGTAGATGTTTATCTTTATGACTTATTAAGTTTGGTTGTGTTATTTTTCTTGGCTCTGTTGTTGTTCTTGTTGTTGTTGTTTGTCTGTTTTTTCTCTTTTTTATCTTCTTCTGTTGGTTTGGTTTTTCTTTCTCTTTTGTTTGTTTGTTTGTTTTGGTTAGGGTTTTTTTGGGGGTGGGGGTAGGGGGTGGGTATTTTAGGGTTTTCTTTTATTTGCTTGCTTTGGGGCGGGGTGGTTGTTGGGGGGGGGGGGGGGGAGCTGTTTTGAAAAGGGTTATTTCCCCTTGTTTTTATTGTGAGACTGTATAAGTATTGGGTTATTATTATTAAGATGTATCCCTAACGGGCGGGGACTGGATGTAAAAAAGCACATATGTGCTTATTCATTATCCTCAAATAAAAGAATTTGTCATTGTCATTGTCATTGTCATTCTCTCTCTCTCTCTCTCTCTCTCTCTCTCTCTCTCTCTCTCTCTCTCTCTCTCTCTCTCTCTCTCTCTCCTGCCTATTGTCTATTTGCGTACC
>CM054167.1:16540162-16550162 GCA_028751875.1 Rapana venosa | reverse complement strand
TTCAAGTACTGGGAGCCATTGTATCAGACCAGGGATCCAAGCCAGAAGTAGTATGCAGGACTGCACAGACAATAACAGCTTTGTCAAAACTAAACACCATCTGGAGAGATAAGAATATCTCACTTATCTCCAAGATCAGACTAATGCGCTCCCTTGTCATATCCATATTTCTGTATGCCTGTGAATCATGGACCCTGACTGCAGATTTGGAGAGAAGAGTACAGGCAGTGGAGATGAGATGCTTTCGGAGACTCCTTGGCATCTCCTACAAAGACCACATAAGCAACGAAAGCGTGCATAACAGAATCCAGCAAACCATTGGACCCTATGAGAACCTTCTAACGATCGTGAAAAAGCGTAACTTAAATGGTATAGGGCATGTCACAAGATCCGAAGGAATTGCAAAGACAGTTTTGCAAGGCACTGTCCAAGGAGGAAGAAGAAGAGGCAGACCAAGGAAGAGCTGGGAGGATAACATCAGCGAATGGACAGGCCTAGAACTCAACAAAACCCTGAGAAAGGCAGAACAGAGAGATGAATGGAGGGAACTGGTTGTTGAGTCTTTGAGGGTGCCCCCACGGTCGTCAGACTACGGGACAGATAGATAGATAGATAGAATGCACACACACTAACACACTAAAACACACACACACACACACACTAACACTAACACACAGCCTAGAAAGGAGACAGATAGCGACAGAGAGAGGTAGAGACAGGCAGATAATAAGAAATTAAGGATGAGAGAGAGAGAGTGAGAGAGAGAGAGAGCTCTGAACT
Organism: Rapana venosa; assembly: GCA_028751875.1. Classification (NCBI taxonomy): domain Eukaryota; kingdom Metazoa; phylum Mollusca; class Gastropoda; order Neogastropoda; family Muricidae; genus Rapana; species Rapana venosa. The sequence continues at coordinate 16,549,382 of CM054167.1, read as the reverse complement.
CTGAACGCTGAACTCTGAAATGATTTAATGTACATTGGCCTTGGGCCACAATACGTACAACTGGGCTTGGGGAAGAGACAGACAGACAGACAGAAAGAGATAGACAGACAGAAGAACAGAGCAATGAACAGTGAACACATTTTATTTATAGAAGGTTATAGGATAAGTATAACAATAGCTTTTTTTTACACCCAGCCCTCTAGGGGGGAGGGGGGCGGAGACAAGTTTTAAAAAAGCAAACAAAAAGTAATTCCTTTGCATTAGAGAGATAGAGAGACAGATACAGATAGACAGACAGAGAGAGAGACAGAGAGAATAACAGAGGGAAAGAGAGAAATGGTTAATGATTGTGGCCAGGCTTTTAGCCCATTCACAAGGGGACAGTGAGGAGCAGGATGCATTCAATCTCAATATTTAGAAAACAACACTATTACAGCAGCACAGCACAATGATCATCACGATATGGTTACCACATCTCATGGGATGGAGAGAGAGAGGGGGGGAGAGAGAGAGAGAGGGGAGAGAGAGAGAGAGAGGAGAGAGGAGAGAGAGAGAGAGAGAGAGAGAGAGAGAGAGAGAGAGAGAGAATGAATGAATGAATTAATTAATTAGTTGATTAATTAATCTTTATTTTTCAAGGGTAACAGAATAAGCATAGGCATACATTTTTTCATCTGGCCCTTGCCCTGATTAGGCGGGGAGACAGACAGACAGACAGGGACAGATAGAGACAGAGAGGCAGACACACAGGGAGAGAGATAGAGACAGAGACAGACAGAGACATACATACGAGAAGACATAGACATACAGAGAGAGAGAGGGGGGGAGAGGGAGACAGACAGATAGAGACACAGTGAGAGAGAGACAGACAGACAGAGACAGAGAGATACAGAGACTGACAGAGAGACAGAGACAGAGCAGAGTTGAAAACTCATGTCTTCAACAATTGCCATTCGTCATCACGCTCTTCTCTCTCTCTCCTCTCTCTCTCTTCTCTCTCTCTCTCTCTCTCTCTCTCTCTACTCTCTCTCTCTCTCTTTTCTCTCTCTCTCTCTCTCTCTTCTCTCTCTCTCTCTCACCTCCCTCTCTCTCTCTCTTCTTCCTCTTGCTCTCTCTCTCGCTTTCTCTTTCGCTCTCTCTCTGTCGCTCGCTCTCTCCTCCTCCCTCTCTCTCTCTCTCCCTTCTCTCTCCCCTCTCTCTCTCTCTCTCTCTCCCCCTCTCTCTCTCTCTCTCTCTCTCTCCCTCTCGCTCTCTCTCTCGCTCTCTATTTCGCTCTCTCTCTCTGTCGCTCGCTCTCTCCCTCCCTCCCTCTCTCTCTCTCTCTCTCTCTCTGTCTCTCTCCTCTCGCTCTCGCTCTCTCTCTCTCTCTCTCTCACTCTCTCTCTCTCGCTCCTCTCTCGCTCTCTTCTCGCTTTCTCTCTCTCCTCCCTCCCTCTCTCCTCCCTCCCTCTCTCTCTCTCTCTCGCTCTCTCACTCTCTCTCTCCCCGCTCTCTCTCTCGCTCTCTCTCTCGCTTTCTCTCTCTCTTCCATCCTCTCTCTCTCTGTCCTCCCTCCTCCCTCTCTCTTCTCTCCCTCCCTCCCTCTCTCTCTCTCTCTCTCCCTGCCTTTCACAGACCCCTTTTGCTGGCATGCATTGATTTTAAGTGGGGGGAATCTTGCAGACTGAATTCACGATACATTCCAAGCCATATCCCGTGTTGCTGAAAAGTGCAGCAAGAAATAGCATGACTGCAAGCTCTTGAAAACTACACGTTCCCCCCATGGGGAATGCTCGCTGTGGGGGTGGGGGTGGGGGGGGGGCTGTCAGTATAAACAGCATCTCTGTTGCACAGATAGCACTACCAGGCCTAGCAAAGCTAAAATTGTCAGAAACAGAAGCAGCGTCCGTCACACCACGAAACTCCTCTTTGGGGGTGCCTTGGGGCCTGTCAGTATAAAAAGCATCCCTGCCGCACACATATTATAGCACTACCAATCATAGCAAGGCTAAAACTGTCAGAAAACAGATGCAGCATCAAGTCATAAGATGAAACACCCCCCCCCCCCTCTCCCCCTTGTAGGGATGCCAGTGGTCCTGTCGGAATAAATACCATCCCCTCACCTCACCTTACCTTCACCTATCCCGTAGTCCCTTGCACCGTGGAAGGGGGGGGGGGGGGCACTAATGAAGATTTTGCAACCAGCTTCCTCCACTCCCCGTGGTCTTCTGCTTTCCGTAGCAATTATTTTGTTCCACTGAAGGCGTGGAGAGGGATGGGCTCCGCCACGCGACACTGCCCGAGACACACGCCATGAGCATGAAAACCAATAGTATCCCCCACCTTCTGGAAATTCTGTGCTAGGAATTCCCATCTTTTTCTATACTTCTTTTTGTTTTTCTGCTTTGTTCCTTTTATCCTGTCACCTCCTTCTTGTTGTTTATTTTATGCCCTCTAATTCCATTCTCTTGCTTTTTTTCCAGAAAGACTTAAAAGATAACGGTTCTCTTACATGCCAAAGTGGGATGCGCTGGGCCTGATTTGTCAGGCGCTTGATTGAAGCGCAACGCGTTTTTGCTCATATGACATCCATGGCTGCTTGCTTGCTTGTGTGTGTGTGTGTGTGTGTGTGTGTGTGTGTGTGTGTGTGTGTGTGTGTGTGTGTGTGTGTGTGTGTGTGTGTGTGTGTGTGTGTGCGTGTGTGTGTGTGTGTGTGCGCGCGTTTACGTGTTGTGTGTACACCCACGCATTTCTCAGCACGCATGCTTGCGTGCACACAAGCAAACACACAGAAAAACCCGAATTGGGGATGACTGACATTGCCATGTTCAATCAATCTGTCAACACTTCACACAGTTCTAAAACCCCATAGAAACAAACCCTCATAGTGGAGTAGTGGCTAAAGGGATAATCTGGTTAACATTCATATTACCTTGCTATTAATTCTATTTTACACTTGGCGGTGGCGGCCTTCAGTCTCAGAAGACTCTGGAGTTGTGCTCTAGGTGTTCATTCTGGTAGGAGGCACCGTGGTCGAGTGGTTTAGGCGGTCAACTCGTGATCCAGAGGTCGCGGGTTCGATCCCCGCTCGGCTCGGTGTTGTGTCCTTGGGAAAGACACTTTACTCCTATTTTCCTCACTCCACCCAAGTGTACAAGTGGGTACCAGCTCTGCTGGGGAAGTATCTGGCGACAGACTAGCGTCCTGTCACAGGGGTGGTGAAAAACCATCAGTTCGCTTAACGCTACAGAAACCGGGATAAGCTCCGGCTCTATGGGCCTTCTGGCTCGAAAGAACATACTTTTTTTTTGTTGTTCATTCTGGTACAGCCTGGGTTGTGGCTGACTAGTCCGACACGGGAATGTCATATACGTTGCTATCAATTCTGTTTTTACAACTTTTTTTCAGTTTGACAACTTATTTCTAAAAACAGAGTCTTATACTAAAAAGATTAAAGGCAGGCAAAGGTTTGGATTTCTGAATGATAAAATCTGTAGAAAAATATAAAATGACGTGAAAAAAAATGCAATATGAAATAGGATGAAATAAATGAACTGTATACATTAATGAGATAAAACAGGCTGGAATGAAACTAGATTAGATGAGAAAATCAAATAAAACACAAGAAAAAGAAGTGAAATCAAAAGCATGAAATGTATTGATATAATTCAAAAACAAAAAGGGGGGTACTGACTGCTATGTTTTAGTATTATTGCTTTGTGTTCTGTTGTATTGCATTGTATTGTTTTGTATTGTGTCATAATTTACTGTATCAAATCGCTTTGCATTGTACTATACTGTGTGTACTGTAGTGTAATTGTGTGCCATTTCCTAGCTTGAAATAGCCAGACACTTACATACACATGCACCCGCATGCGTGTGTATTGACATGCGTGCGTTCTTTCATGCAGACACGCTCACAAAGACAGAAGCTAATGTAAAGGTCCCCACTCTGACAGTGTCAATCAGCCTGTTAGCACACCATGCAATGCTCACACAAGAAATCGTCGCTGAAACAAACCACTGCTTGTCTAAACCCTTACACTGGGGTTAAAGGTCGGGGATATAATCCGGTTATCGCGTCAATTACGTTACCATCAATTCCATGCCACGACTGACCACTCAAAACAGAACCTTCAAGTCACAAAATTTAAAGCCCTGTAAAAAGCAGAATTTCCGCATAATCAAATTTGAAGAAAAGTGGATATTGTATAGAGAGCAAAAAAACCCAAGAAACTGAACAAAATCAAAAGAAAAAATATATTAAAAGGAGAAAAATATCAAACAAAATAAAATACAATGAGAAATGAAGTAAAAAGAAAAGAAACGAAAATAGATCAAATGACACATGGCATTGTTTGTTGGTTTGTTTGGGGTTGTTTTGTTGTTGCTGGTTGTTGGTTTTTGGGGTGGGGTGGGGGTTTTTGGGAGGGAGGGTTTGGGGGGTGTCGTTCCTCGGCTAAAGCTTCGAGGTTCACCGATGCTGACATTTTGCGAATGCAACCATTTTTACTCACCAGTAAGGTAGCCGCATTTCATCTTCGGGGATGGTGTCTAAACACGACACCGGTATGCATGCAGTCTTTTTTCCTTTTCTTTATAAATTTTGCCATCCATTCCTACCGGCACAAAACGGCCTACTCTTCCGAAATGCGTAACCGTTTTTAACGTGTGCGCAAGACGTTTTGCATGCGTTCTGACACAGGGCCTTGGTTTATTGTCTCATTCGAAGGACTTTGGGGGAAGTGGAGTCAGTACTGGTGCTAACTCCAGGGTAAAATTCCTTTTATTTATTTTATTTTATTCTTTTATCTCGAGGATAATGGAATAAGCACTTATGTGGGTTTTTTTACATTCAGTCACCGTATATATGTGGTTTTGTAAATTCTATCCTCTGTTCCCACAGGCACACACTGGCCTACTCTTACGAAAAAGCTGAAGAGGACTTAACGTGTGCGTAAGATGTTATGCGTGCGTTCGCACACGGGACCTCGGTTTATAGTCTCATCCGAAGGACTTTAGGGGAGAGTGAAGTCTGCACTGATGTTAACTCCAGAGGGAAAATATCCCCTTGAACGAGAATCGAACCCTGGCCGTCAGATTACGAGGGCAAAGGTGTAACCATATAGCAAATGAAAAACGAAGACATCAAACTAACAAATAACCCTCAACGTCGCCCCCACCCCTAACATAAAAAAGAAGAAGAAACTAGGAAAGCCTAAAATATGCAGATTTCTCAGAAACGCCAAAAACGGGGCATTTTTAACTATCTTATTGTTTTGCTTTGTTTTTTGTCTTCAATTCTATTGCTTTGTGTCGATGTTGTTGTTTGTATTTATTAAATCATATTGTGTAATATTTTTTGTCCTATTGCGATGCATTTCATTGATGCATTCCACCGAGTTTTGTTGTGTTACATTGTATGTTTAATATTGCAGTGTATCGTTGTGTATCGTTGTATATTGTTATGTATTGTATTGTATTGTACTTATTGCATTGTATCATATTATCACACAGCTTTGCTGAATATCGGACCACACAGCATTATATCGATTAGCATAGCATTAAATTGTAGTGTAGTGTAGTGTAGTGTAGTGAAGTGTAGTGTAGTGTAGTGTAGTGTAGTGTAGTGCAGTGCAGTGTAGTGTTGGATATCTATTTTCCTGTGTGGAGTATACAATAGCCCTGTGTGTGTGTGTGTGTGTGTGTGTGTGTGTGTGTGTGTGTGTGTGTGTGTGTGTGTGGTGTGTGTGTGTGTGGTGTGTTGTGTGTTTTGGTGTGTGTGTGTGTGTGTGTGTGTGAAATTAAAGTCAAAATTATGTTGAATTTTGTGTGCATTGTGGTATGTATATGTGTATGTATGCATGTATTATATGTTGTATGTATGTAGTGGGGGTGTATGTATGTATGTATGTATGCATATGTGTGAGTGCGCGCGCGTGTGGTATGCGTGTGTGTGATATTCGCGCGTGTGTATGCCCACGTCGTTTTTACGTGCATGCATGCATTCTCCCTCCCTCCCTCCCTTATCTCTCTCTATCCCTCCCTCCCCCTCCCTCCTCCTCCCCCTCCCCCCCCCCCCTCTCCTCTCTTCTCTCTCTCTCTCTCTTGACTGACTGTCTTTCTGACTGTCTCTGTGTCAGTCCGTCTGCCCCTCTGTCGGTTATCTCTGGGACAGTCTTTATTAATTTATCATGCCACAGTGGCGTGGTTTAAAACCTCATTGTCCAGAGGACCAAATGGCCAAGCGATGACCTAGAGGCAGGCAGGCAGGCAGGACACCAATGAGACTTGAAAGGAAGCCGACTGGGAAGCAGAGGACACAGAAGGGAAGAGTCACCTCAGTCCTTAGCACTGTGCAGATGAGGCGTGATGGATTGTGTTTGTTTGGGTGTGTGTGGTGGGGTGGTGGGGGGGGGGGGGGCGAGGGGGGATGTGTGTGTGTGCTTGTGTGATAAGTGGGGAGGAGGGGGATGGGTGTTTGTGGTGTGTGTGTGTGTGTTTGTGTGTGTGTGTGTGTGTGTGTTTGTGTTTGGTTGTGTGTGTGTGTGTGGGGGGGGGGTGTCTTCGTGCTGTGTGTTTGAGTGTGTGTTCTCTCTCCTCTCCTCCTCTCCTCTCTCTCTCTCCTCTCTCTCTCTCTCTCTCTCTCTCCTCTCTCTCTCTCCTCTCTCTCTCTCATCCTCTCTCTCTCTCTCTCTCTCTCTCTCTCTCTCTCTCTCTCTCTCTCTGGGGACGGGATAGCCTAGTGGTTAGAACATTGGGCTCGCAATCTGACAACCCGGGTTTGATTCCCGTTCAAGGGGATGTTTTCCCCTGGAGTTAACATCAGTGCAGACTGCACTCTCCCCCAAAGTCCTTCGGAATAGACTATAAACCGAGGCCCCATGTGGGAACGCAAGCAGAACATCTTGCGCACACGTTAAATCCTGTTCTGCTTTTTGTAGTAGGCCATTGTGTGCCGGTGGGAACGGATGACAGAATTTACAAAGCCACATACACACGGTGACTGGATATAAAACGCACATAAATGCTTATTCCATTATCCTCGATATAAAAGAATAAATTAAAATATAAAAAATATAAATCTCTCTCTCTCTCTTCTCTCTCTCTCTCTCTCTCTCACTCTCCTCTCTCTCACTCTCTCTCTGTGAATAGTCTTTATTTATCATGTTAAGTGTGTGCGTGTGACAGGGAGGAGAGAATATGTCTGTGTATGTGTGTGTGTGTGTGGGGGGGGGGGTTGTTGTTGTGTGTGTGTTGGGGGGGTGGAGTAAATGTGTGTGTAGTGTGTATGTGTGTGTGTGTGGGGGGGGGGGGAGGGTGTTAGTTTTGGTTGTGTGTATGTTTCTGTGTGTCCGTGGTGTGTGTGTAGTATTTGTTGTGTCTGTGTGTGTGTTTGTGTGTGTATGTGTCTATGCATATGTGTGTGTATGCATGTGTGTGCGTGCGCGTGTATGTGTAAGTGCGTGTGTGCGTGTTTGATGAGAGTAGGGTTCAGGAGTACAGGCGGCAAACATCGCACAAGTCCTAAGGAAGAATGACGACACTGACTGGGAGGGGGATGCCCCTGCTTTGAAGAAAGGAAGCCTGGACTAAAGCACGGTGTGGTAGAAAGAAGCCTGCACTGCATTGCTCTGGGGAATAAAACACCCCGGAGAGTGTCTTCAATTTTACGTCTGTTCATTTAAAGTGATAGTAGACGATATTAGACCCCGGGGAGTGAGGGGAAGGTTGTGCTGTGAGGCAAGGCGAGATGGCTTCATGGTTAGAACGATGCACTCAAGATCTGAAGGCCTGGAATTAAGCCTGGGTGGTATTATGGCTCGGATCCAGGTTCAATTATTGGCTGTCAAATCTCGAACACGCGCATCACTCTAACTATCCCCTAGCTATCCCACCCCCCTGTTTAAGAGGATTTGTTTTTCTTTAAAGAGTTCACATCAATATTGACTCTCCATCTCTCCAGAAGAGTTAAGGCACTAGTAGGTTTTGCACACAATGTTGACCTGGTAGATTGTAAATAAATAAATAAAGTCAAACTCTTAATCCATTCAGCAAAGACAGACTACTACTCTTCCCAAATTCTCTGTGCTACATCCATAAAATCTCTTTTTTCCCTCACCTCAAATCTCCTTGGATCTGCAAAAACAACTCCTCTGCCTAACACCCACAGCCTGTCTGAACTTCAATCCATATTTTCTGCCTTCTTTTCAGATAAAGTTCGAAACATACGCTCCAGACTTGATCAAACTCAATTCCAGCCTGCGCCTCCTGACCCCCAGTTCACTGGCACTCCTCTCTTTTCCTTCCATCCCACAAGTGAAAAAGAAATCATGACAATCCTGAAGGAAATGACTATAAAATCATGCGACCTTGATCCCATACCTGCTCCTGTTTTCTCACAATGCCTTCCACAACTTGTGCCTATTATCACTAAAATAGTAAACTCATCTCTTCAGTCAGGAAATTTTCCATCAGCTCTTAAAACAGCAATAGTCACACCTCTACTGAAAAAGCACGACCTCGATCCCAACATTCTGAAGAATTATAGGCCTGTCTCAAACTTACCCTTTATCTCTAAAGTACTAGAAAAAGTTGTTCTCAAACAGCTCAACAGTAACCTTCATTCCAATGATCTTCTTCCCACTTTTCAGTCTGCCTATCGCCCCAACCACAGCACCGAAACCACCCTAGTCCATACTTTAGATACACTTCTACTTGCTTCTGATGCAGGAAAATTCTCCCTCCTCACTCTTCTTGACTTATCTGCAGCCTTTGATACCATAGATCACTCAATTCTTCTTTCTCGCCTCCAAAATACGTTTGGTATTAATGGCACAGCCCTCACCTGGTTTACTTCATACCTCACAGACCGGTTCCAGAAAGTTATTGTAAACAAAATTCAATCAAAACCTGTCAAAATGGAATGTGGAGTCCCGCAGGGATCAGTCCTGGGCCCTGTTCTCTTTACTCTATACACTGCTCCACTCTCACATATAATAAACAACCACCCTATTGATCATCATTTCTATGCCGATGATACTCAACTTCAGTGCTGCGATACTGTTGAAAACTTGCCTTCCCTCTTGACAAATATGTCCTACTGCCTTCAAGACATTCAAAACTGGATGACTCAGAACAAGTTACAACTTAATGCCGATAAAACCGAAGCCATGCTCATAGGGACCCAACATAAACTTTCCTCTATCACAAAAACTTCAATAGAATTTGGCAATACGTC
>CM054167.1:16502662-16535162 GCA_028751875.1 Rapana venosa | reverse complement strand
AGGCTAGATGTTTATTTTTAAAAAAGCAATTGTCATGCTTCTTTCTTCAACTTCTGAAAATAAAATTGAATCCATCAATCAACCAATCAATCAATCGATCAATCAATCAATCAATCAATCGATCGATCAATCAATGTCTGTGCACGGCGTCTCAGCTGGCCTTGATTCATGTTAACGTGCGTGCACCTCGTTGACTAAGAGAACGAAGCCGCCCAGCCAAACATCCTGACCCAAGTCATCAATATTTGTTGATGACTTGAAAGACAAGGAGTGGAAAGCACAGAGCTCCCGTCACAGAGACAGTGACAATGTCCAGATAATGGCTAATGTGTTTGATGTGTGTGTGCGCGCGTGCGTGCGTGTGTGTGTATGTGTGTGCGTGCGTGCGTGTGTGTGGCGTGGGGTTGTTTTGTGTTTTTGTCTGTGTTGTGTTGTGTTGTTTTTGTGTGAGTTTATTTTAATTATTTATTTTTTTAGGGGACGGGATAGCTCAGTGGTCGGAGCACTCGCTTTCCCCCGGCCAAGGTTAAGCAGCGTCGAGCGTGGTTACCAGTTGGATGGGTGACCGTTTGTGCGCCTTGGCTTCAGTACAGTTCCCCCAGTTCATCCAGCTGTAAATGGGTACCTGCGCTCTTTAGGGTCAGGGAAGGTAAAGCAGCGAGGGAGAGATGGGCGCCACCCGCACTATGCTTGCCCTAGAAAAGTGAGGTCTCTGACGCCTCGCTCCCCTATGACCTTGTAGGTTATTGGACAATCTATCTTTTATTTATTCTTTTAAATCGAGGATAATGGAATAAGTACTCATAGTTTTTTTTCCATCCAGTACCCTTGTGTATGCAGTTTCGTAAATTTTGTCAGTTGTTCCCACCGGCACACAATGACCTACTCTTTCGAAAAGTGGAAGAGGATTGAACGTGTGCGCAAGATGTCTTGCGTGCGTTCGCACGCGGGATCTCGGTTTATAGTGTGTGAGTGAGTGTGTGAGTGTGTTGTATTTTGTTGTATTCTGTGTTTGCATGTGTGTGTGGTTGTGTGTGTTTTTCTTGTTTTTGTGTTGTGTTGCGTGTGTGCTTGTGTTCTTTTTTTTATTTCTTTATTCCTTTATTTTAAGGATAATGGATTAAGCACTCAGGTGCTTTTTTTCATCCAGTCCTCGTGTGTATGTACTTTTATAAATATTGTTATCCGTTCCTACCAGTTCATAATGTTATGTTCTGTGTTTTTGTTTGCATGTGTGTGTGTGCGCGCGCATGCGTCTGTGTGTGCGCTTGCGTGAGTGCGTGTATGTGTGTGTCTGTGTGCGTGCGTGCGTGAGTGTGTAAGTGTGTGTGTGTGTAAGTGTGTGTCCTTCCATCGTGCTATAAAGGATCACAAACAAATGAAAGTAAGAGACAAACCCTACAACAATGCGCCCATAGAACATGACGAACAAAAATCCATGTTCAGTGTCAACATAAAGCTTTTACTCAATTGAGCATACCATACCACAGTGGTATCCATGTTTTCGGGCTGGCAGGACGGGGGATCCCATTTCCTAGCTGTAATCTGAAAGCAACTGATAGAAAGAAAAAAAACCAAAGTTAACAACTTGGTCACATTTGAGGGTTTTTTAAGGCCAGAAGTTTAAGAACTACCTACTAGTTTTATTAGTTTTGATTGGGATCAAAGAGTGTTTCATGATTTACAAAAATCATCAGCTGAAAAAATGTGTATGTTCACACAGACAGAGGGACAAACAGACAGACACACACGCGCGCACACACGCACGCACGCGCGCACACCACACACCACACACACAACATACATACACGCACGCACGCACGCACACACACACACACACACACACACCGCGGCGCGCGCACACGTTCTCTATATATTGAAAACACTAACTTTTGTCAAATATCACCTTGAGTGAACAGACGTTAAATTAAAAGAAAGTACCACACAACGCACGCACGTACAACACACTCACCACACACACACACACACACACACACACTCACATTTGTATCAACGCCAGGCAAATTTTTTAGTCCTTTCTTTCTCTTTATATGCAAGGTAAAACAGTAACCGAAGTTAGTGCTAAAAATCCTTCCCGCCTCAAGCAACAAGTATATAACCAGAGTCCTCTTTGTTGTCGTAGAACGCTCTGACTGCAACTAGTGCTTTGTGTCATAACTATTAGCAAAAACTCGTTGCGGTGCCGTTAAGCGCCTGACACTTCAGGCATAGCGCATCCGATTTCGGCGTGGGAGAGAATCGTTATCTTTTAAGTCTTTCTGTACCAAAAAGCACGTGAATGGACCAAGACGGCAGAAAATAGACAAAAAGGGGGATGACAGGAAGAAACTAAAAAGGCAGAAACAAAGAGAAGGATACAAAAGAGGAAATTCCTGGCACATAATTTCCAGAATATGGGATAATATTTATACTGATAGCCCTCCGGCATCCCCACAGGTCTGTAAAACATGATTAAAAGCTGGATTGGAAATTAAAAAATGAATTGTTGCTGTGTTGTATTTGCTGGTTTAGATTCGGAAACCAATTGCAGAGTTAAGTCCTTTATTTTATCAGTAAAAATAAGCTGTCTGTTTTCATGTATTACAGGGATAGGCTAGCCCTTTTAAAACCAAGGCAGAATTAAAAAAAACAACTGACGGCAAATCTTTGGGGGAAAAAATGAAAGAAGAAAACAAACAGACGGGCCCGGGCAGAACGAAAGCAAAGAGAGAGGAGATGGGGGGGGGGGGGGGGGGGGGGGGGGGGGGGGGGGGGGGAGGGGGCTAACAGTGAGATGGGAGAGAGATGATATTTTCATTTTTTTTTAAATTTATTATTTATATCGACGATAATGGATTAAGCACTTACGTGCTTTTTTACATCCAGTCCCAAGAAACGAGAGGGAAAAAACTAAAGAGACATGTGTAAGGTAAACGAGAGAAGGAGAGAGAATGAATGAATGAATGAATAAATGAATGAATGAATCTTTATTTTTCAAGGGTAACAGAATAAGCATGCGCATACTTTTTTCATCCGGCCCTTGCCCTGATTAGGGACAATCAACAAAACAAAGGTAAAAGTCTTACTACAACAACGACAACATGTTTGTTTGTTTTGTTTTGTTTAATGTCTATTCACTACATGGTGATTTAGACACACCCCCATTCATGCCAAAGTATCTATTATTACACACTGCATCTCTCTCTCTTTCTCCCCTACACGCACCCACACCCACACACATAAGTATATACATAGTTTATATTATATATATATATATATATTTATATATATATATATATATATAATATATATTATATATATATTATATATAATATATATATTATATATATATATATATAAAACTGATTACAGTAAAGGTCTTACAGGTAAAGAATATATGACTTCAGCAACATTATTTTTTTAAAAATTATATATTTAACAATACATAATCCCTAACTAACTTGAGCATTAATTTCGAGAGATACATACACAAAATTGGAGAAAAGAGATAAACGTTAATAAACATATAATTCTCAAATAAATCAAACATTAACATGAACACCGATACACTGATTATAATTAGGTAATATGGATAAAGTAAAATAGAGGAGAGACAGCAAGAAGCAAGAGAGAGAGAGAGCGAGACATAGAGAGAGAGAAAATGAGATAATAGGAGAGAGTGAACGACAGAAAGGGGAAGAGGAAAGGGGAAAATCAAAAGACAAGACATTGGAAAGTAGCCCGTTTTGCTAATTGGAAGGCGAGATTTGAAAAGTGACATATTTATTGTTGCAGTCATCGTCATGACAGATTTCCCTGCATGATATTTGGAGTACTTTGCCTTTAGATAGAGCATCGCTTAAAGCTTTTTTCCATTATTCTTTTTGGCATAATTATTACTTGTTTATCTTTTTTGTATGGCGTTTTTCTTCTACCAAAAACCAATTCCAAGGACAATTTTCCTGCTACTGAGGTTTTTCTATATGCGCTATATGCATGTTGCATACGCGACTTCACTTTATCGTATCCTTACTCCCACCCCCCCCAAAAAAATAATAAAAACGACTGCACCCAAACAATACTTCATACGCTAGTACTGAGATGGTGGGATTACGTGCATAAGAGAGACAGAGAGACAGACAGAGACAGACAGACAGACAGACAGACATAGAGTGAGAGAGAGAGAGTGAAGAGAGAGAGACACACACACACATATAGACAGAGAGAGACACAGGAAGATTTTTAACCACGAGTGAAGGATTTGCTAAGTAAAACAAAAACAAAAAAAAAAGTATTAATTTTGATACACTACAATAAACGGATATAAAAATATGCCTGTAAAAAAAAAAAAAAAAAAAAAACATTATAAGAAACAAATCTGAAAACTATTAATAAACAGAACATAGCCGTCTTAACAAGCGACAGAGAGAGAAGGGGGGGGGGGGGGGGTGGACAGATTTGGTGGGGGGAGGGGGGGCGGTATTTGCAGGGCGAGAGAGTGACTTTAGAACTTTCAAAATGAAGGTGAGGAAAAGGGGCAGAGACGAGGAATGTTTGACATTAACTTTGTCCCCCAAACAGACACAAACACGGAGATTATAACAGATAAGAGGGACAGTTGAAAACACGTCGTAAGCTGGTGTCGGGGTAGCCTGGTGGTTAGAGCGATGCGCTCACGATCTGACAGCCCGGGGTCGATCCAGCACCAAGCCCCCGTGTTTTTGTTGTTTTGTTTCTTTGTTGGGTTGTTTTTTTGGTTTTTTTTGGGGGGGATTTTCCTCTGGAGTTAACATCGTACTGTTTTCCACCGCCTCCCCCCCACCACACACACGTACACACACACACACACACACACACACACTCACACACACACACACACACACACCACACACAAAATTACACACACACATTAACACACACACACACACACACACACACACACACACACACACACACACACACACACCACCACCTTTAACCCGACGAAAGTCCTTTGGATGAGACTATAATTCGAGGTCCCGTGTGTATTTTTTTTTAAAATTTTCTTTTGTTTCGAGGATAATGGAAAAAGCACTCATGTGTTTTTTTCATCCAGTCCCCGTGTGTATGCAGTCTTGTCAATTTTGTCATCCGTTCCCACCAGCACAGAATGGCCAACGCTTCTAAAAAAAGCAACGGGTTTTAACATGGTGCAAGATGTTCTGCGTGCGTTCGCAAACGGGACCTCGGTTTATGGGTCTCATCCGAAGGACTTTTGGGGGAAAAGTGGAATTGGCACTAATGTTAACTCCAGGGAAAAAAATCCTCTTGAACGAGATTCGAACCCGGGTCAGCAGATCACGAAGGCATCACTCTAACCCCCAGGCAGGCCATATTAACGCACACGTTAAACACTGTTCCACCTTTCGAAAGAGTCGCCTCCCCCGTATGGATGCCGGGGGCCTGTCAGTTTTAAGTGGCTTCCCCACCTTTTGAAATTTCTTTAAAAAATCTCTGCTGGGATGTAAATAAAATCAAAAACAAGAAACAACCACAACTGGAATTTTTGTGCTAGGTTTCCCTTTTTCTATCCCTCTCTTCGTTTCTGCCTTGTTCTTTTTCTTCCCTTCACCTTCTTTATCTTATTGTGCAGTCTTGACCCATTCACCTGCCTTTGTTTCCCAGAAAGACTTAAAAGATTGCAATTCTCTCCCACGCTGAATTTCGGATGTGCTGGGCCTGACTTGTCAGGTGCTTAACGGCAGCGCAACGCATTTTTACTCATTTTTATGGAAAGACAGCGATAGTAGAGTCTGAGCGTTCGACGACGAAAGAAGATTTAGGTCATTGTTTTCCCATGGGAACGGTTGACAAAATTCACGAAATGCATGCCCATTGGTGTTTTGTTTAGACATCATCCCCAAAATCGGAATGCGGCAACCTTAATGGTGGGAAAACGGTTGCATACACAAGGTCTTTAAACCTAGGATCTCTAAACGAGGAAAGGAAATAAAAAACAAAGTAAGACATAGATAGTGAAGGAAAAGCTAAAGGGAAGGTGGCTTCTTTCAACACCCAAATTTCAACAGAAAGGATGACTACTACCTCCTGCCAGAGAAGACCAAGTCACAATTTGAGGCCTGGACACTGCTGACTCAGACATCAATTTCACCAAGATCCTATTGGTGTATTCTGGGGCGTGCCCCTGTGGCACTTCCCACATGGCAGGGGAACACTTCTTCCTCCAGACCTGTCTATCCAACACATGAGGGCCAATATCTGGCCTACTGACCTGCCAATGAGGGACAAACTCTTCGGACTCCCGAAGGGCCTTCAGCGCACGGCAGCATTTGTCAGGGCTTCAAGAGATGTTGTATGTAAAGGTAAAGTGTCCCATAACCGTTAAGATCGTAGGGGAGCGAGGCATCAGAGACCTCACTTCTCTAGGGGTTAGCATATTGAGGGCGGCGCCCATCTCCTCTCCCTCGCTGCTTTACCTTCCCTGACCCTAAAGAGGCAGGTACCCATTTACAGCTGGGTGAACTGGGGGACTGTACTGAAGCCAAGGTGCGCAAACGGTCACCCATCCAACTGGTAACCACGCTCAATGCTGCTTCACATTGGGGGGGGGAAAGCGGTGCTCTGACCACGGAGCTATCCCGTCCCTAATGCTGTATGAGAGTTGGACAAGGAAGAAAAATAACAAAGTAAAAAAAACAAAGCAAAAGAAGTAGCTAATGATTTGTATCTTCTTTTGCAGCTGGGATTTAGCGTTTGAGCAAAGAGGTGAAATTATTAAGGTTAGTTAATTCTGAACCTTTTTTTTTCGGTTTTTCCATTGTTTCGAAAGGCTTTTTTCTTACATCTAAGCTTTTGGCTAAAGAATGCTGGGTTGCAAAGCTCGTTGATACATTATACACGAACGTGCGAAAAGACAGTGAGAATGTAAGAGGAGGACAAGACTGGGAGGAGAGGGGGTGCTTGGCTTTGACAAATAGGGTCATCTGAAAGAATATGGCCATTCTCCGAGCAGACAAAATGACGCTGTTTGTCTTCTTTCTGATCATGAATGGTGTAATCCTTATTTACAGATATTTACAAAAGATTGGCCATATTGGTTTTTTTTGTTTTGCTTTATGGCTTTTACGTTTTTGTTTCTTGCTGTTGTTCTTTGTTGTTTTGTTGTTGTTTTTTGGTTTGGGGGTTTGGGTTTTTGATTTTTATAGTTTTCTTCTTTCTTTCATTTTTTGGGGGGAGGGGGCTTTAAAAATATATGTGATCACCCCCTTATCTTGTCTTCCCCCCATTTTGATGTATATGATAATAAAGGCGGGGGTGTTATAGGTTTTGGTCTGAGAATGAAAAGAAAAAAGAAAGAAAAGAAAAAAAGAAAAAAGAAAGAAAGAAAGAAAAAAGAAAGAAAAAAAAAGAAAGAAAGAAGAAAAAGAAAGAAAGAAAGAAAAAAAAAAAGAAAGAAAAAAAGAAAAAAAGAAAAAAAAGAAAGAAAGAAAGAAAAAGGCAGTAGTTTTTAGAAACCCTGGTCAGTTTTCTTGGCTGTGACGAGCGAGAGAGAGGGAAGAGTGGGGAAGAGAGATTGCGAGGGAGAGAAGAAAGAGAGAAGAGAAGAGGAGAGAGAGAGAGGGGAGAGAGAGAGAGAGGAAGAGAGAGAGAGAGAGAAGAGGGAGAGAGAGAGAGAGAGAGAGAGAGAGTGTGTGTCCGCGCGCGCGCGGCGCCTGCTCATTTGCAAAAAAGGGATACTTTTAAAAATCTTGTTTATTACGACATAATGCGGGCAAAAAATTAAAATCTGTCATATTGATCAGACTGCTAATTTAGCCACACCTGCTTTGAGAAGGATTATGAGGAAATATAAAGACTAGCTACATCCCAACTCTCTCTCTTCTTCTTCTTCTTCTTCTTTCTTCTTCTTCTTCTTCTTTCTTCTTCTTTTCTTCTTCTTCTTCTTCTTCTTTGCATTCTTCTTTGCATTCTTCTTCTTCTTTGCATTCTTCTTCTTTTTGATTCTTCTTCTTCTTTTCATTATTCTCTTCAACTCTTCGCAATTTTTCTTCGCAATTCTTCTCCTTCCCAAAATTATTCTCTTCGCAATTATTCTTCTTCGCAATTAGTCTCCTTCGCAGTTATTCTCCTTTGCAATTATTCTCCTTCGCAATTATTCTCCTTCGCAATTATTCTCCTTCGCAATTCTTCTCCTTCTTCGCAATTCTTCTCCTTCGCAATTCTTCTCCTTCTTCGCAATTATTCTCCTTCGCAATTCTTCTTTGTCTTCATGGAACGGTCAGACAGTAACTATCGTTGTCTATCATATGAACGAAGATGCTGCGCGCTGCCGTTAAACACCTGACAAATCAGGCCCAGCGCATCTTCCGACCTCGGCGTTGGAGAGAATTGCTATTTCTTAAGTCTTTCTGGGGGATAGGGGAAGGCAGAAGAATGGACCAAAAAGGCAGAAGATAGACTAGGAAGAAGGTGAGAGGAAGAAACGAACGAGGCAGAAACAACGGCAGGGACAGAAAAGAGGGAATTTCTGGCACAGAACTCCCAGAAAGCTGGGATGTTGTCTATACTGACAGGTCCCTAGGATCCCCGGGAGTGGGGAAGGGGGAAGGGGGGTGCAGGGGATGATTATATTCGTAGAAAACTGCTGTTCCAACCCATTAACCTACAAGTAGAACGATCTGGATTGTTTATGCATTGGTGTGAGTGTGCGTGCGTGCGTGCGTTTGTGTGTGTGTATATGTGTGTGTTTGTGTGTGTGTGTGTGTGTGTGTGTGTGTTGTGTGGGTGGGGTTGTGTGTGTGTGTGTGTTGTGTGTTCTGTGTCTGTGTGTGTAAAAGTCAAAGTCAAAAGTGTGTGTGTATGTGTATGTGTGTGCGTAAGTCTGGTTAGCTATGAACCTTTGTTACCACCACTTATTCTCGAGTAACATTTTCTACATTGATTTAAAAAAAGAAAGAAAAAACAAAAACCAGTTCAATCATATAAATCGAAGAAATGCCTTTGAATTTTTTTTAGTAATCTACATGTTCACACATGTGTTTGTTTTTTTAAATGACATCAGAAAAATGTTTGAATGAATCAACCCTTTGTATTAATTTTGTTAAAGCAAAAACAACAAATATCCTATAAAAATTATATTCAGTGAAAAAAAAAATGGTTTTTATCCTTTTCTCTCTTTTCAGAACGTCATGTCCATATCATAAATCAGGCAGAAAATTTAATTTTGGAGGAAAAAAATCTTCTGTCTGCCAATTCAAAATAATCATTGACTTCAATCGATATCCCTTTTGCACGAGACAACCGTTTTGTTTTGTTTTTAGTAATCACGTATTCGTTTTCATCTTCGTGGAAAACTCAGGCAGCAGGTATTGTTGTCTGTCATTTGAGCGAAAATGCGTTGCACTGCCGTAAAGCGCCTGACAAGTCAGACCCAGCACATCCGACATTGGCATGAGAGCGAGTTGTTATCTTTCAATAATAATAATAATAATAATAATGTATGGAATTTATATAGCGCTGAATCTTGTAAAGCAACAAATCAAAGCGGTCAAGAGTTGTTATCTTTTAACTCTTTCTAGAAAACAAATTCTTAAAAATGGACCAAGGATGCAAAAAAACAGACAAGAAGAAGGTGACTGGAAGAAAAAGGAACAAGGCAGAAACAAAGGAAGGGATAGAAAAGAGGGAATTCATAGCACAGAATCTCCACAAGGTGGTGCCGTGGATGCTATTTATACTGACAGGGTCCCGTCACCTCCTCGGGGAAAATTAATCTCACATGAAAAGTTGCTTCTTGCGTGTGCTGGAGATAATTATTTGCAGCTAAGACCAGAAATGCACGACTGACTGGTCCTTTCAACGCTGAAAAAATTATGTTTTTTTCACAGATCTTATAGTAAGTTAAGTTGTATACATGAAGATGATAAACCTATCAGAATAATGACATTGTGCTCGATCTTCGATTTTACGTCTGTTCACTCATCGTGATATTAGGCAATTTGTCTCATGTAGTTGTGTTGTGTGGGGGGGGGGGGGGGCATGATGTGTGTGTTGTGTGTGGGGGGGGGGGTGCTACCATCACCATATCTGAGGGCTGCTTCCCATCTGTAGACCCATAAGTTGCACAGGTTGTGATGATGACGTTCCTTCACAGAGAGAGAGAGAGAGGAGGAGGAGGAGGAGGAGGAGGAGGAGGAGAAGGAGTGAGGACAGACAGACAGGCAGACAGTACAGACCCGATAGACAGGCACAGAGAGATTTATTTTAATTTTTTATTTATTCTTTTATTTTTGAGGATAATGGAATAAGCCCTCATGTGCTTTTTTACATCCAGTCCCCATGTGTATGCGGTTTTGTAAATTTTGTCATCTTTTTCCACCGGCACACAATGGCCTATTCTTCCGAAAAGCGGAACAGGATTTAACATGTCCGCAAGATGTTCTGCATGCGTTCGAACACGGGGCCTCGGTTTATAGTCTCACCAGAAGGACTTCTGAGACAAAGACAGAGAGAGAGGGGGGAGAGGGAGAGAGAGAGATGGCCGGGGGGGGGGGGGATGGGGAAGGGTGATGTAAAGGACGAATAAAGAAGCGAGGAGCTGACAGATAGACAGATAGCCGACAGACAAACATTGACACAGAAAGACAGACAAACAGGCAGACAGACGAATAAACAGACAATCAGACAGAAAGAGAACAGGTTCACTTTATACTCATGCCTCCCGAAAAAAAGAAAAGAAATAGCACTTTTTTCAACCTGACCACTCATGCTACAAACAAACAAAGAGCGCGTAAAACTGGCCAACGCATAAAGGCCAGGATAGAATAGGATAGGATAGGTTGGGCGGAGAGGAAAATAGACTTCTTTTAAAACAAAAAAACAAACAAAAAAAAATGTATAGAAGTGGAAACCATTGTTCTCCCCTTTTAAACAGTCATAAAGAAAAGCTTGCTTCTGAGAGAGCAGACAATCCCTTTTCTTCCACAAAACCAAAACACTCTCACTCGAAACTCAGGATGGTTATGCCATGCAAGCAAAGTGTTCTTCATTGTGATAAATACAGGACGGGACAATGAGTATCGATAGAGTTTTGTAACAGTATAAAGTTGATATCCTCCTCCTCCTCCTTCTTGTTCTTGTTCTTGTTCTTGTTCTTCGTCTTCTTGTTCTTGTTGTTGTTGTTGTTGTTGTTGTTGTTTTTCTTCTTCTTCTTCTTCTTCTTCTATTTTGTCGTCGTCGTCGTCGTTGTCGTCGTCGTCGTCGTCGTCGAACGCTCAGACATCAACAATTGTTGTTTGCCATATGAGGAAAAATGCGTTGCGCTGCCGTTAAGCGCCTCACAAGCCGAGACCAGCGCATCCCACTTCGGTGTGGGAGGAAATTGTTATCTTGTAAGTCTTTCTGGGGGGGAAAAGGCAGGAGAATGGACCAAGAAGGCATAAATCAGGAGGTGACAGAAAGAAAACGAACAAGGCCAGAAAAAGAGAGGGATAGAAAAGAGGGAATTCATTGTACAGAATTTCCAGATCGGGATGCTATCTATACTGACAGCTCCGAGGGGAGGGAGTTAATATTCTAATTGTGGATATAAGAAAATTTCACAACTTCTATAAGAATACATATGTTTTGACACTAGCATTTGTAAGGTACATTATCAGGGGAGAAACGTTTGGCATGCAGAACATCTTGATGTTTGTCACTGAACTTTGCAAAATCTCCGTACCGAAAGATTTGATAAGGAAGATGGTTTCTGTTTGTTGCTTTCTTTCTTTCTTTCTTTTTCGTTTGTTGTCTTTGAGCTGAATCTGGTCTTGCTGTTTCCATACTGCTCATTCAAATCTCTTAAATCCAGCCATGCCTAGCTAGGCTGGTCCAGACAGCTTATCAATGTTAAGCCGTAGAAGAGTCACTAACCTGAATGACCCTGCACTGCTGCTGGGTTACTTCAGAGGTGTTCAATGGGGCCTGTTCTGAGCCAACATACACAAAATACCCCCTCACTGAAATCCATACTGACGACAATGATATTTTGGTTAGGAGCCTAATTGAGACGCACAACTCGGTTGATGGTGACCACAAAAACGTCCCTCAAATGGCCTTCTCCTGTAACCTCTGACTCCAAAGGGTCTGACATCAACTCGCCACAGGCACAGAAGTGTATGAGGAAACCGACACTGAGGTCACCATGAGACCAGAACAACCGGGGCCAACGAATCAGAGACAGTTTTCTTTTAGTGCATGGTGATCAATGGCAATGAGGATGATGTAATGATGATACTGCTATGGAAGGTTCCCCAGCTTTGAGATAATGTCACAGAGCTGTATTTTCTACTTCCTATCATGATATAGTCTGTCGTCAACTGAGCCGGAGAGATACAGACACCTGAAGTGTTGGTCAAGAATTTGAGCAACACTTTAAAAATTGTTTCCGTAAAGTGATTGGTGCTTGACTGAGGAAAGAGAGAGGGAAGTGGACAGAGAAAGAGAAGGGGGAGAGAAAAGGAGAGACAGACAGACAGACACAGAAAGGAAGAGACAGAGAGACACACAGACAGAGAGAGACAAAAAGAGAGAGACAGGTATCGACAATAGAAGAGATACAGACAGAACGACAGACAGACGGATAGAGAGACAGATTTGGAGTGTATAGGTGTATCGGTATGATTGCAGATGACTCTACATCGCGAAATAGTGAAAACATATTAAACAAAACGAAACACACACACACACACACACACACACGCACGCACGCACGCACGCACGCACGCACGCACGCACGCACGCACGCACGCACGCACGCACGCACGCACGCACGCACGCACGCACACACACACACACACACACACACACACACACACACAGAAACAGAGTGGGGGGAATTTTCCCAATGTTATTCCTGTCATCCCATTTAGTGAAATAGATAACAACAAACAAGCTAGACTAAGAAACAAACCAACCCTCCATCCATTTGCCCTTGAACCAGAGAGAGCATTAATGCCAGCATGAAAAACAAAATTGATGTTCAGTGTAAACAAAATGCTATATTTCAACGAACCAACAGAGCACAACGATGCTGTTAATAAACAATATCGGGAGGGGGGAATTCCATTTTCCTGGCTGCAATTTAAAAAAACAACACCCACATTGAGATGGAAAATAAATGAAAACAATTTGATTTGCTTTAAAAGATAACATCAGTTTAAGGGATTGTACTTTTACACTCACAGACACACACACACAGACACACACATCACACAAACACACACACAAAACATACACACACGCCTGTGCATGCACGCAAACACACACACACACACACACACACACACACACACACACACACACACACACACACACACACACAGGAAGAGTCTAAAACCATACATGCAGGATTTGCTCATTAGAAATATCAAAGAGAAGTATTAATTTTGATACACTACATTAAAGGGATCATGAAAACATGCCTGTAAAAGAATTCATTATGAAGAACAAATCTGAAAACTATTAATAAACAGAACATAAGCCGTCTTAACAAGCGACAGAAAGAGAAGGGGGGGGGGGTGGAAAGATTTGGTGGGGGAGGGGGGCGGTATTTGCAGGGCGAGAGAGTGACGTAGAACTTTCAAAATGAAAGTGAGGAAAAGGGGCAGAGACGATGAATGATTGACATCAACTTTATCCCCAAAACAGACACAAACACGGAGATTATAACAGATAAGAGGGACCAGTTGAAAACACGTCGTAAGCTGGGGTCGGGGTAGCCTGGTGGTTAGAGCAATACGCTCACGATCTGACAGCCCGGGGTCGATCCAGCACCGAGCACCCGTGTTTTGTCTTTGTTTTGTTGGTTTTGGGGTTTGTTTTTTGGGGGGAGAATGGATTTTTTTCCCCTGGAGTTCACATCAGTACCGATTCCATTGCCTCCCTCCTGCTCCCCCCCCCCTCACACACACACACACACATCCCATCCCCCGAACGAAAGTCCTTTGGATGAGACTATAATTCGAGGTCCCGTGTGTAGATTTTTTTTATTCTTTTGTTTCGAGGATAATGGAATAAGCACTCATGTGCCTTTTTCATCCAGTCCCCGTGTGTATGCACTTTTGTCAATTATGTCATCTGTTCACACCGGAACACAATGGCCTACGCTTCTAAAAAGCGCAACGGGTTTTAACATGTGCGCAAAATGTTCTGCGTGCGTTTGCACACGGGACCTTGGTTTATAGTTTCATCCGAAGGACTTTTGGGGAAAGTGGAATTGGCACTGATGTTAACTCCAGGGAAAAAAATCCTCTTGAACGAGATTCAAACCCGGGTCAGCAGATCACGAAGGCATCACTCTAACCACCAGGCAGGCCATATTACGCACACGTTAATCACTGTCTCACCTTTCGAAAGAGTCGCCTCCCCCGTGGGGATGCTGGAGGCCTGTCAGTATAAATAGCATCCCCACTTTTCGAAATTTCTTTGAAAATCTCCGCTGGAATGTAAATAAAATCACAACACCAACTGGAACTTCTCTGCAAGGAATTTCCTCTTTTCTATCTATCTCTTTGTTTCTGCCTTGTTCTTTTTCTCTCCTTCACCTCCTTGTCTTATTGTGCAGTCTTCATCCATTCTCCTGTCTTGTTTCCCAGAAACAAAAAGATAACGAATCTTTCCCACGCCGAAGTCGGAGGTGATGAGCCTGACTTCTCAGCGCATAACGCAGCCCAAGGGCTTTTTGCTCACATAACAGACAGCAATAGTGGCTGTCTGGGCGCTCGACGAAGAAGGGAAGAGGAGGCCATTGTATGCCGATGGGAACGGTTGACACAATTTACGAAACCGCATACCCATTGGCGTTTTGTTTAGACATCATCCCGAAGTCGGAATGCGGCAACCTTAATGATGGATAAACGGTTGCATACACAAGGTCTTTAAACCTAGAAGCTCTAACCAAGGAAAGAAAATAAAACAAAGTAAGGCATAAATAGTGACAGAAAAGCAAAAAAAGGAAGGTGGCTTCAGCAGCACCCTAATTTCAACAGTAAGGATGACTACTACCTCCTGCCCAGAGAAGACCAAGTCACAATTCGAGACCTGGACACTGCAGACTCAGACATCACATGTTCACCAAGATCCATATTGGTGTATTCTGGGGCGTGCCCCTGTGGCACTTCCCACATGGCAGTGGAACACTTCCTCCAGACCTGTCTATCCAACACATGAGGGCCAATATCTGGCCTACTGTCCTGCCGATGAGGGACAAACTCTTTGGACCCCCGAAGGGCCTTCAGCGCACGTCAGCATTTGTCAGGGCCTCAGGAGTTGTTGTACGTACACACCTAAGTGTGTGGGTGTGTGAGTGTGAGTGTATGTGTGTATGTGTGTGCATAAAGTTGAAATATCATATGTTATTTGAGGAAAGTTGCATGCGCGTAAATGATTTTAGTGCAAACGCTTCGATTTGTTTGTTTTACAAGATTCAGCGCTATATGAATTCCATATATTATTATTATCATTAATATGTAAAGGTTTCCCATAACATTTGTGGTCGTAGGGGAGCGAGGCATCAGAGACCTCACTTCTCTAGAGGCCAGCATATTGAGGGCGGCGCCCATCTCCTCTCCCTCGCTGCTTTACCTTCCCTGACACTAAAGAGGCAGGTACCCATTTACAACTGGGTGAACTGGGGGACTGTACTGAAGCCAAGGTATACAGTAACTGTCGCTATCTATCATATGAGCGAAGATGCTGTGCGCTGCCGTTAAACACCTGAAAAATCAGGCCCAGCGCATCCTCCGACTTCGGCGTGGGAGAGAGTTGCAATTTCTTAAGTCTTTCTGGGGGGAGGGGGGAGGCAGAAGAATGGACCAAAAAGGCAGAAGATAGACAACAAGAAGAAGGTGAGAGGAAGAAACGAACGAGGCAGATGCAGGCAGGGTCAGAAAAGAGGGAATTTCTGGCACAGAACTCCCAGAAAGCTGGGATGTTGTCTATACTGACAGGTCCCTGGGATTCCCGGGAGGGGGGAAGGGGGAAGGGGGGTGCAGGGGATGATTATATTCGTAGAAAACTGCTGTTCCAACCCATTAGGTGGATCGGTGGTCTAGAGGTAACGCGCCTGTCTAGAAAGCGAAAAGTCCGGGTCTGAAGTGTGCGGCGGTTCGTACCCCGTTTGGACCGGAAATTTTTCCCCCATCCATTAGACCATGAGTGGTGGTCTGGGCGCTAGTCTTTCGGATGAGACGATAAACCGAGGTCCCGTGTGTTACACGTAATTATTTAGCGCACGTAAAAAAACCCACGGCAACAAGAGAGTTGTCCCTGGCAAAATTCTTAGAAAAAAGCCACTCTGATAGGGAAACAAATACAGCTGCAGAAAAAAAAAAAAAAAAAAGGGTGAAAGGGTGGCGCAGCGCTAAGTGGCGACGCGTTCTCCCGCTCTCCCCGGGGAGAGCAGCCCGAATTTCACGGAGAGAAATCTGCCATGACTTAAAGTGGTATGAAATAAAATCTGAGCGCTTTGATTTGTTGCTTTACAAGATTCAGCGCTATATAAATTCCATACATTATTATTATTATTATTATTATTAACCTACAAGTAGAACGATCTGGATTGTTTATGCATTGGTGTGAGTGTGCGTGCGTGCGTGCGTGCGTGTGTGTGTGTGTGTGTGTGTGTGTGTGTATGTGTGTGTGTGTGTGTGTGTGTGTTGGGTCTGTGTGTGTAAAAGTCAAAGTCAAACTCAAAGTCAAAAGTGTGTGTGTATGTGTATGTGTGCGCGTAAGTCTAGTTAGCTATGAACCTTTGTTACCACCACTTATTCTCGAGTATAATTTTCTACATTGATTTAAAAAAAGAAAAAGAAAAAACGAAAACCAGTTCAATCATATAAATCGAAGAAATGCCTTTGATTTTTTTTTTAGTAATCTACATGTTCACACACGTGTTTGTTTTTTTAAATGACATCAGAAAAAATGTTTGAATGAATCAACCTTAGTATTAATTAGTTAAAGCAAAAACAACAAATATCCTATAAAAATTATATTCAGTGAAAAAAAAAATGGTTTCTATCCTTTTCTCTCTTTTCAGAACGTCATGTCCACATCATAAATCAGGCAGAAAATTAAATTTTTGAGGAAAAAAATCTTCTGTCTGCCAATTCAAAATAATGATTGACTTCAATCGATATCCCTTTTGCACGAGACAACCGTTTTGTTTTGTTTTTAGTAATCTCGTATTCGTTTTCATCTTCGTGGAAAACTCAGGCAGCAGGTATTGTTGTCTGTCATTTGAGCGAAAATGCGTTCCACTGCCGTAAAGCGCCTGACAAGTCAGACCCAGCACATCCGACTTTGGCGTGAGAGAGAGAGTTGTTATCTTTTATCTCTTTCTAGCAAAACAAAGTCTTAAAAATGGACCAAGAAGGCAAACAATAGACAAGAAGAAGGTGACCGGAAGAAAAGAAACAAGGCAGAAACATAGAAGGGGATAGAAAATAGGGAATTCCTAACACAGAATTTCCACAAGATGGAGCCGTGGATGCTATTTATACTGACAGGGTCCCGGCACCTCCTCGGGGGAAATTAATCTCGCATGAAAAGTTGCTTCCTGCGTGTGCTGGAGATCATTATTTGCAGCTAAGACCAGAAATGCACGACTGACTGGTCCTTTCAACGCTGAAAAAATTATGTGTTTTTTTCACAGATCTTATAGTAAGTTAAGTTGTATACATGAAGATGATAAACCTATTAGAATAATGACATTGTCGCAATCTTCTTTGTCTCGTGTTGTTGTTGTTGTTGTTGTTGTTGTTGCTTCGATTTTACGTCTGTTCACTCAAAGTTATATTAAACGATTTGTCTCATGTATGCGTGTGTGTGTGTGGGGGGGGGGGGAGGAGAGGGGTGCATGATGTGTGTGTGTGTGGGGGGGGGGGTGCTACCATCACCATATCTGAGGGCTGCTTCCCTTCCTATAGACCCATAAGTTGCACAGGTTGTGATGATGACGTCTCCCTTCACAGAGAGAGAGAGAGAGGAGGAGGAGGAGGTGGAGGAGGAGGAGGAGGAGAAGAGAGGACAGACAGACAGGCAGACAGTACAGACAGATAGACAGGCACAGAGAGATTTATTTTTATTTTTTATTTATTCTTTTATTTCGAGGATAATGGAATAAGCCCTCATGTGCTTTTTTACATCCAGTCCCCATGTGTATGCGGTTTTGTAAATTTTGTCATCTTTTTCCACCGGCACACAATGGCCTATTCTTCCGAAAAGCGGAACAGGATTTAACGTGTCCGCAAGATGTTCTGCATGCGTTCAAACACGGGGCCTCGGTTTATAGTCTCACCAGAAGGACTTCTGAGACAAAGACAGAGAGAGAGGGGGGAGAGGGGAGAGAGAGATGGGCGGGGGGGGGGGGGGGGTGGGTGATGTAAAGGACGAATAAAGAAGCGAGGAGCTGACAGATAGCCGACAGACAAACATACACACAGGCAGACAGACAAACAGGCAGACAAGCGAACAAACAGACAAACAGACAGAGAGAGAAAAGGTTTACTTTATACCCCTGTCCTGCATCCCGAAAAAAAAGAAATAGCACTTCTTTCAACCTTACCGCTCATGCTACAAACAAACAAAGAGCGCATAAAAATGGCCAACGCATTAAGGCAAGGATAGAATAGGATAGGATAGGGTGGGCGGAGAGAAAAATAGACTTCTTTTAAAACTAAGAAAACAAAAAAAAGCTGTATAGAAGTGGAAACCATTGTTCTCCCCTTTTAAACAGTCATAAAGAAAAGCTTGCTACTGAGAGAGCAGACAATCCCGTTTCTTCCACAAAACCAAAACACATCCGACTCGAAACTCAGGATGGTATGCCATGCAAGCAAAGAGTTCTGTATTGTAATAAATACAGGACGGGACAATGAGTATCGATAGAGTATTGTAACAGTATAAAGTTGATATGCTCCTCCTCCTCCTTCTTGTTCTTGTTCTTGTTCTTGTTCTTCGTCTTCTTGTTCTTGTTCTTGTTCTTGTTCTTGTTGTTGTTGTTGTTGTTGTTCTTCTTCTTCTTCTTCTTCTTCTTCTTCTTTTTTGTCGTCGTCGTAGAGAGAGAGGATGATTTTTCATTAAAACAAATTTTAATTATTTTATATCGACGATAATGGAATAAGCACTTGCGTGCTTTTTTACATCCAGTCCCAAGAAACGAGAGGGGAAAAACTAGAGAGAAAAGTGCAAGGTAAACGAGAGAGAAAGAGAGAGAAAAAGAGAGAGCATGAATGAATGAATGAATGAATGAATCTTTATTTTTCAAGGGTAACAGAATAAGCATGCGCATACTTTTTTTCATCCGGCCCTTGCCCTGATTAGGTACTATCAACAAAACAAAAGTAAAAATCTTACTACAACAACGGCAACATGATTTTTTCAAAAATTATTTATTTATACTAATTCAGAATCGCTAACTAATTTGAGCATTAATTTCGAGAGATACATATAATTTTTTTTTAGAAAAGAGATAAACGTTAATAAACATATAATTACCAAATAAATCACACATTAACATAAAAACTGATACACTGATTATAATTAGGTAATATGGATAAATTGATATAGAGGGGAGTCAGCAAGAAGCGAGCGAAAGAGAGAGAGAGAGAGAGAGAGAGAGAGAGGAGAGAGAGAGGAGAGAGAGAGAGAGACAGACAGACAGAGAGAGAGAGAGAGAGACAGACACAGAGAGAGAGAGAGAGAGAGAGAGAGAGAGAGAGAGAGAGAGAGAGAGGAGAACGAGAGCAGAAAGAGAGAAAATGAGATAATAAGAGAGAATGAACGACAGAAAGGGGAAGAGGAGAGAAAATCAAAAGACAAGACATTGAGAAAGTAGCCCGTTTTGCTAATTGGAAGGCGAGATTTGAAAAGTGACATATTTATTGTTGCAGTCATCGTCATGACAGATTTCCCTGCATGATATTTGGAGTACTTTGCCTTTAGATAGAGCATCGCTTAAGCATTTTTTCCATTATTCTCTTTGCATAATTATTAACTTGTTTATCATTTTGTATGGCGTTTTTCTTCTACCAAAAACCAATTCCAAGGACAATTTTCCTGCTACTGAGGTTTTTCTATATGCGCTATATGCATGTTGCATACGCGACTTCACTTTATCGTATCCTTACTCCCACCCCCCAAAAAAAATAATAAAAACCACTCCACCCAAACAATACTTCATACGCTAGTACTGAAATGGTGGGATTACGTGCATAAGAGAGACAGAGAGACAGACAGAGACAGACAGACAGACAGACAGACATAGAGTGAGAGAGAGAGAGTGAGAGAGAGAGAGACACACACACACATATAGACAGAGAGAGACACAGGAAGAGTTTAAACCACGCGTGAAGGATTTGCTAAGTAAAACAAAAACAAAAAAGAAAAGTATTAATTTTGATACACTACAATAAACGGATCATGAAAATATGCCTGTAAAAAAAAAAAAAAAAAAAAAAACATTATAAAGAACAAATCTAAAAACTATTAATAAACAGAACATAAGCCGTCTTAACAAGCGACAGAGAGAGAAGGGGGGGGGGTGGACAGATTTGGTGGGGGAGGGGGGTGGTATTTGCAGGGCGAGAGAGTGACGTAGAACTTTCAAAATGAAGGTGAGGAAAAGGGGCAGAAACGAAGAATGATTGACATTAACTTTGTCCCCCAAACAGACACAAACACGGAGATTATAACAGATAAGAGGGACCAGTTGAAAACACGTCGTAAGCTGGGGTCGGGGTAGCCTGGTGGTTAGAGCGATGCGCTCACGATCTGACAGCCCGGGGTCGATCCAGCACCAAGCACCCGTGTTTTGTTGTTTTGTTTCTTTGTTGGGTTGTTGTTTGGTTTTTTGGGGGGGGGATTTTCCTCTGGAGTTAACATCAGTACTGATTCCACCGCCTCCCCGCACCACACACACGTACACACACACACACACAACACACACACACACACACACACACACACACATACACACACACATACACACACACACACACACACACACACACACACACACACACACACACACACACACACACACACACACACACACACCATAACCCGAACGAAAGTCCTTTGGATGAGACTATAATTCGAGGTCCCATGTGTATATTTTTTTAATTCTTTTGTTTCGAGGATAATGGAATAAGCACTCATGTGCTTTTTTCATCCAGTCCCCGTGTGTATGCAGTCTTGTCAATTTTGTCATCCGTTCCCACCAGCACAGAATGGCCAACGCTTCTAAAAAAAGCAACGGGTTTTAACATGTGTGCAAGATGTTCTGCGTGCGTTCGCAAACGGGACCTCGGTTTATAGTCTCATCCGAAGGACTTTTGGGGAAAGTGGAATTGGCACTAATGTTAACTCCAGGGAAAAAAATCCTCTTGAACGAGATTCGAACCCGGGTCAGCAGATCACGAAGGCATCACTCTAACCACCAGGCAGGCCATATTACGCACACGTTAAACACTGTTCCACCTTTCGAAAGAGTCGCCTCCCCCGTATGGATGCCGGGGGCCTGTCAGTATAAGTAGCTTCCCCACCTTTTGAAATTTCTTTGAAAATCTCTGCTGGGATGTAAATAAAATCACAACAAGAACAACCACAACTGGAATTTTTGTGCTAGGATTTCCCTCTTTTCTATCCCTCTCTTCGTTTCTGCCTTGTTCTTTTTCTTCCCTTCACCTTCTTCTCTTATTGTGCAGTCTTGATCCATTCACCTGCCTTTGTTTCCCAGAAAGACTTAAAAGATTGCAATTCTCTCCCACGCTGAAGTCGGATGTGCTGGGCCTGACTTGTCAGGTGCTTAACGGCAGCGCAACGCATTTTTACTCATATTATGGCAGACAGCGATAGTAGAATCTGAGCGTTCGACGACGAAAGAAGAGTAGGTCATTGTATACCCATGGGAACGGTTGACAAAATTCACGAAAGTGCATGCCCATTGGTGTTTTGTTTAGACATCATCCCCGAAATCGGAATGCGGCAACCTTAATGGTGGGTAAACGGTTGCATACACAAGGTCTTTAAACCTAGGATCTCTAAACGAGGAAAGGAAATAAAAACAAAGTAAGACATAGATAGTGAAGGAAAAGCTAAAGGGAAGGTGGCTTCATCAACACCCTAATTTCAACAGTAAGGATGACTACTACCTCCTGCCCAGAGAAGACCAAGTCACAATTTGAGGCCTGGACACTGCAGACTCAGACATCATATTTCACCAAGATCCATATTGGTGTATTCTGGGGCGTGCCCCTGTGGCACTTCCCACATGGCAGTGGAACACTTCTTCCTCCAGACCTGTCTATCCAACACATGAGGGCCAATATCTGGCCTACTGACCTGCCAATGAGGGACAAACTCTTCGGACTCCCGAAGGGCCTTCAGCGCACGGCAGCATTTGTCAGGGCTTCAAGAGATGTTGTATGTAAAGGTAAAGTGTCCCATAACCGTTAAGATCGTAGGGGAGCGAGGCATCAGAGACCTCACTTCTCTAGGGGTTAGCATATTGAGGGCGGCGCCCATCTCCTCTCCCTCGCTGCTTTACCTTCCCTGACCCTAAAGAGGCAGGTACCCATTTACAGCTGGGTGAACTGGGGGACTGTACTGAAGCCAAGGTGCGCAAACGGTCACCCATCCAACTGGTAACCACGCTCAATGCTGCTTCACATTGGCTGGGGGAAAGCGAGTGCTCTGACCACGGAGCTATCCCGTCCCCTAATGCTGTATGAGAGTTGGACAAGGAAGAAAAATAACAAAGTAAAAAAAACAAAGCAAAAGAAGTAGCTAATGATTTGTATCTTCTTTTGCAGCTGGGATTTAGCGTTTGAGCAAAGATGGTGTAATTATTAAGCTGTTAGTTAATTCTGAACCTATTGTTTTCGTGTTTTCTCCATTGTTTCGAAAGGCTATTTCTTACATCTAAGCTTTTGGCTAAAGAATGCTGGGTTGCTAAGCTCGTTGATACATTATACAGCGAACGTGCGAAAAGACAGTGAGAATGTAAGAGGAGGACAAGAACTGGGAGGAGAGGGGGTGCTTGGCTTTGACAAATAGGGTCATCTGAAAGAATATGGCCATTCTCCGAGCAGACAAAATGACGCTGTTTGTCTTCTTTCTGATCATGAATGGTGTAATCCTTATTTACAGATATTTACAAAAGATTGGCCATATTGGTTTTTTTTGTTTTGCTTTATGGCTTTTACGTTTTTGTTTCTTGCTGTTGTTCTTTTGTTGTTTTGTTGTTGTTGTTTGGTTTGGGGGTTTGGGTTTTTGATTTTTATAGTTTTCTTCTTTCTTTCATTTTTTGGGGGAGGGGGCTTTAAAAAATATATCTGTGATCACCCCATTATCTTGTCTTCCCCCCATTTTGATGTATATGATAATAAAGGCGGGGGTGTTATAGGTTTTGGTCTGAGAATGAAAAAGAAAGAAAGAAAGAAAGAAAGAAAGAAAGAAAGAAGAAAGAAAGAAAGAAAGAAAGAAAGAAAGAAAGAAAAAGGCAGTAGTTTTTAGAAACATGGTCAGTTTTCTTGGCTGTGACCGAGCGAGAGAGAGGGAAGAGTGGGGAAGAGAGATTGCGAGGGAGAAAGAGAGAAAGAGAGAGAGAGAGAGAGAGAGAGAGAGAAGAGAGAGAGAGAGAGAGGAGAGAGATGAGAGAGAGAGAGGAGAGAGAGAGAGAGTGTGTGTGTCCGCGCGCGCGCGGCGCCTGCTCATTTGCAAAACGGGATACTTTTAAACATCTTGTTTATTACGACATAATGCGACAAGAATTAAAATCTGTCATATTGATCAGACTGCTAATATAGCCACACCTGCTTTGAGAAGGATTATGAGGAAATATAAAGACTAGCTACATCCCAACTCTCTCTTCTTCTTCTTCTTCTTCTTCTTCTTCTTCTTCTTCTTCTTCTTCTTCTTCTTTGCATTCTTCTTTGCATTCTTCTTCTTCTTTGCATTCTTCTTCTTCTTTGCATTCTTCTTCTTCTTTGCATTATTCTCTTCAACTCTTCGCAATTCTTCTTCGCAATTCTTCTCCTTCCCAATTATTCTCTTCGCAATTATTCTTCTTCGCAATTAGTCTCCTTCGCAGTTATTCTCCTTTGCAATTAATATCCTTCGCAATTATTCTCCTTCGCAATTATTCTCCTTCGCAATTATTCTCCTTCTTCGCAATTATTCTCTTCGCAATTTCTTCCCTTCTTCGCAATTTTTTTCCCCCTTGCAAATTCTTTTTTGTCTTCATGGAAGGGTCAGACAGTAATATCGTTGTCTATCATATGAACGAGATGCTGTGCGCTGCCGTTAAACCCCTGACAAATCGGGGCAGGCCTTTCCGATCTCGGCGTTGGAGAGAATTGCTATTTCTTAAGTCTTTTGGGGGTAGGGGGAAGGCAGAAGAATGGACCAAAAGGCGGGAAGATAGATAGGAAGAAGGTGAGAGGAAGAAACGAACGAGGCAGAAAAAAACGGCGGGGAAACGAAAAGGAGGAATTTCTGGCACAGAACTCCCAGAAAGCGGGAAATTTTGTCTATACTGACAGGTCCCTAGGATCCCCGGGAGTGGGGAAGGGGAAGGGGGGGGCAGGGGATGATTATATTCTTTTAGAAAATGCTGTTCCAACCCATTAACCTACAAGTGGGGAACGATCTGGATTTTTTTATGCATTGGTGTGAGTGTGCGTGCGTGTGTGCGTGCGTGTGTGTGTGGTGTGTGTTGTGTTTGTGTGTATGTGTGTGTGTGTGTGTGTCTGTGTTGTGTGTGTAAAGTCAAAGTCAAAAGTGTGTGTGTGTATGTGTATGTGTGTGCGTAAGTCTGGTTAGCTATGAACCTTTGTTACCACCACTTATTCTCGAGTATAATTTTCTACATTGATTTAAAAAAAAGAAAGAAAAAACGAAAACCAGTTCAATCACATAAATCGAAGAAATTCCTTTGAAACTTTTTAGTAATCTACATGTTCACACACGTGTGGGGTTTTTTTTAATGACATCAGAATTTTTTTTTTTGAATCAACCTTAGTATTAATCAGTTACAGCAAAAAACAAGAAAAAGTCCTATAAAATTATTTTTAGTTAAAAAGAAGAATGTTTTTTTTTTATCATTTTCTCTCTTTTCAGAACGTCATGTCCATATCATAAATCAGGCAGAAAATTTAATTTTGGAGGACAAAAATCTTCTGTCTGCCAATTCAAAATAATGATTGACTTCAATCGATATCCCTTTTGCACGTTTTCATCTTCGTGAAAAGCTCCGACAGCAGGTATTGTTGTCTGTCATTTGAGCGAAAACGCGTTGCACTGCCGTAAAGCGCCTGACAAGTCAGGCCCAGCACATCTAACATTGGCATGAGAGAGAGTTGTTATCTTTTAACTCTTTCTAGAAAACAAATTCTTAAATATGGACCAGAAGGCAAAAAAAAAAGACAAGAAGAAGTGGCCGGAAAGAAAGGAACAAGGCGGGAACAAAGGAAGGGATAGAAAGAGGGGGGGAATTCCTAGCACAGAATTTCCACAAGATGGGGCCGTGGGATGCTATTTTTTATTTTGACAGGGTTCCCGGCCCTCCCCTCGGGGGAAACATTAATCTTCCCATGAAAGTTGCTTCTGCGTGTGCTGAAGATCAGTTTTGCAGTGAGACCGCAATGCAGGGACTGAGGGTTCCTTTACCTGTGAAAAAATTCAGTGTTGTTTTCACAGATCGTCTGTAGTTCAGTTGTCTACATGAAGATGATAAACCTATTAGATAATGACATTGTGTCGATCTTCTTTGTCTGTGTTGTTTTTGGGTTGGGTTGTTGTTGTTGCTTCGATTTTACGTTGTTCACTCAAAGTGATATTAACGTTTGTCTCATGTATGTGTGTGTGTGTGGGGGGGGGGGGGGGAGGGGGGTTTGCATGATGTGTGGTGTTTGTGGGGGGGGGGGGGGGGGTGCTACCATCACCATATCTGAGGGCTGCTCCCTTCTATAGACCCAAAAGTTGCACAGGCTCTGATGATGACGTCTCCCTTCACAGAGAGAGAGGAGAGAGGAGGAGGAGGAGGTGGAGGAGGAGGAGGAGAAAGAGAGGACAGACAGACAGGCAAAACAGTCCCAGACAGATAGACAGGCACAGAGGGATTTATTTTTATTTTTTATTTATCTTTTTTTTTCGAGGTGATGAAATAAGCCCTCATGTGCTTTTTTACATCCAGTCCCCATGTGTATGGGGTTTTTTGTAAATTTTGTCATCTTTTTCACCGGCACAAAATGCCTGCTTTTCCCGAAAAAGGGAACAGGGTTTAACGTGTCCGCAAGATGTTCTGCATGCGTTCAAACACGGGGCCTCGGTTTATAGTCTCACCAGAAGGACTTCTGAGAAAAAAGACAGAGGAGGAGGGGGGAGGAGGGGAGGGAGAGATAGGCGGGGTGGGGGGGGGGGGAGGGGTGATGAAAAGGACGAATAAAGAAGGCGAGGAGCTGACAGATAGCGACAGGCAAACATACACACAGGCAGACAGATTTTAACAGGAAGACAAGCGAACAAACAGAACAAGCGACAGAGAGAGAAAGGTTTCACTTTATATGCCCCCGGGGGAAAAGAAAAAAAAAAGAAATAGCATTCTTTCAACTGACCATC
Organism: Rapana venosa; assembly: GCA_028751875.1. Taxonomy (NCBI): domain Eukaryota; kingdom Metazoa; phylum Mollusca; class Gastropoda; order Neogastropoda; family Muricidae; genus Rapana; species Rapana venosa. The sequence continues at coordinate 16,508,501 of CM054167.1, read as the reverse complement.
ATGCTACAAACAAACAAAGAGCGCCGTAAAACGGGCCCAACGCATTAAGGCACAGATAGAATAGGATAGGATAGGTTGGGGGATAGAAAATAGACTTTTTTTAAAAAAAGTAAGAAAACAAAACACTGTATAGAAGTGGAAAAACCCTTGTTCTCCCCTTTTAAACGTCATAAAGAAAAAGTAGGGCCTCTGAGAGAGCAGACAGTCCCTTTTCTTCCACAAAACCAAAACACTCTCGACTCAAAACTCAAGATGGTTATGCCATGCAAGCAAAGTGTTCTTTATTGTGATAAATACAGGACGGGACAATGAGTATTGATAGAGTATTGTAACAGTATTAAGTTGATATCCGCCTCCTACTTCTTCTTCTTCGCAATTCTTCTTCTTCGCAATTCTTCTTCTTCGCAATTCTTCTTCACAATTTTTTGCAATTATTTGCAGTTATTCGCAATTCTTCTTCTTATTCGCAATTCTTCTTCTTATTCTTGCAAATTTTTCTTCTTCTTCTACTTCTTCTTCGGGTTCTTCTTCTTTTCTTCTTCTTCTTCTTCTTCTTCTTTTCTTCTTCTTCTTCTCTTCTTCTTCTTCTTTCTTTTTCTTCTTCTTCTTCTTCTTTATCGTCGTCGTTGTCGTCGTCGTTTGTTTGAACGCTTAGACATCAAAAGTTGTTGTTTGTAATATGAGGAAAAATGCGTTGCGCTTTCCGTTTTTTTAAACGCCTGACAAGCCAGGCCCCGGGCATCCCACTTCGGTTTTTATGGGAGGAAATTGTCATTTTTAAGTCTTTCTGGGGAAAAAAGGCAGGAGGAATGGACAGGGGAAAGGCAGAAGAAAACAGAAGGATGGTGACAGAAGAAAAAGGGAAAAAAAGCAGAAAAAGAGAGGGATAAGAAAAGAGGGAATTCCTATTACAGAATTTCCAGATTGGGATGCTATCTATACTGACAGCTCCGGGGGGATGGGGGGGGGGAGTTAATATTATAATTGGGGCTAGAAGAAAAATTCACAACTTCTATAAGAATACATATCTTTTGACACTAGCATTTGTAAGGTACACTATCAGGGGAGAAACGTTTGGCATGCAGAATATCTTGATGTTTGTCACTGAACTTTACAAAATCTCCGTACCGAAAGATTTGATAAGGAGGATGGTTTCTGTTTGTTGCTTTCTTTCTTTCTTTTTCGTTTTTTGTCTTTGAGCTGCCTTCTGGTCTTACTGTTTCCATACTGCTCATTTGGATCTCTTAAATCCAGCCATGCCTTGCTAGGCTGGTCCAGACAGCTTATCAATGTTAAGCCGTAGAAGGGTCACTAACCTGAATGACTCTGCACTGCTGCTGGGTTACTTCAGAGGTGTTCAATGGGGCCTGTTCTGAGCCAACATACACAAAATATACTTACCGAGCTCCTTACTGACGACAATGATAGTTTGGTTAGAAACCTAATTGAGACGCACAACTTGGGTGATGGTGACCACAAAAACGACCCTCAAATGCCCTTCTCCTGTAACCTCTGACCCCAAAGGGTCTGACATCAACTCGCCACAGGCACAGAAGTGTATGAGGAAACCGACACTGAGGTCACAATGAGACCAGAGCAACCGGGGTCACAGAATTAGAGACAATTTTGTTTTACTGCATGATGATCAATGGCGATGAGGATGATGTAAAGATGATTTTGCTATGGAAAGGTTCCCAGTTTGAGAGTATGTCACAGGTGTTTATTACTTTCCTATCATGATTTTAGCCTGTCGTCAACTGATCCTAGAGATACAGAACCTGAATGTTTGGGCAAGAATTTGGCAACACTTTAAAAACTGTTTCCGTGAAGTGGATGGTGTTAACCTGAGAAAGAGAAGAGGGAAGGAGGACAGAGAAAGAGAAAGGTGGAAAGAAAGGGATAGAGAGAGAGGAGAGAGAGAGAGAGGAAGAGGGGAGAGGAAGAGAGAGAGAAAGAAAGACAGAGGGGCAGAGACAGAGACAAGAGGTCACAGACACACGGAGACAGAGCGAAAAGAGACAAAGGTAGCGGGCAGAAGGAGAGACAGAGAGGGAAAGAGACAGACAGGGCAGGCAGACAGACAGACAGACAGAAAGACAGACAGACAGACAGACGATGTGGAGTATATGGGGTGTCAGTGGCAGATGAGTCACATCACGAAATAATGTAAAATATTAAAAAAAACAAAACAAACAAACAAATAGTTTGATTGGAATGTAGGTAAAACGCACACACACACAGGCACATAAACACACCAAAACACACAACACACACACCCCACACACACACCACACACACACACACACACACACACAACACCGTGTACACACATAACAACAGAAACAGAGGGGGGGATTTTCACAATGTTATTTCTGTCATCCCTTTTAGTGAAATAGATAACAACAAACAAACCCTCCATCCATTTGCCCCATGAAACAGAGTAAACATTAATGCCAGCATGAAAAACAAAATTAATGTTCAGTGTAAACAAAATGCTATATTTCAACGAACCAACAGAACACAACGAGGCTGTTAATAAACAATGCCAGGTTCAAATTCCATTTTTCTGACTGCAATTTGAGAAAAAATACATTGAGATGGAAAATAATTGAAAACAATTTGATTTGCTTTAAAAGATAAAAAATGCCAAGCAATACCTGCTAGTTTTCTTAATTCTGATTGGGATATGATAGGATGACATCAGTTTAAAGGATTGTACTTTTACACACAACACACACACACACACACACAAAACACACACACACACACCACACAAACCACACACACACACACCAACACACAAACACACCCCACACAAACATACACCACGCCTGTGATTGAACGCAAACAAACACACTACACATACACACACGCCGCACACAGTACAGCACAAACACAACACACATCCACCCCACGCGTGCGCATGCTCGCAAAACACCACACACAGACACACACACACTGTCTCACACTCTCTCTCACACGCATTCTGTCACACCCTCACACAAACACACAAACACTCCTAAAATTTGTCCTGTTTATTTCTATTTTCACAGAGGTAAGCAACTACCAAAATTATTGCTAATCTTCTCAGAAATTTAATGAAATAAAAGGAAAGAAAGAGCTGGACTGAATAGTTTAATCTAAATTGCTGGTGCGCTACATTTGTTGGATTGGATTTGGGCACCACTTGCTGAATTAATGGGTTCTCTTCTTTACCGTATAAGGAATCTGTTTCCTGTAGGTAGAAAGGCTTTAACGGGTTCGCAAAATGTCATGCCCATATTTTTGTACACATGTGAAACGTGGATCATAATAGAAGACATTGAAAGAAGGACACAGGCAATGGAGATGATATGCTTCCACAAACTCCTTGGTATCTAATACAGAGGTCACATCACAAATGAGGAAGTGAAAAATAGAATTTAAAACGTCATCGGACCATATGAAGAGCTTCTTACTTCAGTGAAAAGCCGCAAACTAAAGTGGTACAGGCACGTCACACGAACATCTGGACTGGCCAAGACTGTTCTACAGGGAACAGTACAATGAGGAAGACGAAGAGGCAGACAGAGAAAACGATGGGAAGACAACATCAGAGAATGGACTGGTCTTGGGTGGAACGGTTTGTACAGAAAGCAGAGGACCGTGGGGAGTGGAGGAAGCTGGTTGCAAAATCTTCAGGGGTGCCCCCACGGTCCATGGGACTACGGGATAGGTTAAGGTGAAAGTGAAGGGATATGTTCCCACACGGGGACTCTGTTTATAGGTTCAGCCGAAGGACTTTTAGGGGACTGGAGTCAGTACAAAAGAGCAGGCCAGGCATCTTGGTGGTGGCTCGAACCGGGCTCAAACCCCAGGCCGTCAAATCGTGAGAGCAACGCTCTAACCACTAGGCTACCCCTACACCAACCCCTCCCGCCGATGAAAAGAATCAGTTTAAATTTGTGTTCAAACACTGTCCCCAAACCCGCTAGAATTCAGTACTTGTTTGACATGGAGAGAAAAATAACATCTTGAAATACACATTATATATATATAGATAGATAGATAGATATAGATATTATTTCGGTGATTCACTTTTTTATTGCTTCCCTTTTTTAAAACTCAGAAATGAGATCAAGGGCATTTTGACTCAATCAAATTAAATTTTAATCAATCAAAGTTTTAAAAAAATAAGATCCATATGTTTTTTTAAATAAAAACACATAATTTCTTTCATATTATCTGCTTCAAAGACACAACTTTGCCTACATATTGTCCATCAAGCAGAAAAATTGAATTAAAAATGATGAGTGCTAATTAAATATCACAATATAGTTGTTTAAATAATATTTTTTTATTAGCACAAAGGGTTTTTTGTTCTTATGGGGAGTTTCTTGAATGTGTTGGAGGTCATTACCTGCATCTGACACCACCAGTTTATGTCTAATGAAACCTGCCAACTGCCAAACAGCAATCACTTGCTCTCAAAATTGCTACAAAACTTCCTTGTGGGGTAAAGTCCCCCAGTTCACCCAGCTGTAAATGGGTACCTGTCCTCTTTAGGGTCAGGGTTGGTAAAGCAGCGAGGGAGAGAAGATGGGCACCGCCCTCAATATGCTGGTTCCTAAATTGTAGGGGGAAATCCGGTTGCATACGCAAAACTTCAGCATTGGTGAACCTCAGAGCTGTAGCCGAGGGACAGAAAAAAACACATTGAGGAATACGTTGGATAATGGTCCTACACAGTGTCACAGTGGGATGTACTCTGCAAATGAGACGCTAGTTATATTTTTTTTCCAGAACAGCATCATTTCTACTCTCCAGAGCCTTGATATTACACAAAAATGTAAAGGTAAAGGTGTTCCCATAACCTATGTAGTCGTAGGGGAACGAGGCGTCAGAGACCTCAGCTTCGATCATCATCAACAGACCCGTGACCTTGGCGGTCGTGGGGGAGACATGAAAGACGATGCCGTGGTAAGCCTCCTCCATCCATCTCGGTCCTCGGCTCTGTGCAGTAGTGCCGAGTTATTCATCCTGGTCCATTCTCTGATGTTGTCCATCCATGACTTGTTCTGTCTTTCCCTCCTTCTGCCACCTTCGAGTGTTCCCTGCAGTACTGTTTTGGGCAGAGTGTTGTGGCGGGTGATGTGGCCGAACCATGTCAGCTTGTTCTTCTTGACGATGGTGAGAAGGGGTTCCTGTGGACCCTGCCAGCCGTGTTATTTGACTCTTGACAAATTCGTTGGTCTTTCGTTCTCTCCAGGATATGCCCAGTAGTTTTCTATGGCATTTTGTTTCGAATGACTGGATTCGCTTTGCTGTTTCAGCAGTCAATGTCCAGGTTTCACTTCCGTACAGCAGGATCGACTGAATTAGGGCTTTGTAGAGCTTTAGTTTGATTGGGAAACTGATCTCTTTACTTTTCCATATGGTGGTGAGTTTTGTCATGGAAGATGTTGCCATGGCTATTCTGACTTTGATTTCTGTCGTCGATCGCCCGTCCTTTGTGAGTGTAGCACCGAGGTATTTAAAAGCGTCTACCTCCTCCAGTTGTTGGGCGTTCATGTAAATTTTAGCGGTGGCATTGCTCGTGCTGTTCACAAGTACTTTACTTTTCTCCGAGCTCACCTCCATCCCATATGCTCCAGCTCTGTTCTCAAGTCTGGTCGTAAGATCTTCCAGCTCTGTGTTACTTCCGCCCATGAGGTCAATGTCATCGGCAAACCGTAAGTTGTTGAGGGTCTGCCGCCAATGGAGATGGTAGGGTGGAAGTCATGGAGGGTCTCTCTCATGATGTTTTCCAAGAACAGATTGAACAGGACTGGAGATAACAGGCATCCTTGTCGGACCCCAA